>JAFBJQ010002643.1:425876-442847 GCA_016785345.1 Trinectes maculatus
GTGTATACGTGATCTCTGCTGCAACACAAATAGCTCTCTGTGCCCTGCGCTCCAGCAGCGCAGAGCGCGCGGAGTGCGCGTCTGTACCAGCTGCAGATACTCAGAATAGCTCAGACACTGACTCAGTCAAATGCTCAGGACTACTGTTCCCACTTCCCGATTCCTAATAGCTATAAAATTCAAGTGCGTCGCACAACAGCTTTACTTTACGGGAACACGTCGCCATATGTTGTTCGGGTTTGGCTCGTTATAAGTGAGACGAGCGCGCGTAACCATCAGTGGAGGAAACTTGTAACTCTGCCAACACATTAATATATAATCTGCTCTGACTTTGGATCTTATCCGACGGTTATCGATTGAGAATGGGACAACAAGGCTCCAGATCAGCCAGCGAAACCAGGGCGATTTTCCATCGCATTGGCCAAGTGGACATGAACCACGGCACCGACACATGCTCTACCCCTCCGTCGGTTGTTCACATTCAGAAGATGGTAACCAGTGAGCAACTGAAACAAATGACCACTGTCTGTCATAACTGTGCACTGTGATCCAGAAGGAAAAAAAATTCACTTCTATTTCATTTCATTCAGAAATGTATTTGATTGCCATGTAAATTTAAGGTAACTGCCTTTTCAATGTTGATTAAACGCTTAGGAGCAGCAGGAACAGAATAGGCTACAATAAAAAAAGTTTACAACTTAAACATGGATGAAAAACATTTCCGGTTTGACACTTTGCACCGTGGTGAGGCTCCATATCACTCTGAGCTATTGTCAACAGGGAACTAATGGTTTATATATTAAACTCCGGGCAACGCACTGAGCAAACATTACGTCAAACAGGAGGAAGATGTGACTGTCCCACTTGAGTTGGTTGTCTCTCTCTCTCTCTCTGTGTGTGTCGCCATGGGCCTGCGGAGTTCTAAGCAACCTGAAGTCCGGGTTCTCCTGCTGGGCCTGGACAACGCTGGGAAATCCACTCTCCTCTACAAGCTGAGGCACAACGCGTGCGTAAGCACGGTGCCCACCATCGGCTTCAACGTGGAAATGATCGAGGCGAGGAAGAACAGCAAGAACGTCGCCTTGACGCTGTGGGACGTGGGCGGACAGGCGAGGATGCGCGAGCACTGGGAGAGTTTCCACCAGGACACGGCGGCTGTGGTGTTCGTGGTGGACAGCTCTGACAGGGGGCGTCTGGGGGAGGCGCGCCGCGAGCTGGAGAAGACGCTGAGGAGCGAGCATCTGCGCGGCCGCCCACTGATCCTCGTCGCCAACAAACAGGACGCACAGGGCGCCCTCACCGCCACCGACATCAAGGACAGGTTTAACCTGAGGAAGGTCTGCTCCGACCGGGACTGGTTCGTCCAGCCGTGTTCGGCGTCGACGGGATTCGGGGTCGAGGAGGCCCTCAAACGAGTGGTCCAAATGGTCAAACTCCCATCAGACACCGGGGCGATGAAAGACAACATCAAGGAAACGGTGCACTACTTGAGGTCTAACAGCAGATATTAGATTTTATACAAGTCAAACGTGATAAATTCAGACTGCTGGAAATATTACAAATCATTGTTTTGTTTTTCTGAACTGCTTCATTCCTCCAACAATGACTCATGAAGAGATTCGACTTTTTGGTCAAGTCCATAAATGAAACATTTAAAATACTCTGCAGTGACGAGTTGGAAGGACACATCCTTTTGTGGAAGCTTTACTAAGACACCAGGAAACACAGGATGCCATAAAGAACATTATCGCCACTGTCCAGTAACACAGACACACGTGACTGATTGCCTTCACTGGTTTATGTATATCTGCTCTCAATTATTAAACAGATTTCGATTGTCTCGAGAGCGAAAGCATTGTACTGAGAGGCACTCGGTGATGCAGGTTCGGTATCAGTGAGACCATAAACTGACGTTTTTAAATTTAGGTTGGTGATCTATTAAAAACATGCTCATCCATTTTTTTTGCTTTAGCATGAAGTCGTCAGTTTTTAATATTGGTAAATAATAGGGGTTCATTTTTCGGGTTTACAATGATCACAGGTGTGTTATGCTAAAAGGAGAAGTCATTATTAAATCCTCGAGATGATTTTTGATGAATTCAAGAACCAAAAGCGTAAATGTTAAAATTACATGACTATTCAAATTACATCAGAATAGTCATCAGCCAAAGCAACCTGACAGCCTGAAACATTGTCTTAAATGATTAGATGATCCATCACGTTTAGGTGATCCTCAACTAAAACAATGAAAAGACCTGCGACACTCGGTTGCACAATTTCCACAGGACATGTGGCGCAAAGGATAAAAACAGTCCTGGCTACTGGGGAAGCAATGGGCCACGTCCTGTGGTTTGTTTGTTTTGGAGTAGATAAGATAAAATACAACAATAAACTTCCAATATATATATTGTGCTGTATAACAGAGCCGCACATCATCCAGGTGACGTCCTCGTCATGTCGTTTGTCCCATTGAAGTCTCCGGCCGTTCTCTCCTTCCCTCCCGCAGTGTCTCTTCATATGTCGGCAGGCGTTTGCATTCGTCGTACCTGGGCAGCTGGGCAACAGGGACTGGATCCGTGAAGCCGTCCGGCGTGCAGCTCTCTATCAGCGCCTCCTGTGATCGGGTGACAGCTGGGTCTCCGTGGTGTGGCGGGGTGAGCTGCCTGGATCTGGAACACAACATTCTCTGGACAAAATATCCCAACGCGAAGAGCAGAAGCATGATGAGAACACCAGAAAGTTTTCGGGTGACCATAGCGATGTTGTAGTAGGTCTTGTCCAGGAACTGAGTGCAACAGGTGACCGCAGTCGTGTTGCTCCCCTGCGCGCAGCAGACCTCATCGTCCCGGCAAATGTCACGTCCACATTTACGAATGGAGTAAACGACGGTGCGAAGCAGAGAGCAAACCGTGAGCGCAGTGGTCAGTGGGCGTCTGTGGAAAAACATCGCCGCCTTGTTCGAAGGGCGAGAGGTTGTCCACTGAAACGCTGATGGAGACGTTTGGAAAACCGGATGCAAGCGAGACAAATCACTTGACGGTGATACGTTGAAAGATGCGCCTGTCGGCAGTGTGACGCAGAGCCATCATCAGTGCACCACATGCCCAGGATGTACAGAATTTGGGGGTGAAAAAGAAGGGAAACGACCATACAGCCATAGAGTCCCGCTCTTTAAGCTGCTCACTAAAAGTACTGTGCGACTTTCCCAGCTGACTGAATGTGCGTGAAGCCACTTTTCTCTGAAACATATTAATATTCTAATAATTTGACATTAACTCTAAGTGTACTTCAATTCGCCAATAACTCATTATGCACTTAGCAGGCATATTGATGCCGTCAAGCAAATTGTGAACGCCTCCATGCAATGGGTTATTGTTTGATATGAAAGTAAACAGGCGCCCAGGAAATCGATTAGTACAGCCGAAAGCACTGAGGAAGGACCCGTGATTAATTATAAAAAGGTGGGAGGGGACATTCAAAGGCCTGGAGAGTGTTTCAGGACCAAGGACAGCCCTCATAACAACGAGGGGCGCTGTCCGTGGTGCTGACGCAACTAAACTTAAATGGTTCTCGCTGGCGAGAGCACAGAGAACCATTTCCATCTGCATTATTAATACTGCTCTGTGTACAATAAGGGGTCAAGTCGGGTCACTTCTGGAAAAGTGTGCAGTGGTTTGTTGTTATGGAGTTCTCCCTAAGTAGGCCTATACATGATGCTGTACGTACAAAGTGCTGTCCCTGCCACCAAGGACTTCAACTATTAATGCAAAGGTAGACAGCAACAACACAGATTGGTAGTGGTACTCCCTTTACTCAAAATAGGAAGTAATGATCAGTTTTTGTAGAACTGTGTAAAGTGATCACATTCCAAGAAGGTACAATATCAAACATAGCTATTTACCAGAGAACCGTGACTAATCATTTTACTGGATCTACCGGGCAAAGCAAGCATTTTATGTTCCATTATACATCCTTCTCTCAGTGATTAATCAATTATATGATGAGAAGGTTGTGGGTGGTAATGGAAGAAAGTGCTCCCTAATAGCACATCTGCTTTTTTTCCCCATGGTTCGAAATACCCAGGATTCCGTCTGATGAATATTTACAGTGGATGTGCTGTGTGCATTTGTGTATTTTAACACACAACACACAACGCATCCTTTTGGCATCCATTTCAGATGCTTGGGCCTAATGAGTCTGAGTGCTTAAAATCCACTACTAATGAAATTGTTTTCTAAAGCGATATCGTGTTCCTGGCCAAGAAATACAGGATGTTGGATTTTGTAAAGATCGGCCATTGACTTATGGAGAAAACTGTTCTGTTCATGGGTTTTTACACAAGATGTAGCAAAAAGCATGTTAACATGGTTACTGAAAAAAGGTTTGGAGTTTTACAGAGAAGAGAGATTGAACAAAAATACCCTTTAATGTACAGTACATAGAGAATGGTAGGTATTGTTCCTCTGAAAATGACTGACAGAAAAATCTATAGGTTAAACTGTTGCAAGTGAAGTCACGGTTATAATAATGATCCCAGGGTTTGCGCATCAAAAACATTTGTCCTGTTTATGGCGACAGCGAAATAATGGTTTTGTATTTCTTTGTTTGTTTTGTAGTCTTGTCTTGTGTCTCAGGTGGTTTTGTTTGTTGAAAGCACAGTTCTGATACCTGTTGGTCTAGATTCAAATTTGTTGGACTCGTGAACAATAAGTGGTCCCAGTCGCATAGTTTTCTCTGGAAAACCAATGACATTGGGCTTATTAAATAAGGGAAAAAGCGGTCACTAAATGAACTGGTATATTTAAATATTATATAAGAATAATCTTAAATAAAACAATCTGCTCTGTTTATCTACTGATAATAAGCCTAGAATATAAACTCAGCAGTATCTGTTGTACTCACCTGCTCTGTTGTCAGATTCTCTCATCATTAAACCAGCAGAGGACTGATGAGGTTTGCTTTGTTGACTCAGATGCAATCTTGGACGGAAACTGATATAATTGGCTGGATGATGAGCGGGTCTGTTGTGGACTGAACTTTCCTGTGAGATGATGGCCGGCCAGGCTTTGGTGCTGGTGATGGATGGAGTTGGTTCTGTGGGTGGAGGCTTCTCAAACGGACGAGAGATATCACAACTTCTGCAAGCCTGGTCATTCCCATCCACTGACCGCCATCTGGACAGTGTGGGAACATTATCAGTTCAATGCAATTTAAGATGGAAACTAAATAATGTGTTGTTCCTCAACTAGTTTCATTAAATTGAGAAGCACCTGTTGACAGTAAACCTTCTGCTTCATAAATATATTACTGTACCTGTTTTCAATTAAAGAGCAGGCCCTGTTTTGCGAGCTGGCAGTAAATGTGACTGGAACAGCCTTCACATAGCAGGATATGTAGACCTGTGAAAGAGACATTGGTGAAAAATACTATCACACTGCCTTTACAAGAGCCATGCATAACCAAAAGGAACAATGTAACATGTCGTAGTCTATAATGCACTTCGTACAATATAATTTGACATAAAAACAACAGTAAAGACCGCTGACCTGGTTTCTGGGCTCTTGGTAAAACCTGAAGGCATCAAGCTGAAAACTCAACCTGTGTTGCTTAACTCGAGGTAGGAAATGAGAGCTGGAGTTTGTCTGGTAAGCATCCGTAAGACATCTGTACAAGAATAAATGGAAAACACAATATTAGAAAAAAAAACCTAGTAATTTTTGGTGGCAGGACAGAGCCACTTCAAGTTTTGTTGTGCTGCTCACCCATGATGCTCAATGAATTCATATTTCATAGTTGCCTCTGCATCAGGGATTGCTGTGGCAACACAGTGGTCAACATAAACTCGCAGGGGCATGTGGTTGCTGAGGATGGCAGAGACTTCAAAGTGAATGGGGTCACCCAGGAAATAGGAAGACGATCCCCTCTCAAACTTCCAATCATCTACAAAAGGTGATAAAAACATACATGCTTTTAAATAGAATATGGAAAACAGGCCAAAAAATGCTCTTTTATTGCCCTCTTTAAATACCAGTCATGAGTCGTAGATTGAAATCTATTTGGTCCTCAGCTGAGGTAATGGAGACGTGAGGAACCCAGGTGGGATGCAGAGAAATACTATTCACTGCATACTTCCTGAAGTTAAATAATAACCATATTAATATTACAACAGCACTGTTTATCTATCTTATCACTGTACATTACTTCCTAAAACCATGCTTACTTTTCATAATGGCATTCAACTGGAATTAATGCTCCATCCAATCTAAGCCAAGTATCAGGTGATGATTCGGGGGAGTAGACCAGGACATTGGAATAGATGATCTTCTCTTTAGTTGACTGGAAAAGAGTCATGTCAGCTTTTTACCACGTTGTGTTTATAACATGTTGGGTTTCTAACGGCCCAAATACTGAGCGATAAGGTGAAATCCACAACATCTGCTGTGTCTATAAAGGCTTTAAACCCACAGTTTTTTTTTTCATTGCTGCATCTAAACAGTGCTTACGGAGAGTTTTGCGCCACAGTCCATCAGATGGGACCAGATGGTGAATTCAGCCTCTCCAGACGGGACTGCTCGGCACGAACCGTCTTCAGCTCCCGATTCGGGGCCCAGACGCAGATGTCGACCGTCCACCTGGAGGCCTGTGTCAAACATGTCAGCCTGCACCACAACCTCCATCGAGTACGGGTGGCATTTGACCAGGACAGGCCGGTGACGCGCGCTGTGCACTGCGCTCTGCTGCTGGTGGACCGCAGACACTTGTGGCTGGTTGAAACTGGGAGTCCTGGTCGCGGTGTGGCGGTTTTTCGCTGAGCTGTGCATTAACCGGCTCCCTGCGAGCACAGCAGCTGAGATCAGGACGATGATCCACCGAGCAAAGGTACTGTGCAGGTTCCGATCCATCCTCAGGGTCATGTTTGGAAGTGACGTGGTTCTGCGTCCGCTGAAATTATCGCCACGGCTGAAAATGACTGACGCTGATTGGAGGTGAACTGGTCGCACACAGACACACACACACCTGGTGTGATTAGATCCAATGAACACACACATAACTGCGATTCAAAAATAAAGTTAATCTGCTTTTCAAAAAGTCTTTTATTAAAGCAAATCAATAATGACTACAATAACCACAGGAACACACACTTTTATAAACCAATGCATGATGTTTCTTTGGCGGAGCTACATGTGATATTCCACTAGGTGGCACTGCCGCCCAGTATGGGTTCAGTCTACCAACAGGAACTGTGGAACAGGAAGTAAATCAGATGAGCAGTGTTGTTATTATGACACTGATAATAAAAAATAATAATCAAAAATAAAAACAAGGATAATAATAATAATAATAATAATAATAATAATAATAATAATAAGGAGTCTGATAATCATCTATCATTATGAATCAGCTTTCAGTTAAATAAACTGTACGTGATTTGGCTGAATTACCACAACCTTATTATTTTTTATTTTCCTGCTTGTGAAAGTAAAAATAAGATGATGCCAATTTTTTTGGATGCCTTCCCATAACCTGCCCATTCTGTTGCTCATGTGTGTGATTCTGATCTAGCATGTCTGTAAATTTTGTCACATGTGTTTGTGGCAAGAACGTCATAGGTCTCTCTCAGCACCAGTGGCCACAAATTTCAGCAAGGCCACTATATGTGGGAGGGGGGAAAAACAATAACATTTCACTTTCATTTACCTTTTATGAAGAACAAACACAGCTGAAGATTTGATTCATTACTCCCACACAAAAGTGTCATCTAACTAACATTATTATGGTAACCAAATGTCGATTACTATTACTGGACTTTCAAAATAAACAGCCCAAAAGCACAGGACTGGATTTTGACTACATTATCTCCTACAGGCTCAGCTTGTCTGGTTGAGATGGTCCTGAACCTTCCTGTGAGATGATGTAATACAGTGACTTCGTCCCACATTACTACAACAAAATACTGAAAAACTGTGAATAAAGGAATGATGCAAGATTGATGCTGGAAAAAAATGTTTATTTCATGTGTTTAAGAACCAGGCGAATACCAACAATAAATAGATAAATAGTCCAGAAATAACAAACATGCTCATAAATAAATAGTATACAATCTGTCAATACACTTAAATACACAGAAAAGTAATTTAACACACCATCTTGGTGTAAATATCCATAACACAACAACAAAGTTACGTTATTAAGTGTTTTCTTTCACAATGAGATATCGGATTATAATACAAACTGCATGCTGTAGTATATTTGTATGTGAAGTGGTTCTACATAGCTTTCTGAAAGTATTCTTTTGTTGGAGCACAAAAGAAATTTTACTTAGTGTGATCCCCAGAGTGCATGTATCCAATGATTCTGTTGATAGTGATAGTGCGGACCTGGAAGCCCTTTAGCACTTTGCAGAGGCTGAGTCTTTCATCATAGGTGCCTGGACGGTCTGCAGCAGCCTTGAACACAAGAGACAGTCATGATGAAGGAGTTATATTGCAATACTTGTCACTGGTCTGAGGTGTGTATTCAATTTCAGTTCAAAATGAAACTGTAGAGATAGTTAAAATATAATGTTACTAAGTGTACTTTGCACTTGTGTCTGTGACATGCATCACATACCTGCTGAGAGGCCAAGTCTGTCAGCTGAGTCCATGTGAAGCAGTTCTGTTGGGAGCAACAGGCTTATGCTTAACTGTTTGTCAATGAGCAATTCAATAAGAGTGGTGCTACTTTTCTAATGGATTAGCAGGTCAGAGTTTTGTTTATAGTGTCTCTTATAAACCCCTTTAAGACAAACATATCACTCAAGTTTCTCTATAGCTCTATATATATCAAAGCAGATCAAACACAATATTAATCAGTACATAAGTAGCCCTCCATTGGACAGCTACTGTTTATGTTATCAGTATAAATTGGTTACCTCCATAAATTCTCTGAGACTGAGCAGAACAGCTGGACCGAGTAAACCTTTAGGGTCTGGCTGAGCTGTTAGAAATTTGTAGTAGTGATGTAAATCATTCACGATGTTTTTCAGACATGACTCCTGCAGAGCAAAACAACAAGGTTTGTTATTTTCATCTTTGTGCCTTGGCTTAGATAATCTTCTGTCAAAAGCATTGAAATGATGTATATGATAATAACGCACTGTAGTAACAACGCATTTAAATTCAGTAAGTGATAGGAATTGGAATTTGTCTCAGAATAAAATCTTTGTCATTAACATAACCTACCTGGTCAAATTCTGATTTAGTGATTCCAGAGCATGTTGATTCCTTTGGGACAAACACAGTTAATGTTCTGTACTTAATCGTAATACACAGAAACATTTACAAAAGAATAACAGTCATTTATTATCAAGAATGTGTTTGAACATAAAATAGCGCAGCATATTATCATATTTTATTTTTACTTATCTTAACATTACAGTATTTGCCCTGTAATGCGAGCTGTCATTGTGTACCTTTGGTGCACACACAGATGCCGTGTTAGTCTTTGTGTTCAGCTCAATACTCTGCTGTGAGCAGTCGATTCCACTGAACAGGTTTTTCTATGACACGGAAGGAGAAACTGTAAATAAACTGTACATTTCAGACAAACGAAAAGATGGCTGTGCTGTGTGTCGTCTTAATTCTCTTTACGCCTACCTCAGAGAGAGCACCGGTGATGTTGTGTAGAAGTGCGCGTGCGTAGAAGACACAGGAGTCAGTAATGGGTCCTTTGCTCATCACTGGCAGAGACTGGCTGATCTGCCACAGAGGACAGCTGAGCACCAGGAGCAGGAGCGTGGAAGTGACGTCTGCAAAAGGAGAGAGCGATACAACTCCTTAAGTCAGTCTTGATTGTTCAAAGTTCAGCGGGTGCATGTAATACTCAAAGAGCTTGACGAGTGGCATCTTCGATACGATTGCTGATCTGGATTTGTTGTTGACTGACTGAGCGTGGACATTCCTGAGTGTTTTATACTCAGAGTGACACAGGGGTTTCCCTCACATCACAGCAGCCTGTTGACACCTAACTGTAAATTGAAAGAGCAAAGTCAAGGTTGTGTAATTTCCTTTCCCCGTGCTATATCACCAAGTGCTCCAGTGAAACTGGAATTAACATAACTCCTGAGTAAATGACCTTTCCATCTATCTTGAGGTTACCATGGCGCTTGACGCTGTTTAATGTTGACATTTCTAAATAGGGGGAGGCACAATGAAAGAACTCTGTTTTTTAATAAGTAAATTGTTTTCTGTACATTTGTCTAATGTTGACCATGTTCATTGCGTCAATAATCACAAATAAGGAAATATGTTTTTATCATAAATGAATAACATGTTTAGGGGAAAAAAAACATGAAATATACAATAACATTTTTATCAGACATAATAATTATCATGATCATGTGCATTAGAAGATCATTTGAATATTTCCCTTCTAATAAACATGATGACCCATTTTTGGCTCATTTCTTTTTTTCCAATTATAATAGCTGTTTATTTAGATCAACTAAATGAATGTGTCTTGATGACGTTTTGCCCTCACAGCCATTCCCCTATTCACACAACTCAGCTGCATAGAGTGTTAACAGAAGTGTGAACGCAGAGAGAAACTCAGCTGCACGTATTTGTGGCTCCTCCACTGAATTTAGTTTCATGGTAAATACCAACCGAGGCAGATTTTGTTTGAACGTGTCATGCAAATTCAACCTCACGAAAACCCAGCCAAATATAGACAAAGCTCGCGCCACTGAAACATTTATTGTTGGGTTCTTTCTTACAATCATTATACAGTGCATTCATTAATGGAGCAAACAATAGAAAATTCCAACCTGTTACGTGACATTCTTGAAAAGCTCAAAACCACATAAGCACAGTCAGACTAGGCCTGTTCTTCATTTGAATAAAGTCTTTTAACATTTACATACTGTACGTCTTTAAACTCTCTTTAAACAGATAAAATAGATATAGGCTATGGTTTTATCAATATACTTGTTTCATTTTAAGTTGACCCTTTTCTAGCATTAATAAATTAACCAAAATCACTTTGCATATTTTTATTATGAGGCCGTCATATTAACATGCCCTCAATTTTACCACCCCCCTCCCCCCTATATACCGTACTGTATTCTTTATATCAACCCCAAGTCCCCCGTGATCTCATTTTATCAACCGTATCACGCATCACCACATCTGACGAATAAAAATTGGTCTAAAAACATTATCTCGTGTCCATCAATACGCACAGTCGTTTAAGCAGGTGGAGACAATTTTGTGTCTAAATGGTCTTAACTAGGCCTGTACGAAGCTTTAACAGCACCAGTGACGCCAAGCTGCAGATGTTTTGTTTACGTGCTGCAATTGCTCAGACAGATGTTTTCTAGTAAAACCCAACGTATTGACAGGGCCGTATTACAGTGAGCAGGGGAAGTGGTCGATAATGTAGAGACGACTGGATAAACCCTCTCGATCACGACAGAGACTAATTAAAAACAAACATATCTGCTTTCAGTCACGTTGTGCACAGGTGTTTCCTCTGACCCAGCGTGAACATACAGTACATGAAGGTAGGATGTAGAGGTTAATCAGTGTTGAGGTGAACTCAGACGTTTCTGTGAAAAGCAATGTGATTAATCATGTTGAGTGGAAGTGAAGAGCCCACGCAGACTACGCTGGGTCTAAACTGAAAGCAGTGATACCTGCATCATATGACAACATCATGTGGTGCAACATATTATGTGCGTGATTATTAATACTAGATGTAGCTGTAGTCGACTCTTGGGAAACAGCACGGTTGGAGTTTCTACAGTAACACTGGTGACAGTCCATGGACCAGGAGGTTGGACGGCGTGCAGACGAACACGAGTGGGAGTGGCCTGCTTTACTTAGAGATGGATTTCTCCGCCTGGTGCCGCTGATGGCTGTGAGCGTGCCTGTTGCAACAAAAACAAGGGGTGAGCAGAAGACGTCCAGTAAATGTCCAAACGCGTCATCAACTCAGTGAGATTAGACGTTCACCTGGTGAGGTCCTCTATGTCCACCAACATGGCATCCTGCTCCACATGCAGCTCGTCCCTCATCAGCAGCAACTGAACCAGCTCCTCATTTAAACCTGTGCCAGATTTAAGATGTTATTCACTTAAGACTAATGCATTGTTGCGTCTTACTACAAGGGTCAAAGGGTCAAATTAGCAGAGCAGGATGTAATAGTTTGAGAGAGTTGGTAGAGGGTTACCTGAAAACCAAAAATACTTTCTCAGTTGTACTTTCACCTCATAACAACAATATGCAAACCAAATGAGAAGAGTTGAATTATTTGTCTGTGTGTGTTAATATTAAGTGTTTGCCGTGTTTCCGTTACTCACTCTGAGTCTGTGAGTGTAAGTCGTTTGTGATGACTTGCAGCTGCCCAAGACTCATTTCCCTCATGTCCCCGCGTCTCAAATTCCTCTTCATCAAACCCTCGCTGATGTGAGGCAAATGGGGCAGCTGCATACGTGAAAAACACACACACACACACACACACACACACACACAGAGACAATATGAATGAGTAATGTGAAGATTAAAACTGAGTTACTGATCAAGCAAGTTTCTTTTAATCATCAACAGTTGGGATTTATTCAATAGAACCAGGGGGTTTCTTTTGGTCCTGCACTCATCCACATTTTAATCAGTGACTGACCTGCTAGACAGCTTTATGTACAGTCATATTCATTGCATAGGGTTTACTGTAATGGCAACTCTGAAGTGCATTCTTAATGAAAGGAGGGGTAAAGAGTTCCACTTAAACACACACACACACACACGCCCCCGATCTGTGTTTCTCTCTCACTGACTAACCAAGTCAGCCACAGGTGAACGTCTGTGGAGCTGGATTTGCCTCTCCACCTCCACCTGCATGCGAGCCATGGGTCGAGCTAGAGCCAGCGCCACCCTGGCCTCTTCCTGCAGCCTCCGCTGCACCCGCCAAAACCCGCTGCAGTCATCTAACGGGTCCGAGTCCTCCTCGGCTGTGTCCCGGTCTGATAATGAAGAGCTCTGCTTGCTCTGGGGAGGAAGTGTTGTACGCGACATGTCATGATGTAATGTGGTCACTGACAGTGTAAGGAGAGTGGGGTGGGAGACAGGAACACTGTGCATACCACAGGTGAGAGCGGCGTGTCCAGACTGGTCTCCGTCCGGCTGTCCTCAGCATCACTGTCCTTGTCGCTGTTGCTGTCATTAACAAAACACACCTGCAGGTTCACTCCACTCTGCAGTCTGAGAGGAAACACACACATAACCCATGATATAGGAGTTATTTATCTTTAGTCAGACTCACCGGAAATGTCATAATAAAGGCTATTGGGAGAAAATGGAAATTACTGATTAGTTGTATTCAATGTTGTTTGTATTCAAACACAAGTCATTTTGAAGACAGAAAGCACAGCATGTAGGAATTAGATCATTATATTTATCCTGTACAAGATTATCCTAAAAGATACCGTATAAAACTGTGCATCTTCAGTTCTAAAGAAAGGAAAAGGACAGGAAATGTCCCTTTATAATAACAAGTCCACCTGTCCCTATACTTCTGGCCAGTAAGTGTAATGAATCGAAACGAAAGCAACTGAAAACTTCAGTGACACAATTCAAGCCACAAACAACCGTGCTCCGCATGTGCGTGCTGTGTGCTATGCACTAACTGTTATGTACTAACATGTACTCCTAAGTGGTATGGGAGAAAATGCGGAGAATTAATGTCCCCATTGTGTGGACTCATAAAGGTGCTTCTTCTTCATCTTCTTAATATCACGTCACACACAGCTGTTACACAGAAGTCACTGAAACCTTGACCTCAGTGTTTCTGAGACCCTCACAGCGTAAATACCCTGCTCTCTCTTAACAATAGGATGACAACAGTATGTATGTACAAAATCAAACAAAATGGACAGAGCTGGGAGTTCCAGGCCAAACTAAACCACTAAAGGGTCAAACTCCGGTGGAGGACACATGACTCTATGCTCCCCAGTCATAGCCCTGTACTCATGTTAGGTGGCACTTCCTTTTTCTGCAGCGTTCAGTTCACAGACAGGACTGCACTTCCTGAAAACAGTACAACCATGGTTGTAGTGGTAGTGGTGGGAGGAGGGGGGGGGGTCCCATTGTTAAATCATCCCCTTGAATGGTTCGCCAGAAAGTTACTAAGGGTCAAAGCTTGTCAAAAAGAAGCAGAAGTGTATTGTGAAGGTAATGGGGTTGGTTAGCCACCGTGTGTGATGTAATGCAGCTTTTCCCAGTGTGCGTGCGTGCAAACCTCAGTTACAAATATGAAATATCAGTTGAATGTGAAAACAATTTCACATGTCGACTGTGTATCGCATAATGTATAGTTATGATCATTTGTTTGGAATGAAAACTTTAAGATGCATTACATTCATTATTTTTGTTTCATTGTGATGTGGGTTATGGCATGTCTCTATGCCTTATGGCTGAAAATCAACATCTGCATTAGCCACTGACTGGATATACAGAAGAGATTTTGGCATCAGATACAATGTCTTATTATATCTCACTGTGAACATTTCTTTCAGTTTTTGATTCATGAAGCTGGGACACGGCAGTTTCTCTCTCAGAGGTTAACCACTGCACCACCTCCACTGAGCCCTTACACTTCCCATGCTCATGCTTCATTGTTCTGTTGCAGGCCCATTTCACATGGGCTAACTGACAGTAAACGGGACTGTTGATTTCCAGGAAACCTTTAACATTCCCTGGTACTGGTTAAATGAACTTAACAAGGTACAGTATTATGGAATTTGGGTGTTTTTGGTGTGTGATTTTCAGTTAGTAGATGTGTGAGAAAATTAACAGCCCCCTCTTCTGGCAGTAATATAACTATTGGTTGTTTTTATAGGATATGTTTTTTATATGTACACAGAGCTCAGAGGCCTGTGAAACAGCAAGTTCAACTCAGATATCTGGTGTTTGTTATCTGGATTACTTGAACCTAATATTTGCAGTTTGGATTACCTGTACAACGTGGTTCAAATAACCCTTGTAATTTTTATATCCACTTTTCCTGTGATCAGATTGGTCATTAGTTTTGCTGTTGACAGGTTTTGTCATTATCACAAAATTAACTCGTTCTGGAGCAGGTTAGTGGTTCAAAGTATTTTACATTAAAACATTTAAATTCACGTATTTGAAATATAAATTGTTGCTAGAAAAATGACCAGACTGATATATACACTGATATAGAAATATGACGTTCAGGTATCAAATTAAATGACCAGTTAATCATGGTGGTCTACATAAACAGGGTCCTTAAGCAGGACACGCATACAGTCTACACACACTACAATGAAGTTTGTGCCATCAGATTGATGAATAATGAATAATCAAATGAATAATGATTTTGGCTGATAAATAAATAAATACAGTAATTGCATCTCAGGAATACAGCACTGTTTGAGCCATTATTCTCAGAGCAATGCATGAAAAAGATCCATAAAGCTAAAGCATTAGCTGTCAGCAGCTAAAACAAAAATATTGGTGCCAAACTTCAAAAAGCTCCACCGATTAATTGTAACACACACACACGCACACACTCTCTCCCTCTCTCTCTCAAATCAAACCCACCGGGAGGAAAGGCCGTTCTTGCTGCAGCTGGTGTAGATGACTGGCTCGTCGTCATAGAAACTGCCAAGGGCAAGTTTCTGCCTGATGGACTCTCTATCATTTCTCTGGGCCTGTCAGAAATACCAGAAAAATGGATGAGTACAATATTAATAAAAGTGCCGCTGTTGCACCACTACCTTTACACAATTCATCAAGAGGGACATGCTTTATTAAACTGAGTGTGTAAATTGATCTTAATTATTAATACTAATTTGAACTTAATGCAATGTGCTTTCTGGTTAAAAGGGGAGATAAACTATATGAATGTTTTGTTAATATTCTATTTCTGATAATATCCTATTTCAACGTGGAGGAAAAATATATTTTTATCATATCTTTGCTAGTTCACATGCCACCACCAGACCACAATTTATTTATTTATTTATTTGTTAATTTATTTTGAAATAGATATTTTTCTGTCCACAGGTCTTGAGTAATTGCTTGCAGTCACTGGGCCATTATTACCGTAAGTCATCAATTAAGGTCTCCATTGGCTAACTCTTGGCTTGACCATCATCAAGCCGGCAGTAAATATCGACAGTAAAATCATTAAAAATACCATGACGTTCTATGTTGGTATTTCACAACTACCTTCACTGACATTTCCTCTCATTCTCTCACATTTGTCAAAGCACAGTGTCTCATGTATTTCAGCATCTACAGATGTTTCACTGGCATTAGTTAATCTACTCTACATATCAGCTGTAGATGTTGTCCAGTTTGGTTTGTGTTTGCCAACCAGAAACATTTTTTGGTCCTTCTGTCTTCGGAAACAACACAATCCTTCAAATCCTTCAGCACATTATGATTTTCCACTCAGTGAGGGTATTTTTGGTCAATGGGAGCATGTCCAATGCCCACAAGTCCATGACTGCTAACCTGTGCCACACATGATCACCAACAATCACTGTATGACACAACACAAAATTACAGGTGGTTCTTTTATCTGTGAGGGCTCACTCGCTAAATAAAAAAAAGCATGTTCCCCCCGTCCACCACACACACCCTCTTTTTTTGTGACTCATCATAAAATGAGGCTGTGATGTAAGAGCATAAACCACAATTGATCGCATTCACTCACCCAGCCAGCGCTCTGCCCCTACTCATCCACATCCAGACAACCGGACGTCCTCCTTACCAGCAGACACTTTACACAAATACACACATACATTCACATTCACACACAACCTGGGTTTTATATTATGTGACTGAGGTTAAAGCACCTTATGATCACATAAGGATTTAAATCATCAGCAACTAAACAAAGCAGGTCACATAATATATATATATATATATATATATATATATATATATATATATATATACACACACACAC
>JAFBJQ010002643.1:452018-776796 GCA_016785345.1 Trinectes maculatus
ATACATACATACATACATACATACATACATATATATATATACATATATATATACATATACATACACACACACACACACACACACACACACACGATGATTACACACGATGTAACGCGACTGAAACCTTGTCACTTACCTTGACCCACTGCAAACTGAGATACTCCGGGCCCCATTACTCTAAACTTCATCTGGTCCGCACCACACTGCAGGGAAGGAGCCATTCGCTGCCACGAGGCCTCTTTGGAGCTGGTGTCACGCGCCTGTCCATTTGGCCACACTGTGGCAGGAGACAGTCAAAACGTGTGACTGTTTAATCACAACCTACCGTGAGCAGTATTACACAAATCAAACTGAGCATCACTTGCAAAGCAGGTCCTATAGACTTGTACCTGGGGAGTCTGCTTGATAAGCAGTGTCGTCTTCTTTCACGGCGCGTGGCGCATCAGCTGAGCCTTTATCCCAAACTCCCCCGAACACTATCTTCCCGTCTTGGAAACCTGTCGTCTGTTCTCGTCTCGCCACTTTCTTCGGCCGGTAACAGTGTATGGTTTCTAACAGGCAACACGCCACAATAAAACCCGCAGCCAGGTGAAACGTGGCGCATTGCGTTTTTCCTTTACGCGTCATGATGTCGCACGTGACTCCCGAAAACATCAAGTACTCGCCCACTGAGTCTCCGCCGCTTTAAGTGTTGAAACGTTTCCCCCCCGGCACCTGCAGCCAATCAGGAGCCGCGGCGGCCAGACTAATGGCCCTCGCTCTCATCATCAGACATTGGATACACCTGCGTAAAATGACCGTGACGTCATCATGGTCCATGACCGTTTTTTTTACATTTAACATACTGTATAATTACATCAAGCACCATGACAGCTGGGCAAACTCCATATATTCATCTTTCTATCTATCTATCTATCTATCTATCTATCTATCTATCTATCTATCTATCTATCTATCTACAGTATTGTTCTGTTCCGTATAATTTTTTGGTGAATAGCATTTGTTTGGGTATTAAAGCCTGTCTCCTGGCAGCCATCTATGTTGACAAACTACTGTGGAAAGCTATTTCATCTCCGAGGTGACTAACAACACCAGCAGCTTTGAGGCCTACCTATACCACTGCGGTGAGTGTGCTATTTCAGTTAAACTCTCAAGCAGATACATCTATTGTGCATTTATGTACTTTACCTTATGAGCTTTTTAACTGACTTGGTCTCCATCTATATATAATTTCTTATTTGTGTCACTTTTTCATATCATACATATTCTACGTACTGTATTTTGCAAGCGATACTGGAACCAGACAATGATACTTCACTTCAGTGAGTTTACTGTTAGACAGACGAGACCAAAGGAGTCCATCTTCTCCCGTGAGTCTGGCTCATTTATTGAAATTATGGGACATGATTGTGAATATCCCCCTTTACGGTCTTTTACAGCAGTTACATTTTAATCACAAGCAGACCATCTCTCCCGGTCGACTTCTTTTTCTTCTTCTTTTGTTCATACAAACACGTTTATGTAAACACCTGTGCCTGTCAAAAAAAAAAAAAACAAGTGCTATTTACATTTTCCCCATCCTTTATTGTTTAATGACAGTTGGCAAACAACTTTTGGTGAATTACCCCCAAGTACAGCTACGTTACCTTACATTTCATCATTTGACCCTTAACAGTTGTCAGTGACTTGGTACGACATGTGACATTGTCATTTAATATTTCAAATCTTGTTCCTTCCCCAAGCTTTTTATCCTTCTGTGGAGTGGTTGTTGCTGTTTTCCCACTGTTCACCAAGCCCCCTGTTACTGTCTTTTAATAAATGCGAGTAAATGCAAAGCAGGTTTTTTTTTTTTTTACTCATCACATGGGGACAAATCTAACATCCATGGGTGACTCTTGAGCTGTTCCAGGGTAATGCGCTTATTTGGGTCTTTGGTCAAAGACATATTAATGAAGTTCCTGCCTGCTGGGGACAGGTCTTTTTTAAAATTCATACCTTCATCAAGTAAATTCATGGTAAGGAAAAAAGTAGGTGTGTGAAGCATTTCATACAGGAGTGCTCCCATGTGCCACACTATGAAGGGGCCAGGGCTGTAGGAACACTTGTTGTGACACTCTGGAGGCCTGCGGTGAAAGTTACCATAGTATAAGTTGTAAAAGCAGTCTTTTTCGGAAAAACAGCTTAAGCCAAAGTCAATGAGACGAACACGTGGCTCGTCGGAGATGGTCTCAATCAAGAAGTTTTCAGCCTTGATGTCTCGATAGAAGATGCCTTTGTCCAGAAGTTCTGTTATTACATCAACACACTGTTTCATTATGATCTTGGCCTCCTCCTCTGGAAGTGAACCGCCTCTGTTATTGATGTATTGAAGGAGGTCCTCACAGGGGACTGGTCTCTCCATCACAAGTATCAGCTCCCAGCGTTGGTTATACCAGTCCAATAGGGACACAGGTGTTGAAGTCCCCACTGACCCATTTGATTCTTCTGCTAGATGCATCATGATGGCCAGCTCCATTGGGATTTTCTCCCCATTTTTATCCACATGTTTGAGGATCACATTTTTTTTGGGTATGTGTTTGATGGCCACAGGGAGATTATCTGCTATGCGGTGCCCAGCAAACACAAAACCATAGCCCCCTTTGGCGAGCAGATTCTCTTCTTTGTACTTGGCATCAAATTGAGCTCTTTGGGAGAGTTTGGTCTTCTTTCTTGGTTCTTTTTTATTAGCAGCACGCTTTCTTTTAGTGGTACTGCAACCTGTGGTGTTGCTGCTCTTCTCTACAGCACAACCAGTGTCCACTACAGAGAGCACGTGCTCCTCTTCAGCCTGCTGTTTTGTCTTCTTATGTCTGCTACTACCTTCATCCTCTTTAACCTCCCTGCTCCCTCCATCCATCATTGGTCTTTTGGCACTTTTTTGGGTTTCATCTTCATCAATGGCCAGCTTTGAAAGAATTTTTGGAGAACTGCCACCCTCAGCATGTGATGCACTTTGTTGGTTTGTGCCAATGCAGTCTTTGTCCATGTTGATCGGACCAAGTTTGTCATGATGTACGTCCATTCTCTACCTCTGAATGACTTCTTCTGCAGGTTGTACTCTGGGTCTGCATGAGGCTGGACCAACATCAAAGAACAACCCAGAATGAGTCACTACATCAAAGGACAACCTTCTGGGGTTGTCCTTTCATGTTGTGACAACCAAGAACGGTTGGCCTTCGATATGGAACTTGATGATCTGACCTTTTGTCATTTGCCTTTGATGAAAGAAAAAAAATAATACAATGTAATGTATGTGTTTATAAAGTGTAATGTAATGTGGGCAAAGTTTAATGGTGAGATCTCTGAATTCAGTGCCATTTGAGTGGATTCTATTGCTCCTGTCTGGGATCCAGTCATGAATGACGATGTAATACAACAATAAATCATACATGGTTTTTTTCCAAGATCTAGCATCTTAATGACATTTCTTTCTTTTGTTTCTTCTACGATTTATATTTGTCTCTGCGTTTTGTCAGATGATACAAGAGGGTTGTCCACAGTCTGATCATGACGCATCCACCTATAGTTTCAGGGCTGCAGGGGTTCTGAAGTACAATCGGGAGTCTGACAACCCCATTACAGACTTATCAATAAATCTCACAGGGGTAAGGAGATTTTTTTTTATCAACTGTTAGTTCTGATTTTGATGTATGTACTGTATGTTACTGGTTGTCTCATTTATTTATTTATTGTGTCTAGCCTCCACCTCTGACAGACTGTGCCATTACCTGCGAATACTGTGGTAAAAAGACGAGCCCTTCCCGCAATCTGAAATTGCAAAAGTCTAAGGTGAGTCAGATGGTGACGGTACAAAACAAAATTCATCAAATGTATCTGATGCACTGCAAAGACCCTTTCTGTCTCTATCCAAGAAAGCTTCACACTTCTGTTGTGCCCAGCGGCAGCTGTGGTGTGAGATACTGACAAAGGAGAGGTGTTTTTCTGAGACGACGCTTGACATAAAATCTGCACAGGAAGATGATTCTTCCTCAGAGGCAGGGAAGCTGCGTGTCCGAGGCAAGAAGAAGAAAGGTCACCACAAGGCGAGTTCTGACAGTGGAAATGGGTATGGATTTGCCTTTTCAATTATCACATGAACACACAAGTCAAGTCAGTTCACATTTCAGTGCTGAATTTCAGTGCTGAGCATTAATGTCGGGAACATATTTGCACCTTTCGTAGATCAGACAGGAAGCAATCCAAGGATCACTCAAATCGACATGGGGACGAAAATTGTAAGTAACTGCTTAGTGAGCACATTAGCAGCTTCAAGTCTTCGTCCAGTTCTGATACAAGTGTGCACGTTTTGTGCTCAAATTATTGCTAAGAGCCTTAACACGTGAATCCAATACAATTTGTTTGTCTTTATCTAGTCGACCCGACATCACAGTGTTTCAGCTTACGAGTCTCTTGTGCTCCAGCAAGTGGGTTGTGGACAGTTTGCCCTTGTAAAACAAGTGATGAGTACCTGGAAAGTATTGAGGAAGAACCAGAGACACTGGCCCATGTTTGTGATAACAAATCACGTCAATTTGGCATATGTCATCTTCAGGTGCCCACAAGTTACTCTCACGCTCTCATGATCAATCACTGGTTTCATTTGTGTCAGTAAGACTCTCTGCAAGATTTTTCAACACCATTCTCAGCACCATTGTTTTTGTTGTTTATGGTGTGCTAATTTAATAATGGCCCTATCTTTCCTTCGCAGGAAGGAGCAGAATTTCATAAATATTATTCCAGTGGCACAAAATTCCTTGACGTGCTCCCTAACGGATCTGCTCAGGTCTTGTATCCTTTTGAATTTTATGTTAGAATAGTTGATCACATGTCAAGATTTTTAGTTTGTTTTAACATCCAGACAAGAGAATAATATTAAATCCATACAGAGAGAAAGAGAGAGAAAGGAGGAAGGATTTAAGCCGTGTCATCATATTCATGTATGCGATGCACTCGACAGAGGGTGTTAGAATCCTTGACGTCAACGTAACAGGTATCCCTCAGGCAACTTGGCTCTCATTATTGTGGTCACTGAAAAAAAGGGAAGGGTCTGTATCGTGTATGATGACAGCGATGCCTCCAAGCAAGCGATGAGAGGTATCTTCCAGTCTGATGGCAGGGCGACATGTTACCACAGCAATGGAAGCATATGGTATGTTGTGTGTATTGTTAGGCCGTGATAATGAATCTCCTGTCTCCTTACTAGTAGGAGCACAGGTGATGATTTGAAGTACAAACATGATCAGTTTGCTCTGTGGCCATGTGCAGGTGACAGTAGACATCACACTGTGGACACCGTGGATAATATGTGTACACTGTTGCAGGCTGTCCTTAAATAGTTCAGGTGGTCAGTGTCTGGATGAGGCAGGTGCCAGAGTTCACCGATGGAGCTGGAGCAGTCCTGGTTCGACTCCCCTGCACCCTATCTACCTGTCCCTGAACAAAGCCATTGGGGTCAGAGTCTTTGAGAGGAAAAAAGTGATTGTCTCCTTCATGAAACAAGGCCAACAAGCCAAGTTCAGTGTTGGTGCCTGCTGCGCACAGGTAAAAGTGAAGTTCTCTATCCGTCCTCACTCTCTGTTCAATAGAACATGCTTTCCTAAATAATATTCCCATTGACTCAGTTTTTTTGACAACGGCATTCTTGTGAATCTAAATGTTTAGGATAAATGTAATACAGAGGGGCCCGCTTCAGCACCACCAATAACCAAGGATGAGTTGCTGGTGTTGGCATCCAGGATTCGGATCCACCTGGCCATTCAGCATCTTCAACAGTACCTGGCGACACCCTCTCACCCCAAGCCCACAGATTCCCCTCATCTCCAAACTATTGGCCAAAAGCTTCTGAAAGATAGTGCTAAAGTGAGGATGGGTAGCAGTGAAAGAGACTACCTCCACAAGTGTCTTCAGGGTTGCCTCAACCCTCCACTTATGCTGCGGGTCAAACTGCCAGATTCTAACCTCAAAAAATCTAAAAAAAGTAGTTAAAAGTATTCACTGTGGATGAAAGGCTCGTGGCATTCAGAGCTCGCTGTGGGGTTAATGACGTCACCACGCAGAAAAGGGGTATTGGGTGTGGAGTGTTTTTGTGAGTACGAGTACTTGAGACAGGTACGGGGTCTCCCCTACCTTCTGTCCATAATAGTGTCCACAATCACTGAGGGATCCTGTTTCTTTTGATCGGAATCTATTTATTCAAAGCTTACAAGGGATTGAACAGGTTGGATATACTGTAGCACTGCAAGATCATGGTCTGTTTTTGGCTTTGCGTTGTGCGCTTGTCTACTCTGTGTTCTAATTTAATCTAATAATTAGGTTGATCAGATGGCTTGAAGACAAGCACTAATGGCCTCACTTGTACAGGCAGGTTTGTCTCTAAGCCATTCAGAAGGGTTTTTCACTCTTGTTACCAGGTTTCCTTTTCTACGATTACTGAAAACATGATGAGACAACTCATCAGAGATGTCAGCTTCCCCACTTCAGTGTTGTGGTTCTAGATATAAAATGGTTTTGTTGCATTATCATTTTTCACATCTCACAAAGCAAACCTAAACACAACACCAGTACTACAGTTTTAAATAGTTACAATATCTTTTTATTAATCATTACTTCCGTCAAGTTATGTAAATATAAAATTATTCAGAAATCATACCAAGACACAATTCCCCAATGTTGTCACTGCAATGATGATTCTACATGTTGTAATTTCTACATGGTTAAGCTACGATTTAGAACAATAAACTCAAAATTCTACATATGGCTCTGTGGTACAAATGACACAATTGTTTTATTCACATAGAATAATTAAATGCAACAAGTTAAAGACTCCTTATGGAACCACTGGTCTCGTAGATGAAATCTGCAATCGTGTGAATGGTAGAAGAAAATGACAGAATGGCCAGCACTGTTCCTACGGATCCCACTCTTGTGTCAGGGGCGGGATGTCTCAAAGGGGCATAATGAAGAGTGATGGGGGCATCCAGTCTGTGCTAGCAGTATTCCTGCCTTCAGCGCAGACCTTCATAAACATCATTTCACAGCCCAGTGAGAAACCAACCTCAAACCTAAGCGGAGAGAAAACGTGATTATATTTCCACCATTGTATTTTTCACTGGTAAGGCAGAGAAGTAAGATAGTTAGGAAAAACGTCTTTGGTTAAAACGGTGCTGTGAACACTACTGTACTTACATGAAGGGGTTTTTAGTTCCAGCCAGGAATTCAACAGTAGGGTTAGGAGTGAAGATTGGGTCTTGTGTTCATGTGAACGTTCATCTTCATCTCGTTGTCCAAGATTTGCACAAGCTGCTGCATGGAAGGCAAGTGACCCGACTCCAATTTTGACCATACTGGCACATCTGTGCAAAGATAGTACACAGCCCTTGTATTCAGTGCATTTTGTGGCTTTGCCAACAAGCTTTATTTTCTTCTATAAGCTTGTCTGGAGCGATAATTACACAAAACGGTGCAATCAATCAATAAGCACAATTCTGTGAACCACGCTCACCATTTAGAGTGATTTCAAAAGCTCCCGTAGACATCAACTGGTTTTCAATCATATTGCTGAAGAAGAACACCATCATACAGGCATATATCTGAAAATAGCACAATGTATGTGGTAAGAAAAGTTAAAGCTATCAAAATCACTAAATTGTGTCAGCCTTCACTTTCTGTTAAAATACATAAAATGATTATGCTGCATTATTCATTTGCACATTTGCCATGTCTGCAACACTGGGGATAACAGATCCAAGCCAAACAAGTTTAGCAACACGACCTGAATACCCTATATGTACAGTTAATGAATTCCCATGGGCTAACTTCGACTTGGCAGTGAATACACAGCTGCATCAGAAAACGCAAACACCCACTTCCCTTCTTTTCTACATTTAATCTATGTCTGTGTGCTATCTGGAATAATAACCAGCAAAAACTAACCCTGGACAGTAATCACACTGACTACAACCGCTTACATACAATTAAACATAAAAATTACAGGACTTTCCACAGGTCCAGAACTGCATGTAACAATTATAGTTTTAGTAAACCTTACCTTGTTACCCTGGCCCCACTCCCAGATGCCTGGGGCTTGCATACCAAAGAGAGCAAAGGGGTCCCTGCCAATAATAATCAGCCCAATCACCAGCAGTTTGAACATAGACAGGAAGGAAGCGATGTGTCTAAGAAAACAAAGAAACTGGCATTTATTACCATTGTAACACTACAACTGCTAATGCAAGATAGCCCTACAAGGATTATTCAAGTTATATTCAATTCTATGATTAGAGGCAAAAGTTTATCTTAAAACACAGATGCAGCTTTAACACCATCATATTTGTAAGCCTGAAACACAAAACCTTCAATCCATGCTTAGGTTACCTTTAAACTTTAACATGTACTAGTTAAACTTTAAAATATCTGCAAACATTGTTTATTGTCCAGACTGGGAAACAAAAATGAAAACCACCAGCTGGAGATCTGAATTCCCAAGGTGTGATACTGTCTTCGTTCTTTGGTCTACTAATCTCTGGTGTGTTTATTAAGAGTTCAGTAAACACTAATGAGGAATTAACTGTAGGCCCTGGCAGTCTCAGTGGCATAACCACACCTTTACTGCAACACCTGGGACTGGTGCACAAACCAGTGTCACTTCAAGATTAGGTCTGATACAAACAGGCAGTATGTGCTACATTAGCCTACTGATTTACATAAAGACCAGATGATTAACATTTCTTGAAAGACCAACTGAATTAGTTAATACTTAAAATCCTGTCATTTTATTTTAAGTTGATCAAACTAACAACAACTCAATTCAACCTCATCTTTCAGCAAAACCTTCAGCTACTGCCATCTTTTAGACAATACAAACTGAAAAATAAGGACATCATTATCGAATAGTTGCATACATTTTAAGAACGCCGTCCACACAGTGCTTCAAGTGTCTCACTCCATGGTTGACATTATATCAGTTACACTTAACTAAAACTAGTGCAGTTTAATATAACAGTCCCAGTTGTAAGCTTTATTTTGCCAGAATGTATATTCAGGGCTGTGCCAAACTGCATTAGGAATACTGACAACTCTGAAACTTCACACACATTTACTGTTAACAAAAATTCTGTAACGATAAATAATACACATTAACAGTGAAACAAAGTCTACAAAACCACAACAGACAGGCAGATAAGCCTGCATGAGAATGCCCTTTACTAAAACAAATTACAGCTAATCCTGGGCAGCTTTCAGCCTGCTTTACTAGAGCTGGATATAATCCACTTGCAACAAGACAGATGATCTCCCTGTCTCTTACCGATATAAAGGTATAGGAAGATAGTTCTCCCCTTCAATGCGGATGTCTGGGTACCGCTGGTACAAGGCCTGCGTGTACTCCTCAAACACCCGCTTGTACCCTCAGGAAATGCTGTATGAAGGCAAGCGCACCATTAGAAAGACATGCATAGCATTTACACAATCACAAGACGAAAGAGGGACAAAGTCTGCGACTACAATAGTAAAGCGATGTGAAGGCCATGTTGAACTACACTTTGACGTCTGAATTCCAACATTATCTGATGATCTGATCTGATGAATTTGCCCTTTGGTCAGAGTGAATTTCCTTTTAGCAGGATGTTAACGTTCTACAAATGCAGCACCACAGGGTCCTGTTTTAGGCATGTCTGCTTTAGAGAAACACTCAAATTTACAATGCAAATGCTTATCTTGTCTCCTCCCCCTTGACACAATTTACGTCATTGTAGATAAACATTAAAATTACGTGACAGTTCCTGCCGTGTATAATGCCACCGTTTGTAAGTCTTGTATTATTTTTGTATTAGTTTTCACAAATGTAATTTCAGCTACCTCCACAAGTTACCTTCTATCAAAACAATGATTTCAATTACGTTAATATGGAGTGACTTGCAGTAACGTTCAGAAAGACAAAGGTAAATGTAGTTGTACTAAAGAGTCATTAAGTGCGTCTGTAAGAGGACCTGAAATAATCCGACGATACAAACACCATGTTAATCAATGGAGGACTGTTACTGGATTTATAGATAACACGCGCGCTTGACAGCGGAAGTCAGTAAATGCTACCTAGAAATGTAAATAAGAACAGTCAGCAATTGCTGTCCTCGCGAAAAATGCATCTCCCTCGTGTATTTTAACAGCACCTAAGTAAATCATCAAATAAATAAGTCGTTAAGACTCTTTAACCTGTAGCTAACATGTACCCAAATGCTAACATCCTGCCTCTAAAGGATTTTCGGGCCTGCAACGCTGTTAGCCGGGGGGTTTAGCTGGCTCGCAATGACTCGCCACTTTTTCGCTAATCCGCTTTTACCAAATCTGAAACTTGAGAAGAGGTCCCGTCGCAAACTGCATCTTCATTTTCTTCACGCCGTTGCTGTCACCAGACGTGGCGCAGCACAGCGAGAAAACTCCCAGGGCGAGGAGCGAAAGACGTAGCCACTTCATCGCCATCCGTGCCGGGGTTTCGTTCTTCGCTCGCTCCGGTGGAGAGAGGGAGAGGTGAGTTCCTGTGTTCGCGCTGTCTCTGATTGGACCCTCGATTTCCTCTCGCCCCAATCTTACATTGAAAACACAACTCTATTTAGCACCACCTATTGCTCGGGATGTTGAACTGCAGTGTGTATTATGTCGCTTAACTTTACTACACAACACAGAATAGGGTTTGTTGTAGTCAGTCTATTTCTTCACATTGACAATAATGGTGATATTGGGTGTGTCATATTCAAACGCTCACTACATAATACCATGAGAATATCCAAATGTTCTGTCTGTGAACACAAGTGACCCTATTAAATCTCATGTTGGCCTATTGGTATGTTTACCACTATTATAAATGTAGACATCACAACTGTAAGGAGTATTAATGATGTTAACTTTTAACATATACCACTTGATCCATTATTTATTTATTATGTTGCTCACATCATTCAGAATCACTGTGCACTCTGGGTTTGATAACTGCCAATGCCTTTTTTAACCCCTAGTAAAACCAGAGTATGATGTACGTGCTGCAAAATACAGGCCTCTGGTGACAGCAGATGAAAACATACAGAGCCAAAAGTGCTGCATCCAAAAATTAACACCAGTAGCTCCCAAAGTGGCTTCTGAAAATACTTATATTTAAGGAATTAGTGTTTGAGTACATTTTATTTAACAACGATTAAAACAATAAAAACATGGAACTGCAACAAAACAGAAAAAAGAAAAACAATTAACTGTTTTTCCAAATGAGTACTGGGATGGCATCAGTGGTTCAGTCTTGCCCTTCGCTCCTTATCCACAGAAGCCTGCAGAGCTAGGACAGTGTCTGCCAATGATAGATAAGAAAGAAAATGTGTCACTTATTGGGCCTTTTGTTTAATGAAACTTAATCCTGAAATTTAAAATGGCCAGCACAGGGTTTTGCCAAAAGAAATTTATGAAAATGTCATGCAGTTTATATCAACAGGTCACCATATAGCCCCTTAAAACAAAACAAAAGATGTGATTTATACAAACCCAGTAACTTCTGTGAATAATCCACGAGGTCCGGCAGTCCTGCCTCCACATTGTATGAGGTCTGCTCCATTGTCCTAATGAGTCCACTTGCTCTCTGTGAAACAAAAAAAATAATAATCTTGAAGTTAAAAAAAAAAGACATTTCTACAGACAAAAATGTAATTTGTAAAGAATAGCTGCTTTAAGAAAACTACCTGGAGCTCTACATAAACCTTCTCCTCCAGATCTGCCACCTGGGATATGGCATCATAGACACGAGTATCCACCACAGTTTCCTATTACACGCAAAAGTGAACAGCAAATGGTTAGCAAGTTCTATCTGCAGTGTTCCCAGGAATTGATTATAATTTTGTACTCGTCGTATGCTGACCTCATCTGAGGAGCTGTTTATAGGCTCCTGTGCCGCCTTGGATGCTTCACTGGCTTTGGAATTTCCATCCAGTTCCTTCACTCTGCAGGAAGAGAAAATCTTGTAAGCTTTAGGTTTTGAATCATAATCTTCTTTTCATAATCGACAGTTCTGTTACAAAAGCTAAAAGAAAGTATGTCATATCAAGTTAAACTTCATTTGGAAGATACGTACCTGTCAGCATAGCGCAGTGTGTTCATTGTGTATTCACACGAAGACATGCCCGGAGACACCATAGCAATCTGAGGAGTAAGAGAAGGAAAATCTTAGCTTCAACTCACACAGTTACATCAGCTACTGTAATGGAAATCAAAACACAGTGCATCATATGCCAAACTTCAAAGTAAACTAAATTTGTTGTTCTAATGTACCATGCAAGTCCTGGACTTCTCCCCAATGAAGGAATCTCTGAGGACCTTGGTCAATGTGCTCATCCTGAAAGGGATGTGATCACTGTTTTTTCCCAGGGACCGGATGCATTCCTACAGAACACAAATGGACAGAGGCATATTCTTAAGAGCTGTGTGGTTTGTTTGATATTGGATATTGACAGTTCAGAGAGCAATTTTCTTTCTTTACATTTGTGAGAGCGACAGCTATTTCATATAGTCCCTAGCCAAGAGAGCAAACTGACTTCTCACTCTGCAGCCACAGCTACATACAGTATCTACCTGATATGTTCTCCACATTAGCCCCAGTCTACCTTAAGAACCAGCAGACTTTGGTTAATCTCTGCTGTCTCAACCAAAGTGCTGCGGTCATTGCTGCTGACATCTGTGCCACGCTCGTTGCCAGCCAAATCAACCAGTGAAAATTTGCCGTGCAGAGTGGTAGCACGGTCATTGCGTCGTAGCACAATCTGAAGGATGGCGTGAGAGCGGGATGAATTGGCGTTGGCTGAGGTCTGCCCTGATGTTCTATTAAAAAAAAAAAAGAAAAGGAGAAAGTATCTATGTTAATGGTGTTAACAGACCACCTACACAATAAAACACTAGTATTTATTAGTTTCACTGCATTAGAGGTTACACTTATGTACACTTATGCTGACATATATCTAATTAATGCTGTCCGTCAGTCTCTCTCAAATTTAAAGTAACAACTGAGACTGCAACATACACATTCTTATTTCCTACGTACCTGCATGCACTGCCTGTCTGTATCATCCTAATGACATCTTCTGCTGATGACACGCAGACCTCCTCAAGGCCCACCACTTGCACCTGGTGTCTGTCATCTTCCAGAACACGGAGTTTTGACTTCTTGTTCAACAGGTCATACACCTAAGTCAAAAAGTATATTTCAGTTGAAACATATTTCAAGCAACATTTTTTAGTTAAACATTGTACATATATGTGTTCCTAGAGGTTAGAGAAAAGGTTTTTCTTACTTTGCCATTGTAAATCTCAAAAAAGCTGACATAAGTAGAGAGGTCCAGATTACTATATCTCCTATGGTTGAGATAGGTGAAAACATCCTGGGCTGAAAGGGAGAAATACAAGCAACTTTAAGAAAATCCTGAATATTATGTAGTTACCACTTGGAAAATGCTTGTAGATGAATGATTTTTTTTCTTTGCTCTGATTGTCCAAATTGGCAGAACTACAATCACAATAATGATCAGAGTCGGTATAAATCATGGGGATCCTACCTGCCAAGGCATAGATCCCTTTGGCACTATTCTGCTGCCTCCCACTAAAGTCACCTCCCATCGTCTACAGAGAGGATACCAAGCAAGTAATAATCAAACAGTGTGCAAAGTGGCAGATACAGAAATGTATATTTTGCAGAAACTATACAAATAAGTTTTTTCTTCAATACAAACGATTGGTAAAGCAAAACAACTTCTATGAGCCACCAATGTCTCACATCAAAGTTACTTAAACACCGATTCACAACGAGCAGTGACTTACATGAGTCTTTCCACTTCCTGTCTGGCCGTAGGCAAAACATGTTGCCATGCAACCTTCAAAAATGGACTGCACCAGTGGTTTTGCAGTGAACCTCAATGGGGAAAAAAAAGAAAAGAAAAAGCCAAAATCTGTCAAAATAAAACTGACCCGTGACACACGTAGCATCCAATCCAATAAAAACTTCAAATTAATGTAAATTATTCCAATTCCAAAATTTGAAAAGACAAATGAGTTAATTTACTTGTAGACTAGGTCGTTGACAGCAGTCTCATCAAAGGAGAAGTCAAAGTGAAAGAAATGATTGTCCAAGTACTTGGTGAGGTCCACTTTCTGTTTTGGCTCATGGACCAGAAGTGTACCTCTCCCAGGTACTGACACCACATCAATCTCCTTTTTATTAACCTCTGGAATGTACAAGAGTGTCAGAGTTTGTATTAAAAAAATGGCATGGTTAACATAAATGCTATTAACTGTCCCTTCATCTGAATGATACAGCAAACAGGGGGCTAATCATTGTACACACAATTTTTTCAGCCGGGTAAATGCAAAAAGCTGGACAGGAAAACATGGCTGATACTCTTTTCATGCCGACTTAATATTCAAAATTACTCACAAATTACCTTGCTTGTTGAGGGGGCGCTTGCGAACGCACACACAAATCTTGTGAGGTTCAATCTGTAAAAAAAATGTCAAAATGTGCTCCAAGTACAGACTTTGAACAGCACACCTGCAGATATGCATGCCACATATTTACCAGGTCCAAGCTTACCAGGTCACTGGTTGATACGGGTGTTATTTCCAACGTCTCTCTGAAGTCCTGGATCATCTCATAGAACTTTTGGTTTGGTCGATGAGTCTCCCCAAACTTAAATGGAACAGAAATAATTTCAAAAAATTAATAAATCAGAATTCATTAAAAACTCTTATCAAGCCACTTTTACGATTACAAATCATATCAACAACAGAATGAAAAAACAAGTAAAAAAGATTCACCTTTCCCCTCTTGGTCTGCATTTCAGGGGCCTTTGGAACACAGGACAGTCTTTTGCCTTTGTTTGACTCTTGGGGAGCCACAGACTTTCTCCTGCCTGTGGGGCATAAAAATGAGTTTTATTTACTTTTGTTTTAATAATTTCACATCTCATTTGTCCAAATTATAATATCCAACATATAGCTCATATCGTGCATCTCTTGTTAAAACTATCACGATGTGTTGGTGTATTATGTTTTACTGACCTTTGACTGCAGGTGGAGGAGCCATCCTCTCAGGTTCATCATTTTCTTTAACGGCTTCACGGGAAAGAGTCAGTGATTGAGCTGATTTGGTACCCTTCTTATGCTTTTGATTAGGAGGCACTACATAAAGGCAGAGGAATGTACTTGAGGTTATATAGAATGGATATTTCAAAAACAAATAAATATAGCACTATTTAAAAAAATGAAGTTGCACATATTCATTAATATCTGAAATTATACTGAAATGCATTAAACATGTTCAATATCCTCTGATTCTGTTATCGATGTATAAAATGACACACAAATAATATAATATGCTGAATCAGTATTTTAACTTTGTCATTGACAACAATACCCAAATGTAAAATATGCCTCGTGAATTTCTTTTCAATCATCTCTGCAGAAGATTACTACCAACCAGAATTTGCTAGGACTGATGATGGAGGAAGGTCAGTATGTATACTCCCTAGGTTTTCCTGTGAAGTTGGGCCTGGTGCTGGTACAGAGGCTGGAGTCTGGAACATACATGTCTGCCTGGCTTGAGAACGGCTGGCAACTAAATGTAAGACAAATCCAAGTCAAACATTGGCATTACAGCCAGTATCTTTATATGAGAAGCAAATATCATTAAGCATTGGATTAAGCCCCAATCCCCTGCACAATGGAAAGACAAAATATACATCTGTTGGATAAGGGAGCTTGGGGTTGATTAGATTAGAAAAGTGGACTCTAAATTAGTGGTGATTAAATAATGTAATGTAGATATTACTAAAGATTAACAGTGTTAATATTAGTCAGTCTTGGAAAGTAAAAAAAAAGGTGCACTGTATAATCAAAACCCACGATTTTCAAAATTGATCCAGACTACTAGAAATGCTGTATCTTTGTCACCAGTGATGATACAGAGCACTCCTTTTTTATTAACTGTGCTTGACCAATGTACAAAATTTCTTCCCACAAGTTTGAAAGGGGTAAAACATAAAAGCAAACAGTGCCATGTGCCCAGAATTGGTAGATTTGTATCCCTGTGCTACTAATCATTGACATACAGAGGATTATTTATTACCAGCTCTCCCAGGATTGTGTGTTTTTGAAATTACTGCCCAATCCCTTTATTAAAGGAATGATTTGCAAATACAACTCAAGAGAGAGGAGCATGCATGCTTTGCCAACCTGACACTTCAGCCTCGGTAACAGCTGGAGCAGAGGCTTTTGGAAGGAAACAAGCTGTTCAATAACAATAATAACATAGTACTTTGTAGTCTAAACGTTGTAGTCTAACAATGCAATGTAATTCATTTTCATACAGGAGGAAGGGCCAGGAATCCTGGACGAGCGCAGTCGACCCTCATACTTCTGTGGAAGAGACAAAATTAACAGATGAAATTGTTACACTTGAACTTGTTTACAGGCTCTTCTTCTGTTGTTTAATGGTAGTTGGCAAACTATGTGCAATACCACCAAATCCCATAGCATTACAATACACATCATATCGCCTCTTCTTGTTTACAAGTTTACATGAACAACAGGCAGCTAAATGTCTTGGCCATGTGGAAAATACAGGTACCTTTTCTACAGCAGGAACAGGAGGCTCCGCAGCTTTGTTGGTTGCACTCTTTACGTGGTCCAGAAGCTCTGGGTTGAGTGTACACAACTCACTCACTTCAACCTAAAACACAAACAACACTCAGCCTGCAGGACAAGTGCAATACCGAGACTAGATGTCAGGGTAACTCATTTAGGATTGAGGTACTGTATTTCAAGGCTTTCATAGTGGACGTTTCAAATGGTTTCTGGTTCATATATAGGCGTTTTTGGTGTTTGTAGTCTCACTAACCTCCTTCCCCCTGCAGATATTCCTCTCATGCCACTCCACCATAACCGTGGACTTAGCGGCGTCAACGGATTTCACCGTTGCCAGATGCACACGTCCTAATTTACACATACAAACACGTCACACTTCTATTTACGACATTTACTAGTTAGCGACCATAAGGTACCGTATAAAACTTGAGCTCACCATCACTGCGGCTGATTTGTACAGACAGTCCAACAAGAAGCCTGGACAGACTGGTCTCCATCTTTGCTTCTTCTCGCTGCTATAATGATAAAGTCAAGTCAACTTAACGTTTTCGACAGGGGTAAGTCGCGCTACAATAAACGTGCCGTCCTCGCTATTAAACTCTTACTTTCATTAAAAACTTAAAAATAAACAAGCCGATTATTCAATTCACGGTGTTTATTAATCTATGACTAACTGACGGCGCGATACAAAATTACCTTCAAAATCAACACAAACGCCGCCAAATATTTAAACTGATATCGTTTCCTGGTGTTTAAGAATCTGATTGGATGGAGTCATCCTGGTGCGTGGCGCACCTTCTTCTTCGTTTTACGAAAAATTCAAATTGGCTTTCTACCGCCACTCTCTGGATATTTTAGGAAAGTCATCAGCAATGAATGCAGTGTTTTCTCCACTAGTTCGTTCCTCGTGCTTAAGATACAACATTAACAGCAACGTGACACCAAGGAGAGTTTATAATTTTTTTATTTAAATTTATAGCCCAATAATAGCCCCTTACCTATGATAAGTGACTTCAAAAACAGTGGCGATTTGTGCATGATTTAATCCACCTTGCATCACAGATCACTCATGTAGCCAGAATACGCACATAGCACAATTCTCCTCACATGTCCAATAACACACTGTCGTATTTGAACTACGGCCATCAGCCGTGTCAACACGGTTACCACGGTAACGCCACTACGTCACACACTGCAGCCACAGCTGCGACACACATCAAAAAAAGCATCAATACTAATGACAATATTATTTTAAAACATGAAAATAAAATGCATTTTACTCACCAAAAGTCCTGTTTTGTACACAAAAACCATCCTCCTTTCTTTCCTTCAGAACAATAACGCTGTTGTACAGGTTTTCAGTTTTCAGTTCCAACAGTAAATATTTTTCTATCGCCATGGAGGTTAATGCTGAAAGTCGAGCCTGCCCTGGCCTGTTTCTGCCACACGTTTAATTCGCTGCGCCGTTTTAAATCAACACAAATATATGTTAGCCTGCGCAGGTCGCTACAGGTGCTGCTTGCTAGCTCGGACTGGTACGCTCTCTGACCGTCCAATCAAAGGGCGTGAAAACAGTGACGTCATTGTACGCCAGGTAGATGGCTTAGGTGTCGCCAACTCAAAATCTTGATTGGTTAAAGACATTTGCTTTAGGCTTTTATTTAATTTATTTAACGCAAAAAATATGGAAATGTAAAAATATACTAAAACATTAGTCAGTGATTCTGACAGGGTTTAGGACAGTCAAAAATAATTAACCAGGTTGACTTGTTGTTCTTTTTAGGTTTTTAGCCTATTACACGTGCACTGTTAGCATCAATGTGCTACTGTCTGTAAACAAGAAGCCATCCACTGTGCATTCAGACCATGGAACCTGCCTTTTATGTCATGCATCAAAAAACAGAAATAATTATTCTCCATGTTAGTAATATGTCGTTTTTAAATCCCATTTTAACCTAAATCCTTTAAAATCCTATTTTCTAAATTAACAAGAAAAAAGCATTTCACTATAAAAAAAATAACCAAAACCTGTCATTTTTGTTTCATTGCACAACTCTACTGATGTTTCATATTCAGATACAGTGCCCATGACTTGACACTTCCCACTCCAAACAGTGGGAGCGCTGTTTTCTGTTTCGTGCTTTCTGATCTGTTTAGCCTGCGGCATTTCATCCATGTGACCGCAGGAATCCTGGGTTTGTCCACATGCTCCCACTCCCCCTGCACCCGCTGCAAACCAGGCACGACGACTCAGTCCCCCATGACATCAACAGTCGAGAGACAGCTGGAGAATGACCCATAATGCAGTTCAGCCTTGCCGTCAGCGTGGGAGGCTTCTCACTTTGACTCTTTTTTTTTTTCCTTTTCTGCCCCCTCTCCTCGACATACACACACTCTCAGTCTCCAAACCTGCCCCAACACACACAAACTGGACTCGTGTATACACAATCCCCACAAGAGAGCACGGACACATGACAAATCAAAGGTTCTAATAAACAGCTTGTGCTGAACAACACCCCCCATCCCCCCACCCCAACTGCCAAAGGATGAAAAATAAACAAATCCTCATCAGTTGGCCCAGCCAGGCCATTTGGTGGGTCTGTCTGTCGACGACTGGGTGGCCCAAGGCTGCTCGGTGTGAGGCCTGGGATGGAGCCACAACTGTTTCCTGTGAGCAGCCCAACCCCCAGAACCTCTCCACAACTGACTTAGTGGGTGGTATTCCCCTCCTCCTTCCTTTCCTCTCATCCCCCAAACTCCTACATGCTCGTCTCTCCCCTTCAGTCCTCTCTACCTCAAGCACTCTTCCACCACTATTCCTCCATCCATCCGTTCTTCCAGCCTTGGTCCTTTCCCAGTGTGCTCTAGTGGCTGCTACATTAAAAATGTTTCATATCCACATGTTTAAAAGGCCCTGGCTGCATGTTTTTGCCCAGCAGTGAGCCTTTGTGATGAACAGTGGTCATCATCTTGTTCAGGTCAAATTTATCATTCAAGTATTTAATCACTAACTCAACTGGTTTCAAGTAAATGATCTTGGTTTTTAATGGTCAATGATCAATTTGCATCTCTACAACTATGCCATACGTTGCTGTATCCAGTATCTGTATCTGTTCCTGTATGACATCATGTCCACACAGCGTTTCATCAACTGCCGCATCGTCCTCGCGTTTCATTCCTTGTCCTCGCTCACTCAGCGTCTCGGCAGTTTCCAGTCATTACTCAGACAGTGGGGTTGAAAACCACTTGAAAGCTTGCTGGGCCTTCACAACTGGTCCTCCCTCACACGGACTCTGTGCATGCCAGTGTACAAACAGCTCTGTTACTCATTTGTTTGCTCATGCTAATAAGGGTTTAACATTTCACTGAAAAACACTCGAGCCGTTTGCTGTTGTGAGTCCAGACATTCAGAAGTGTTTTTGTGCGCGGACACTGCAGTCATGCCAAAGAAGCAGCAACAGCAGCGTTGCGATGCTTGGAGAGTTGGTAATAGTGGCGGTTGATGTGAGGAAGGAGGGGGCTTGTATCTGTTGGCCCTGAACCCTTTTTTACGCTATTTTCCATCTGTCCAAAAGCATATTTTCTCAGTGTAAAGAAAACTGGCAGAGGACATGGCTCTGTTCCTCCATACAGACTAAATAAACACACATGGACACAGTACGTGAGCTGAGCACACTTACAAAACCACCCAGGAAGGTGGACATACTCAGAGAGGAGCAAAAGGATGAACAAAGAAGAAAAAGGCAGAGAAACATTAAGGAGAATTTCTCCTGTGGCTTTTCTACTGTCGTAATAAAAGTTCAGAGTCATCATTTGATATGGTTATTTGATTTCTAATAGCTTTTTATTTGGGTTTCCAATATATATATATATATATGAAAACAAAAAATAAAAATAAAACAATATTCATTTTTTGTGTGTTGCATTACACAATATGAACAGCAGAGAGCAATATATCCACAAACAGAGAGACCCACTGAGAGCGACGAGCAGCAAACACTGGCCATGGAGATGAGAGCAATAATAAAACCACTTGACACGAGAGCCGATAAAATCCGACTCTACTCTAACTGTACCTGTCTGTACTGTCAACCCACTGATGGACTGGTTTACTGTGTGTCTCTGGCATCACCGCAACAAGGAATTAAAACCACTCCAGCCAAACGCTGAGTGAGCCTGAAACATTCCCTCATTAATGCATATTGGTATTCGTGGCATGCGGGAATCCACTGAAACAGGCCAGTGACCTATTTTTGGTTCCCGTTCCAGAATTTAAGAGAAGCTGCCATATAGACTCATCTTTCCTCTTCACACACGTTATTTGGAGCAGTGACATAGTTCAGGAAGCAGTTTATCCACCTTTGAGCTCTGCCACATGATCCGGCCTTAAGCCAACAGCCACCTACCGTTGGCCAGCTGGTAAATTTTATTTGTTTCTTCAACTGTAATTTTGTTTATTTATTTGGCCTCTGGAGTAAAGAGTGGTTAGAGCAGTACACACAGCTGCAGTTACACTACGGGAAAGGCCTGTCTATCAACAGGCTGCTTACATCTGCAGTACCACATCCCTCCACTGTTGGAAATTCATTAAAACAGTTTGCTACCAAGACCTGATTGATTAACGAGATCAACACAATCATTTTCAAGGACACGAAGACACAGTGGTTTTTTTGTCTCCCTCTCATATCAGACCAACATTTCAGTGTCAGACAGACAGCTGACTACAGCTGAATTAATTAAATGTTTAATTAAACATAGTTAACGCAATCTAGTCTGTAGTTTTAAAAAAAAACACTACACTAACGTGTCCAGTGTTTGCTGTGTGACCATTTGGGTTCCCACCAGTAGTGCACTGAACTTTCTTACATGGGTGTGTGTGAACATAAACATGCCTGTGTGTGGTCCCTCACATATGCATGTACAGTATGTTTGTGTTACAAATAAACACACAATCTGGTAACCACACTCGTAATAGGAGCATTGACTTTTTGTTCAGTGTTTTCATGACTTGCTTTAGTAACATGCACAGGAGGGTACTACTTTTTAAATGTGTAAAATGCAAATGAAGATTTTAAACCTGATTTAAACACCAAGCTTGGTGACAAAGTAAAATGCTCAGTTCCCACGACTGCGAACTGAGCCCATAAATTCTATTTTTGAAGTCAATCAGTTTCTTTAGCTGAACCATAAAGATTGAGATACAGCAGGCCTCCATACAAGGGAACCCCAGTCGAAACCACAAACCATTAATAGTGCAGAAAAGTGTCAGTGTGCTTTTGAAATTAATCCTTTAAACCCACCAGTTTTTCTTTTCTCCCCCCTTTTTTACAGGACTCACCAGAGAAGTCATATGTTTGCTTGCACAGTGCCGATTACAACATGTGGACCCAAAGATCTCAAAGAAAAACTACACCTACATCAAGAGTTTTACTGCTCGCCCCTAAAACCACAGCCCTGGAACACACTGCAAAGAAATTTCCATCAAGTCAGTTATTATGTTCAATAACGAGCCCCAAAACTTATCAGCTTAGTTGCTTACTCAAAGAAAAACAGTGCAGTGATTCCATTTAAAGATCAGTCTTGTTTGGTTGGTTGCTTGTTGCATTCACCAAAATGCAACATGAAGATTTTCTTTACACTGCTGAATCGTGAAATCGGCACACTGGAGCATTTTTATTTTGTAACCAATGAAATGTTTATGTTGCAACATGGCCGACTCAGTACAACCGGACCCACTTCTCTCTCTGCTCTGCCATCCCTAAAAACCACACTTGACCTTTAAAAAACGCTGCAGCAGCTTCTGTTTGAGACAAACAAGATTAGTAGCAAAGAAAAAAAAAGAGACTTGGCCTATAAATTAATCTTTTTTTTTTTCAAAAAATGACAAAAATAAAGAAACCGCAGCAGTGGCCTCACTGTGAGTTCTGAAGTGTGGTTAACAAAGACCACAGCAAACGTTGGTTTATCATCAAAGATGGCAGCATCATTAAAAACAAGAGATTGGAAGTAGTTATCCAGAACACTGCCACGTTTACCACACCGTGACACACTCATTATGGCACTGCACAGTACATGTTTGTATTAATGCTTCAGATGCTGCAGTGAATGACCCAGTGACTATATTCCCCACCTTATTTCTATATGTAGCTTATGTAAACATTAAACTGTCATTATGTAATATCCTTCTTTCTCATCCTAAATGCTGATCAGCTCTCACACCACTGTAATAAGCTACCAACACTGTTGTGTTAGTTTTATTGACAGTGCTCCCCAAATGTGTTAATGCCATTGTTTGTGTTTTCCCCTGTATAGACAATGATTTGGCAGACCCTGAGACAAACAATATTGAAAAGCCACACTCATGGATGGTGTCAATTAAACTTTATTCTCTGGTTTTGCCTAACTTGCTGTAGAGAGAGGCTCAGGCTTATTGCTCCCCAGCCTTCCTCACTCCTCCTCCTCTCCTCTGTACCACATGAAATGGCTGTCTGTGCCAGCCTAGTGCTGAACCTTCATTAGCTTTTACTACCCCACTTGGATGTGTTTCGCTTTGCTCTCTCTCTCTCTCTTGCTCTCTGTGTGTGTGTGTGTGTGTGTGTGTGTGTGTGTGTGTGTGTGTGTGTCTCCCCCTGTAAGTGTCTGTGTCTGCATATGCCTAATTGCCAACCCCCGCCCTCCCTTTGGAGCAGCCCTCATGCCATGCCACCATATCATTACACTGTGGCTGCAATTTAAACTTCAGTCACACACACACACACACACACACACCAGCGTACCCTGGCTGGCCTGCAGATTGCAAATGGAAGACAGTGGGGTACTGTAACGCACTTAAATTGCACTTCTCCAATTGAAACAACCGGTTGAAGCACAAAGGCACAAAGAGCGTGATGGAGACCAAAAAAAAAAAAACACAAAAAACTAAAAAAAGAAAAAACGCAATAGCACGAAGCTCAATGCATCACAACTGATCCACAACTACGTCTGGTGTTCAAACTGTTATTGTTTGAACTAAACAAACCACTTATAAACACAAGGCCTCAGCCTTACGAGGCTCATATTTAGGCCCTTCTGTAAACAGCCAAGCACAGAATGAATCAATTAAAAGGGCATTACGCTGGTTCCTGTTTATTTAAAACATGTTTACACTATACGGGCCCTCCCTTCTTGTGGCTTTACGGCTAATTCCCCCCATTCTTCTCCTCTATGATGTGCTCAGTGCTAAAGCACAAACACATACAACCCCCCACTTCACACAGACATGCATGCCACTGCATGTTTTTGCGCACACACACACACACACACACACACACACACACCCACGCACACACACACACACATTTCTTTACTAATCAGCCCTATTGAATTCCAGCAACAATGGCCGCTCATCCTGTGGCCACCCAAGCAGTGCGCACAGTCACACACACACACACACACACACACACGCACACCCACACACACACACACACACATAGTAACACCAGCATCACCAGATCACAAGTTCAGCCTTTTGTTCCAGTTTGTCATTGTGTTTTCTTTTCCTCCACTGATCTCACCTTCACACTCAGGTCGGGAGTCAGCGCTGAGAGATTGTGTTATCTGGACTATCAGCTGGTATCTGGGCAAACACTCCCACTCCCACACACGGTGTTGCAGCCACTGGCCTTGCAGGAAAGTGTAGAAGCTTTTACGGGGACAGTAACACAGGTGCAGATGTTTACTGTGTCCTTTTCTTTATACCGTGTGGATAATTTCTCTCTGACATCACTGAGTCCAGAAGGAGTCTGGTCTGGACAGCAAAGCCGCCTTTTTTTGAGTGAATGTTGTATTTTTCCAGCATTTCTTACATGGAAAATACATTCTCTGTTGTTATGTTAAAATATGACTTTGGCTGTGAAGATTAGACTGAACAGCTGATGAACTGCGTTCCACCTAAAGGTGCTGGGGGTCGGCTCCAGTCTGTGACCCAGGACTGGACTGCATGTCTTCATTTTCTTGTCACTGAGCTGTAACGTTAAATACAACATGTGCTGTTAGGATGATATGCACTGTAGGAGCAAGTTTATCATGAAATCAATATGGCCATTGTTGTTTACAGCCTGGATCATTGTAAAAGGCAATAGATAGATTCATTAAGAGAGAGAAATTGTATGTGAAATTCATGAAAAATAAGTTTGTATTGTGCGGAAACACATAAACATAACACACACCGTGCAAATGTGTGCATGTTTCTGTTTGTGTATGTGTGTGTGTGTGTGTGTGAAATTTGGTATAGAGGTGGACTAGCATGACAGTAGCTTCAAAAGCCTGAGGTATCAGATTCAGACTGGACTGCTTTGCTTGAGCTGACAAACGAGAAGCTGTTGTGTAGAAAGCAAAGGAATTTACAGCATCTACCTTTCATCTACACAGGTGGGCCTGTGTGTACGTGTGTGTGCGTGTGTGTGTGTGTGTGTGTGTGTGTGTGTGTGTGTGTGTGTGTACACATACATGTTTGCATATTTGTCTGTGAGAGCATACTTTGTTTTGTGTTTTCAGTTCACAACAAGGTTCCATGCATATAAGAATATGGTGATAATATGTGTGTGTGTGTGTGTGTGTGTGTGCGTGTACGCGCACATTCACAGTGGCAGAAATTTAGACAGACAAGTCACAACAATGATCCAAAGAGCCAGTGATCCCAGACACTTTCCAGGTGGTTCACTGCTCCAGTTCATTGTCTCTCAGTGTTAAGTTGTGGAGAAGTGGAGACATTTTAGAAATCCCCATACAGCAGGAAAACACGTGCAGTGTACACAGCTTTAAACACACAGACAGGAAAATGTGTATGGCGACACATGAGCTGACATATCTCTTTGTTATGATATTGTTAGGATTAGGAAACATGTCTCCCTTCTTCCCTCCTGTATCTACTGCTTCCCCCTTACCTGCTGTGTCTCCCTTTCTCTCTTTTGTGGGTGTGTGGTTGTCTGTGTTTGTGTGTCTCCAGCTGGGCGTGGCTTCCTGACTACATCATCCCACACACCTGAGACCAATCCTCTAATCACCGCCTGCAGCATTTGTCCAATCCAATAAAACTTGTATCAGGAGTCTGATACAATAGTAGTTTGGATGAGATTTAGCATTACAAACATAAACAAAAATAAACACACTCAGAAGGACTGGCAGAGACGACAGGGGCAGTTTTTCCATTCAATTTATTTTGTTAGTTCAATTTCTATAGCAGGTGAGGGAACATCACGGTCACGCCAGGGTTTTCTTGAGCATAGGTTTTAGAAGTCACAGTGTTTCAGACATGGACGAGAACATTAAAAATAAATGACAATGAAGAAGGAAGGGCCAAGAGGAAACTTTAAAACAAGGTGTAACAGTGACACATTCCTACACGCCTCCTTCTTCAACGTCCCCCAAGCCTTTGCTCCACACACACACACACGCACACACACACACACACACACACACAGAGACAAGGCTTCTGCTCTAAAGTGTTGTCAACCCCTCCCTCCCATAGTCTCCCCCATCCAAAAAATGCAAACAAAACAACAAAACAAAAACAAACTCGGCAACAAATAGATATATTTATATATATAATATATTTACTCTTTAAAAATATAACTTCAGTCTAGATACTAACATCTGTACAACTACAAAAATAAATTTTAATATAAATAATTTATATGGCATGACATTAACAATTTTTTTTTTTGAAATAAACTACAAACTAATGCAGGAGATCCCCCTCAACCCCCCCCACTATAAACTCCTAACCACTGTCTGACAACACATCCCGGCTGTCTACGGTCTGATCAAACTGTAAATGGTGCTTTGCCCGTTCTGCTTAATAATTCACAACTGCACAGTAGCTACCCCACTCTTCTTTCTTATTTACGTAAGAAACCAAAGCTGCCACTTTACAATGACGTTAATAAAAAAAAAATGGCAAAAAATTTCCCTGCAATTTAACCTGGCAGTGATGAGACCAACAACAGAGATTTAAATTAAATGAGGAGGATAATTCTAAAAGTAAAAAAAAAAAAAAGTTGTGGTATATATGAGGTTTGTATTAACAGGAAGCGTGAGACATCAGAAAGTGAGTCAGAGCAGGCCGAAAAGCATTAGAATAAACCTGTTTACGTACATGTGCACAAAGGTACGACAGCATGACCGCGTTGCAACCCAAAATAATGATCAAATAAAATGACTCCCTTTGCATTGGATTTCTAATTCCCTTTCAAAGTAACGCAAGGAGATGAACAACGCTCTTGTCACAAAGCGACAATTGTGAACTTCAACCACTGCAGAGCTTAGAATAACTGCAGTAAGGAAACCACAGCTCCTTCAAGTAGTTTCAAACTGCCGAGAATAGCGGGACATCCAGACAAAGATGCAGCATGAAGTGACATGGAGATTAGATGTGACCCCAGGTCAGTATGTTGACACAATGACTGCATCTAAGACAAGGAATGAATAATCTACCACTGACAAACATTCAGTTGTCAACCTATTTACACTAAAACAGGAAAATAATACTGGGATCTGATGCTGTGATAACACGGTCAGGAGGATGTACTGAAGGCACGATGGTTACTACTGTTCAGAAAACAATATCTGCTGTCATTACAGTGCACACTGTAACAAAAATAGCTCTCGTTAAACTACAAGAGTGTGTCAGACGCAGGATAGCTCACAGTACACCTTGGTGTACAGAGTATATTGACTTAAGCCAGAGGGAGGAGAGGGGGTTACTGCATTTTAAGGCAAATCACTTACAATTATTTTGAAGTGTAGCAGCAAAAAAAAAAGAAAAAAAGAATAGAAATAAAACACTGACCATGTATGTTCAATAGCCTAATATCTTAATAACATATCACTTTCTGTGGACACTTTTTACATATAGCACATTTCTTATTCTATACACTGTAGGGTTGGGAAATCAACTGCCCCACACAAAGAAAAAAAATAATCTTTTACATCTCATCTTTTACACAAGAGTATACCCAAGTTATACAGTACTCTTTTAAATAGCTTCCCTCTTTTTTTTTAGTATTAAAATATATAATCATAGATTTATATAATTCTTAAAAGAAGTCTCTTTTTTTTCCTCAGCAAATCCATGAAATAAATCTTTTTCCTTTTTTCCGCGTGAAGTCTATGTACAGTTGAGAGTTCGGTTCAAGGCTTGACGAGACGCCGCGTGGGCGTCAAGGTGCTCGGGGGAAGCGTCGGGGGGCTTGAAGAGAGAAGGCACAGTGTGTGAGAGACTCTAGCAATCTTTGGTTGCTTGGATCCTCAACCCACCTGCAAGCAGACAATCAGACACGAGAGAGAAAACTATTAGGGCACTGCTAAACTTCAACAAGCATCAAACCAAAACAAATGAGCGCCGACTTGTTGCTGGCTCACCTTGTCTCTTGCCTAGCGGATGCTGCGTCTCGCACTGTGTTTCCTCCAAGTCCTGGATCTCTATAGAGTTTCTCTTACATGAAGAAAAGTTTGTTTTGTCACCACAAGTCCTCTTAGCAGCCTCAAAACAGTCCGACTCACTGTCAGTGTCAAAACCTTCATGCATGTAGCCTTGGTACGCTGCCCCCGGCAAGTTCGGATGCACAGCCACTGTCACGGAAGCGGTGGCTGTCACCATGGTAACAGGTCCCCCTGTCGAGCCTTGCTGCGACGGCAGGGCGGAGGTGCTACTGTTATAGCTTGGCCCTTTAGTCCTGTTTGGCTGAGGCCCTCTGCCGTTTGGAAGCCTGGGGCCACTTTGACTAGTCCTCCCAGGGAAGTGAGCTCGGTCGCTGGGTAAATGTTGGCCAGGCAGAGCCTGGGCTCTCTGGTGGCCCTGCTGCTGCTCCCTCTTTCCATCCCAGCACGTAACCTGGGAGCTGAGAGGTGACTGTGCATTGTATGAAGATTCATTGACTGGTTCTATCCTCCCGCCGTTTCCCGTTGTATTTTCTTTAAATGGCTTCACCACCTACAACAAACAGATTTTTTTTTATAATTTACCTTTCAGAAAAACACATACATTTGAGGACCACTTATTGTACAGGATGGGTTGATGTGTGCGGTCATGCTGCGTACCGTTAGCTTGGGGAAGCTGGGGTTCTTGCTGGCTTCCAGCAGTATGTGAGATGTAGCAGGTGGAACGTTGGTGTGTGATGTCGTGTAGTTGCTCCGGTCACAGTACTTGTAGTCCTCCTCCCCGATCCCTGACGTGGTGGTCATCTCAGAGTAATACTCAGAGTCCGATGATTCCGAAAACGCTTGTTGGCGAGATGACCGTGGGTTGTGGTGGCCTGTATAGTATCCGTGGTGGGTCATTGGTGGAGGAAGTGGGGGCTCTGGGGAGGGTGTGGGCAGTCTGCTGGCATTGTCAACTGGGGTGACCTCAGCTGGAGGCCCCATCATGGAAAGAAGGACTGGCAGGAGAACTAAGCCATTCAGCATGCCCAACACGGTCAGAATGACCAACACGGCAAAGAAATACCTGAAAGAAAAAGAGATGAGGGGCGTTAGTTTGAATTTAAATCTAAAAGAGCCACAGTTAGTGCACAGAAGAACCAGGATCATAAAAAAAATCATGAACATCATCAGCATCAGCGAACTTGTGACAGAGGGAAACTAGTATTATGTCATATTTATCTTCACATCAGGCATTCACTGCCCAACTTCTCTTATTAATGTGACATAAGGGGAACAAGACGACATTGTCCTGGTGTTTTAAATGGACAAGAGGATGTAAACACACACACATGCACGCGCACAGTTTCAAACACACACACATAGTTGGCACAAGAGGAGGGGAAGTAGCTCAGGAGGAAAAGTCAGGGAAAGCCCAGCATTGGCGTATCAAGTGGTGGGGGTTGGGGGCAAATCTGATTCCCCACTCAGTCCAACTAAAACATGCTTTGATGCCTCCACCGCTGCTGCTACAAGACATTCTCTCACTCTGTTTTTCACTCACACTACATGCATATGTGTGCGCGTGTACGTTTTGTGTGTGTGTGTATGTGCGTGCATTTCAGTGGAGCTCTGAGGAGGCCAGGGGTGGAGGCAGGCCACAAGAAAGAGCTCCCCAAGAAAATTAGAGAGGACTCCACTTAAAGACTAACAGAAAGCAGAAAAAGAGAGAGACACTGCGATGCAAACCACCAGCCAGACTTTAAGAGGTAAAAAGAAAGAGGGAGGAAAAACGGGGTTGATGGACTGATGAAGGGAAAAAAAACGGGATAATAGCTGCTGAGTGTTTTCTGGAAACGTGCTTATCTCCTCTGAACGGACACTCTTCAGGAAAAAGTCCATATTTGCACCAGTTTCAGCCGCCGTGCTCTCCATGACACGTTCCCCCCTTTCCTTCTTTTTTCTTCCCTTTATTAGAAGCATAATGCAAAATTATCCTTGTCGGTTTTTGGGAAAACACTTCGAAGGAGGCGTTTTTTTTTTCCTTCTTTTTTAAAAAACTGTCTTGCTGTTAACCCCCTGACTGTCTTCAAACCGCAAACCAGATACTGAACTGGCACTAATCATCACATTAAAGCACGTTCCCAATCGGGCGCTGAAATCACAGACGGGTCATCGCTCTTGGACTCCACTTTTTAGCACGCCTGTCCCTCCTCCCCCTTTAAACGCCACTTCAGCCTCTTTACATGGTAAAAAAAAAAAAAACATGAGAAGAGTGAGACTTTGGTGGGACCTCCAACAGTGTCTCACTGTTAGGAATTCTGTTGTTTATATAAACAGTAATCTTTTCCATTCGTTGTCAGGGCCTGGGGAGTTAAGTGTGTGTGTGTGTGTGTGAGAAAGAGAACGTGTTTACATGTCGGCGCATATGTGCATTTTTCCTTGTGAGTGTGTGTGTGTGTGTGTGCATATGTGGCCTGCATGTGTGTGTGTGTGCGTGCCAGCGACGTAAACGTGTGCGTATGAGAGCGTGGACCCGGAGCAGAGCTGAATTAGGCTCGCTGTTTATTCAGTGCACTACAAGGCCAGGAGATGTTTACAACAGTATATTTATGCTACTCCCCAGCTAGCCAGCTCTGGCCTGCCCCATTCCCCCCACCAGAGCTCCAGCTACGGCTAAACAAGACCTCCAACAGAGATACGAGACCACTCCGTCTCATTCTCACCGTGGCTGCTGAAAACTGACCTCTCTCGCCCAACGACGGGAGAAAAGAGGGAACACGGGGTGCTGGACATATTTACACCTCTCCACCATTGCGAGCTCTTCGTCTAAACCCATCGACCCACCCACCAGGATCTCATATCCTCGCATGGCAGCCACCCTCAGAGTCTCCTCGTCTCTCTGCTTCTGTCTCTGTTTCTGCAGAAAAACTGGGCTTTTTATGTCATGGAGGCCTGGTGCAGTCTGCGAGCTCAAGGTTGTGGTTTCGGGTTTGGGCCGAGACCACATTCGGCTGAAAAACATCGAGCTATTCGTCCGTTTTTTTTTCCACTCTGACCATGAAACGGCGGTAGAAAAAACACTCACGCACACACACTACATATATACATAGTTTACGCACAATCACATACACACACGCATACACAAGGGAGAGCGGTCTGTTGGTGGGCTTCACACCATCTGACTGGCTGACCAGTTCAAATTTAGCTCCACGTTTTACTACAGCGCCTAACATGGCGGGAGAGAATGCCAAACGGATGATAGGAATTTTTACAGATTTCCTTCTATGTGTTTGTGTCGGTGTGAAAGCATCAGTGAGAAGGAGTGAGAGAGACACCACCCAGTGGGCCGCTGAACACTTCCATGTTTACGAGCAGCTGCTACACACCCTTGATGTTTTCCCCATTTGTTGTGCTCTAAGGCGGAGGAGACGGATGCGTGTGTGTCCAGAGTGACAGAACCAGGTGCATATTTGTCACTGAGTGCGATTCGTTGTGTGTGTGTGTGTGTGTGTGTGTGTGTAAATAAGGGTATAACATTTCCACCTGCATGTTCCCCGACCCCCCACAGGGCTTCCTCTTGTCCCCAAGTGAGGCTAGACAACTGGCTCCGATCACACACACGCACACCAACCGCGTAAAACCAAAACACTACTTCACGTGAAGGTAACATATGGACCGAGGAGGTTACAGACGCCACTGCTGCCAAAGTGTCGCTCTCTCACACAGAAGTACAAAGTCAGCACAACTTGTCCCACACACAGGAAACGATGTACACAAAACACACACGCAGCATCTCACCTCATGATGAAGTCAAACTCTGACCCAGCCAGCATGAGAACACCGAGCAGCGTGGAGATCGCTCCGTCAACCACCGGGGCAAACATGTGCTCCAGAGCCACCGCCGAGCGCTTGTTTCTGTTGCCAATGGCTGTCAGGAAGCCCTGCGACAGAGAAGGAAGGGGGGTGAGTTGGAAATCTTGCCGATCACACAAAAGTTGTGCTTGCGGCGAAGCTTGGCACGCTTCAGGATTCCTGCCTTTGGTTTTGTTGGGGATTGCTACGCTGTGCTACACGACGATGCGGCGCTCGAGAGCTGCCAGCAAGAAGCAGGAAGCCAAAAGTTTCCTATTAAATCTTTAATCACACTTATTTGACCTTAATCACTTTCCAATTCAGGCATGAAGCCACGGGAGTCTGTGCTGTGCAGTTTTTTAAAAAAAAAACTAAAATATTTACTTTTATATAATGGCTGCCACAAATTCTTTTTCTCCAGGAAGAGATTACATTCAATTCATAGTTAAAAATTATTATTACAGGTTAAAAGAGACATAAAACAAGTTCTGATTTTTGACGATATAAATGGTAAGTGGTCTTTTGATGGTGTGTGTTGACTCACCAGTGCAATGTGAACAGTGAACTCCACTCCGATGCCCACAGAGGCGATCAGGATGACCACGGGGATGGCGCTCAGCTTGATGCCAATCAGTCCCATGATGCCAAACAACTCCACCGTCATCATGGCCAAGACAAACACCTGAAAAAAAGACATGGGGAAAAGTGAGTCACTTTCAACTGCCTGTGAGGAACCAATAGGATGACGAGGAAAAAAGGATGAGGATAAAACACAACTAAAAGCATCTAAGCATTCAAGGCTTTTGCAGTCTCACCGTACACAGTCTTTCACTTTGTAACATAGGGATCACATGGCATCAAATGACTTGTCCTCATGTCTATCTCTGCCTTGGCACAACAATATCACTCATGTTAAACAAATTCTCTTGTTTTTCACAAGACAGCAGCCTGCAACACCCGAATTTTATTGTTTCCATTTTTTTAATTGTAATTCAAAGTCTTCATCATGGAGTGCTTCACTTTACTAATGCTTTAAACGCAAACGTGTCATGTTAATGCTAAACCACAACACAAACAGCAACAACAGGGCTCGAAAACGAGGAGGAAACAACAGTTCCAACTGGTCCAACTGGAGCTTTTGATCCCGGCGGGGGCTACGAGCCAGGGCATGGTTAAATTGGAAATGATAAAAGGCATTTTACTGCTCAACCACATATGGGCTGGGTGAAACCCTCACTGGCAGGCTGATGCCTGGAGACCTTAGATTCATGTAACTGTGCCTCTCTTGAGGAGGGTTGTGTTGCTGTCTCAGTCAATGCTGCCGGGGACCACGACTTCAATTAAATACATTCCAACTGAAACTGGCACTGTTGTTGTGCTACACTTCAGCCCCCCCACTGGTCAGGGAGAGGTGGATTTGTGTATGTGTATGAGTCTGGGGGGCCCTTAAGGACCATCGGTACCAGCAGTCTGTGTGTGAAATGCTTCCCAAACACCGCAGACACACACACACACTCACACACACACGCACTCTCTGATGGATGGGTCGAACAGTCCAAGGTCGCAACTGCACAGATCTGTCCTGTCCCCAAGTCTCTCCCTCCCTCCCTGACAAAAGCTGTGAGGGAGTTGGAAGTAGAGGCTTCAGGAGGCCAAAGCCTTTCTTGATCCTTTGCATTTCCTTTTCTAAGGCAGGCCCAGCCTCCATTAGAATGACAAAGGTCCCCGTGTGAGTGTGTGAGTGTGTGTGCAGGAGCCCTCCACAAAAAAAAAGGGGGCCCCCTAGACAGTGTTATTGAGCTGTGTTGTGAGGGGTGAGAAGAAAGTGAGAGGAAGAAGAGCGGGAGAAAGGGGGTAATGATGTTGTTGAGGTAGGATGAGGAGGAGGAAGCGGGACAAAAATTGGGGACACAGTGAAGAGTTAAAAAAAAATAAAAATTGGTGGCTTACAATGATGCCGGCGGTCCAGGGGTTGAGCAGGAGGATTGCACAGACCAGGAAGGTGCAGGCCAGAACCACACTGATCGACAGCAGGAACCAATGTCTGAGGCCAATGTACTGCTCCCAAAACAGGAACGGGTATCCATTAGGGTAGTTGAACACACCCTTGCGGCTAAACTCATCGCAGATGGCCCGTACACTCTCAATGGCCTCCACGAAGTCGCTGGCCTGGCGAAGGCCGTTCAGGTAGAAGGGGAATTGTGCAAACTCGAGGGGCTCTGCAGCTGGGACTGCGAAAGGTCAAATAAAAGAAATGAAATCAGATCATATCCCGTACGTTGGACGAGTTACTTTCAGGTGTCAATGGAAATAAGACACTTACTGCGGAGATTCTCTCCTGTGGTGTCGTACTTGTCGTGAATCCACTCTCTGGGATGGGGGTAGAAGTTGGCCTGAGAGGCAGCGTAGCCCAGAGGATCATTACTGACCCAGACTGTCAGGTAAATGTAAAACACCTCCGGGGGGATCAGACCCTCTGCATCGACCAGCCGACGGGACATCAGCTAGAACAATAACAAAAAAAAAAAGAGACTCGGTTTTTGGCAGAATGAATGGATTAAAAAACGACAGTGCCACACACCTTGTCCTGTTAAGGCCATGTGGATTTCGTTTTCAGGCCATTTTTTCCCTCTGAAGCTCTGGGACATACCTGGCTGTAGTTGAAAGGCTCTTTCTTGGAGCCGGTCTGGATGAGGAGCTTGTACGCCAGAGCTCCGTCCTCCGTGCCATTACGATAGCTGTCAGCAGTGATCCTGCCTGCTTGCCAGTCAGCATCAAAAGCAGCCTGAAGCCCTACGTGGGAGGTAAAACATTGAAAATATGGATTTATTATGGGTGTCATTTATAAGTAATATGATTTCTATTATCTTAAATTATAGGTTTGCTTATGTGTTAAGTGATGTTGACATGATATGAAATATCAGATTTCGTTTTCCATCGTTCTCTCTTTTGTCATCTGGCTCTGATCAAGCTGTTAGTGATCACTTCCTTCTGAATGGGCCTCTGACAAGTCAAAGCCTAAGGACACACACACGCACAAACACACCTATATACACACACACACACACACGCATGCAAAGATAACCTACGACCCCAAACTGTCTACTGCACCTCCCTTGAGTCCAGGTGTATGAGGGTAAACAGCCTGACTGAACCCTGAACTTTCACTCACCCTTTGCACATTCTCACCGCCACACACACACACACACACACACACACACACACACACACACACATGCACACACACACCATTCACTCCTGTCAAGTAAAAAGCACACCTGAAAAAACCTCCACCAGACTCTGATATCATCATCAAAACCCCCTTAGGAAATAGACTCAGTCAAAAAAAAAAAAAAAACCTCAGCCAGAACGCTTACCTCTAAGCCAGTCCTGGAAGTAGTGGAGCCACATGCGGGGCAGTTTGTTGTCGCCGTCTCTGACCACACATCTGACAGAGTTGAAAGCGTTGTGCAGCTGAATCAGGAGCCTCTGTGATCGGGCGTAGTCAAACCCGTCCATGGTAACCAGGTACATGTTGTAGAAGGAGAAATACTTAAACTGGGCATTGATGAAATCATACTCCTTGGTGTCACGTGGCACGATGTCGGTCAGGTAGAGGCCGTCGTGCACCATGGTTGTCCCGTACAAGCTGAGACCAAGGAGCCCCAGGAAGAGGATCACCACTGTGGCTTTGCTTTTTGGCTTAAGGAGCAGAGGGGCGTATTTCTCCCGGGCAAAGCTGGACAGGTTCCAGTGCAGGAAAGGGAGTGGGACACACTTCTTTCCTGATTTGGAGTCCTCCTCCTGGGCAAGGAGGTCTCGTGTGGAGCTGGAGGTCGGGGTGAAGAGTTGGGAGCCGTAGGGGTCAGGCACTGAGGTGGTGGTGGGGGATGGTGTGATGGCTAGAGGAAAGAAATACGAGCAGCAAATTAGTGTTGTGGCAGATTTGTGTTTGAGAATTGAGCCAAAAAAAACATAATTATAAGAGGAAATTTATGAATGAATCGCTTGATTTACCTTGAGCCTGGGAAGTGGGGCAGAGGATGATGGAAGGTGGACTGGTGGAGATCTGTGAGGTAGGCGGTAGAATCGTAACAATATGCTGCCCTGCGGCGTCGCACTGGGTGAAAGCCTGCACCGTGGTGGTGATCTGGGTGCTGGTAGTGATGGTGGATCCTGCAGCGTACTGGTGCGTGTGCGTCGCCGCCGCTGTGGGCGTGGGCGGCTGCTCCCCGGCATCCGACAGTTCGTGCGGCGAGAGGTGGATGACGCGGTCAGAGCAGGGGCTGTACAGGCAGCAGAGGACGTCTAAGCGCTTGTCCTCGCGTCGGTGGAGGTCCAGACTGAGGATGGCGGGGAAGATGAGCAGCACCATGGCGAAGTTAAACACAACCACAATGGCCGCCTAGGGAGGGGAAACAGAGGGAGAAAAACAACGTGAGAGGAGACAGAGAACAGAATGTGAAATTACAGGCACTCCACACCAGCTGGGCAAAGTCATGGCTTCCTCTGCTTTTTTTTTTTTTTTTTTTTTTGGTCCTTCAGACCACAGCCCAGAAAGTAAAGGAAAGCCTTATCCTAAATCACTTGCCAGGAATACTAAGCAAGCCAGGAGATGGAGTAAGAGAGAGAGAGAGAGAGAGAGAGAGAGAGAGAGAGAGAGAGAGAAAATGTAGAGACAGAAAGAAAAGACTGACAAGAAAGAATGAGAGCAGGCGCGGAGGTGTGTATATGTTGCGAGTCTGAGCAAACCATCGCCCTTCACCACCACCACCACCACCCCGTTCACTCCAGCCCCTGAAGCTGACATTCTAACTGGCTGTGGTTTCCACTGTGTATATGTCTATGTGTGCATATTTGTGTGTGTGTGTGTGTGTGTGTGCCTGTGTGTTTCGGACCACCCACAGTTAGTCGCAGATCAGAGCAAACCGCCTTGAAGGGGCCGGTGATATACTGATCCAGTCCTCCCTCCCTCCTTCTCCCTCTTGTTCTCTCTCTCTCTATCTATCTGCCTCTCTCTGTCTGTTCATCACTCTCTTTGCTCTGATTATTTCCCAATGTATATACACGCGCGCGCGCACACACACATTTATACACGCAGAACACACAAAACAAGTTGGCCCCGTAGGTGCAGAGGCAATAAAACCAGGAACAAAGGCTTTAGCCGCTCTGAATAAATGTCACCTCTCTTAAGTTATTTCTTTCATTTTCAAAGGAGCCCGAGGCCTCTCGGTGTGCGACTGTGTACACGCGTTTGTGTCTGCGCGCATGCGTGTTGTGAGGGTGTGTACCTGCAGAGAGAACGCTCGCAGGGCGGGGATGGGTACGAGAGCAGCCATGAAGAACGCGATCATGTTGTTGATGGAAGTCAGAGCTACGCTGGTGCCGGTGCGACGCAAGCAGTCCCCTGTCCGGTCCTGTAACACAAACGCATCGACAGGTTAGGAGAGGAGACGAGATGAGGAGAGGAGACAAGAGGAGAGGAGACTCCTGACAGTACCTTGAATGGGATGTTACTCCCAGCTTCTGTGAATGAGTGAGCCAACAGAAACATGTCATCCACACCAATCCCTAGTGCCAGGAAAGGAAGCACCTAAGAAAGGAAACAAAACAAGGAAGGACAAAGAGTTAGTATGTGTGGCATCAAAACCTGGACCATAACCATTCCAAGACAGTACAATGTCTGGAGTTCCCTTTGGTTTGTACCTGTGTGGTTGCTGCATTAAAGGAGAGGCCGAGCAGGGAGCACAGACCCAGTCCTGAAGCCACTGACAGGGCCACCAACAGCACGCCAGCCAGCCCCACGGCCCCCTGGGACTTGGCACAGTCCCATCTGAGCATGGTCACACAGGCGTAGGCGAGCTGAAATGAAAATGTTCATATTTAGAACTCGTCGTTTAATTTGAAGTATTTTTCACATAGGTCTAAAACGGATTGGATCCCATGATATGCTCACCATGAGCAGGTATCCTCCAGCCACCCTGATGACGCTCACGTCTGAAAAGGATTTCATGATGTCGTTGAGGGTGGTGGTGGAGAAAGCGTGGATGGACTGGCTGGAGTTTGATGGGATACTCTGATGGACCACCTGGGGGATCAAAGTTGGGTGGATTAGTTGGACGTACAAAATACCTTAGTTGCCAAACATATTATTCTTTTCAAGATGTATTCATACTAGATGAGAAATGCTGTCCACAGGAAGATGTTGGAAATCCTGTCTGTTATGAACACCGTCAATATCCACACTGATGTAACAGAAACGCTAATGCTACCTCAAGACTGCTATAACCCCACATCTCAGGACACAGCGAGCGTGAATGTGCATATGTTTTTTTTCCCCGTGTGCTAGCATGTGTGTGTGTGTGTATGACAACTGAGGAGTAATGAGCACAGATGCCAGAGGTTGTGAGGTCAAAGGTGAACGGGATGGGATCGCATGGCTCGGCAGGCTGCGCTCTCCATGCCGTGTTGTGAATGGACTGAAGCCCCCCGGGGCAATTTACCTGTTAGCATTTCAGCACCATTCACTATCTGTAAGAGATCTGCTCTCGTTCTTTAATGTGTCAGGAGGACGTGCGGTCTCTCTCTCTCTCTCTCTCTCTCAGTTTACGTTTACGTTTGTTTCCCCTTTCTTCATTCCACATCCCTTACTAACCTACCCCACTCCCTCCTTTCCTCCCTCCCTCCCTCCCCCCTGCTCCTTACCCTCACCATGGTGGGTGTCAGCTATCACAGCAACAGCTTGTTCCTATAACTAGGGCTCTGACAGAGAGAGATGATTGACCTACCACACACACACACACACACACACACACACACACACTGCCCTCTGCTTTACAAGGGAGCCGAAGACTGATGGAATTCAGACACTGCAAAACGAGTCCCATGCAGTGTGTGTGTGTGTGTGTGTGTGTGTGTGTTTGCGTGTGTGTGTGTATATCCCAAAGCAAAACAAGCCTGCATAGGGATAAGGAAATGCCTCCTTGTTTTTCTCATCCTCTTTCAGTTTCTTGGTGGTGGCCACGACAAAAAAACTTTAGTTCCGCCCAGAACGTATATGAGAGGCACGTATAAGTACACACCTCCACAAACTTCCTCTGCCAGGATTCCAGGATAGCAGTGGCCTTCTCCTCGTTCCAGTTGATGTCGTGGATCTCGTAGTCGTCTTTAAAGTGCTCGTACAGCTGCTTAGGACTCATCAACAGGAACATGGTTTGGAGAGCCTCCGCACTGCGAAACACACACATGCAAGCTTAGGACACGTCGTAGATGTCAAACTCGTCCTTTAAACATGGTTTATCGTGCGTTGAGCTGCGCTGTAACCTCAGATGAATCATCCATCTCAACTAGTACATTAAAAATCATCCCGTCTGACTGTTTAAATGTTGGTGGTATCCCTAAACCTCCTTCTTATTGGAGCACGCGCCTCTGTGAACGGTTAAAAGCAGGTGCCGTTTCTTCCAGGATCTGTCTGCCTGTCTGTCTGTCTGCCAATGTAAACAGCCGAAAGCAGGTGTTATCTAGCCTGTCTGTCTACCGATCTCCAGACTGTGATCCCAGATGTCCTCGGGTTTTCTTGGCACCGGTGCAGCAACAGGCAGCGATGCTCAAAATATAAAAGAAATGATTATAAATCACATCCAAGAGTAAATGTGGCTCTTGCAGATGGGACTGGAATCATTTTTTTTGCGTGGGTCATGATCCAGGCTCCGACCCAAAGCTGCCACTCCATTTGTATTGGCCATGATATCAAATCGAGAAAAAATAGTCTTATTAAGTGATGAGGTTCAGCTTTAAAAATGTTAAAACTCTTTTTCTTTGGTCACTTATCAAAACAAATGTGTGGCTGTGTGTGTGTGTGTGTCGGGGGGGGATTTAATGTGGCTGTCAGTCATCTTTAATTGGCCTATCCTGGACCAGGGTCAACGCAGGAAACTGATCCCTCTCAGGACGAGGCATTCCGAGCATGTGTGTGTCGGGTTATTAGGGGTTACACAGATTCCATGGGTACAGCGGCTCAAACTGATGGCTGAAGTGGCTGCCTGTTCAGCTGGCTGTGATCACATAACGCCCCTTACTGTTACATCTTCCAATAACACATGAGCAACATTTATAAATTCATCTCGCACGTGTCAGCTCTAATCCGGTTTCTTTCCCAAGCCTTAATAAACACACACCTCAGCAGAGTGTCCTGGCTGTCCTTGACCCGCCCTCCCAGAATCAGCTCCTCTTGCCAGTGCATGAACTTCCGGCTGAAACCATGGCAACCGCCCTGGAGATGCCTGGCAATGTCAGGACTCTGAATGGAAGGAGGTTAGAAGAAAAGATGGGCAAACACAAATATGTTAGGTGTTTCTGTGGTCTTGAGTGTCACATTCTCTAATAATGACTGAAGATCCATTTGCGGTGCGTTTACCTCTCCTCTCTCTTTGTTGGGTGCACTGAGAGGACAGTCAGGATCTGCAGGGTCGAGGCAAGACCTGTTCATGTAGGCATGGCCCACCTACCAAATGAAAGAACATTTTCAAAGTTTCCGTATGCAGAAAAAATTGTGTGCAGTTCAGTTCATGATGATGTCTTCTTCAATAAACCTGCCATCATGTAGTTCAGTGACGTACCTGGGCTTTGTCCAACATCTCCTTAAATCCCTCTAGTGACGTGAACTGACTCAGTTCCTCCATCAGCTTGACTGGATCTAGATTCATCCACTGGATGTCTGGCATACCCCTGCAGAGCAAAGACACACTTAGGACTTGAGGAACATGAGGAAGAAACTGTAAAGGGACGGTTAACGGATCTCTGCTAATGTTTAACCTGAGCAGAGAAACTTTCAGTTCAGTTCACCTCAGGGTCCCTCGTTTGGCCGCGCTGCAGATACAGGATAAAATAGCGTTTATTATCCTGTTTCACGCTGCCACAATGCCCAGGGTAAAGGCAGGGTGGCTGCCCGCTCGCCTCAATTTCTCAATGTCCCGCACCAAGTCATAACAATTACCTCTGGCTCATGAACATCTTGATAAGGAGGGAGGGAAGGATAGAGGGCGGGTGGATTGAGGGGCGGTAGGGAAATAAAGGTGCGGTATAAGACAAGAGAGTGGCTGACAATAGATCATCTAAATCTATAAATCATCATCGCTAACCATTGCTGCTACCTCAAATTAGTTCTTTAGGTCAAGTACCGTAAAGATGAAAAAAAGGCAGACGTGATGTAAAGGGACTGGTTCGACCAATCTGGGTAGTGTTCAGGTCTCAAATAAGACAAACAGTAATGAAAAATAAGGACGAAATCTCTGGGCTCAACGTCTCTCCAGCCGTTCATGAAGAGCATTTCCCTCCTATTCCCACATACCAGGGTTCCTTTAGCTGCTGCGCCCAAAGACACACTCCTTTATCAGCTAGTCTTTGCTTGAGTGAACCAGGCCTGGGCCTTTTTGTTTTTTTCATAGATTGCTGTTCTTTGTACTCCCAAGTTCTTTCTCTCTCCCTCTCTCTCTGTCTCTGTCTCTCGCTCACTGCCCATCTCCTTTTTTATAATCAGGGATGAACACTGGCCACAAGTTTCACTCAGCCCCGCGTGAGAAACAAGTAAAAAAAGACAAAAAAGAAGATTCACGAATAACAACACATGTTGTGCACTTTGTGTTTTTTACAGAAATACTTGTACATGTGAATCGCTGACAGAAACTCTTCTCCCTCAGTGTCACTGTGCCCTTCACAAAAGCCAACTGGGAGATGCAAAGAATGGGAAACTTGTTTGTTTCCGAACTTGCTGGCTTGTCATGCAACACACTGCTGTCAGCCCTCGACAGACATATAAACAAATAATGTCTTCACAAAGAAACATCTGCTATGATCTAAACTATCTTTTATAAACCGAGGCCTCAATTGAAATATCACTGCTGACGAGAAGAGGAAAAAAAAAAAACTCTTTCAGCGACTCAATTTCTCAAGAGAACTTTGTAATCAAAAAAAGGAGAGGGGGGGGGGAGAAAAAAACTTGAATCCGCAAATGCCCAAATACGCCCAGACTCCACTGTTAACTGTCGTGTAGCCTCTCTCGGTCTTTCTCGGGGGACTTGAGACTTGAATGCTGCCCATTTTATTTGTTGGACAACTTGGGAGCTGGGAGCCCGGGGCATTACCATGAGAATGCAGAGTGTTAGCCGTGAGCTGACAAAGCCGGCCCCCCTCCCTCCTTCGGGGGCCCCTGCACTGATGGACACTCACTTGTAAACTGAAAGAATGCTTACCATTGTCTGACCCAAAGGGCTCCCCTGCTACCACCACCACCACCACCGCCGCCGCCGCCTCTCCGCCCTCTGCTCTACCAAACCACCATCCAGTTGCTGCTGCAGTCATCTCTGCTCTCTCCATCCCTGCCTACCTCACTGCATCTCTCCCTCACTTTCTCTCTTTGAATTTCTCTGCACCCCCCCCCCCCCCCCCCCCCCCCCCCCCCCCCCCCTCCCCCCTCTGGTCCCTCTCTGGGCCTTAAAAGAACTCTATTACTGACTGCCACTGTCAGTCACAACACCCACTGACAGACTACTGAAAGCCCAACTGTATGTCTCCATCTCGCATGTGTTAAAAGTTATGGACCCCTCCAAAAGCTCCAGTCTGCAATGCAAGTCAGATGGAAGCAAAGACAGCAAGGCGAGAGCCAAGACTTCGATATGAAGCGTTTAACATGCAAAACCAAATTAGAGTTGAATATTCAAAGACTTACGGTAAATAGGCGGAGCCACCCTGTAGCTTGGCCCCTTCCCAAAAACAGTCCAATGGGGTGATGATCATACAGGGGAACAGCTTGTCAATCATCTGGAATCAGGAAATAGAAGGAAAGCACAATTAAACATCACAATTCTGTGATATTAAAAATCTTACCATGGGAATATTTTAAAAAGTGTCTGTTACTTTGACAACTCACCCTTTCAATCATGACATTTTCTATAATAGGAACTCCTGATTTGTAGCATATTTTGTTAAGATCCCATGATCTACGAGAAGAAAGAAACAATTTTATTGACAAGACTTGAAAAATTAAAAACAAGCATTAACACAGGAAAACTATCCACATAAAATGATCTGAGGTCCACTTACTTTCCAAAAAGGGACACCTGAACCTTGCTGGCAGACAGAGCAGCTTCCATGTGAACCAGCAAAGCCTCCTGGGTAAGAATACTGGTGCCCTCTACTTTGGGGGTCTGGATGAGCATCTGCGAGGTGAACACCGACTCCTCTCCCTGCTTCTCCCTGGTGTAGTGAAGCTCTGTACTCACCCGGCTGCCAGCTGGGAAAACACAGAATGAAAAAGAATTAATTGATAACAAATGACATGGACAAATAGATAGATAGAAAGAATGTAAATTTATTTCACGCATATACACACATATAGGGATCATATAACCAAGTGTCTTGCACACATACATATGTGCACGCAAGCTACACAGGAACACACACACATATATCGACCAACGCCCTTGGCCCTCGCCAGTGTTGGTTTTGAAGGCACTTCACACAAACCAGCATCTGGCCAAGAGAAATGAGTAATACAGCTTCCCATTGGCTCATTCTGTAAAACAGATGTGCCGCGTTAGGAAACCCAGTCGCCTGATGCCCCGAAAACCCTTTACCGCTATACCCCGGGCAGCATGGACAGAGACATGTCCATATACCTGGAAGAGAGGAGAAGAGACGAGAAGAGAAGAGAAGAGAAGAGAAGAGAAGAGAAGAGAAGAGAAGAGAAGAGAAGAGAAGAGAAGAGAAGAGAAGAGAAGAGAAGAGAAGAGAAGAGACGCAGGATGGCACAGAGAGAGAGAGAGGGAGAAATATGACTGTCAGAGGTGGCGATGAAGAGGGAAAGAGATGGATGAGGGGAAGACAAAAACAGAGAGAGGGAGCTATATTGTGCTGTGTGGTAGACTCCAGCCTCCTAATTACAGAAGGTTGCCCTGAAAAGAGTTTGCCAGCCGGGGGGGATCTGTGCCTGTGCCAAGTGGACATGAAACATGCCGCGCTGGATCACAGAGGGCCAGTCTGCCCCTCTTACTGTCCCAATACATGACAACCCCAGAGAGAGAGAGAGAGAGAGAGAGGGAGGACAGGAGGGGGCTGTACCCCCTTTTAATTCTCTACTTCTCTTAATACTGTCTATAGCTCCTGCCTCTGTCTTTCTGCCTGTCTCTCTCTCTCTCTCTCTCCCTCTTTCCGTCACGCTCCCTGCACCTCCCCCAGCCTGGAGCGGGCTCCTATAATTGATGGGGAGAAAAGAAAAAACAAACTATTCAGCCTACGCCGCGAAAGTGTGAGATCAGGTTAGTACTCTGGGCCTCGGAGCCGCGCTCCAATATTTCTAGGCCTCGCTTTCAAGGCTTTAATTACCTACGCAGGAGCTTGAGAATATCAGGTTTATTTGCAATCACGGGCCTCTTTTTTTTCTTTTTTTCTTTTTTTTTTTTTTTTTTTTTGCAAACTGTCTGTCTCCTTGCATCCCGAAAGAAAATAGCTCAAAACGTGACACGCTGTTTTTATGTATTTTTGGCTCATCTGGTCCTATAAATTTTCCCGAGTTCAAGAAGTATTTATAAACCCTGTATTTCACGGCGGCCGCAACATATAGATGCAGAAAACGTTATTTAAAATAGACTGTAAAAAACGTTGTCCTTTTTTTTTTTTTACCAAAAACAAAGATAGCAAGCTAATTCTTATTCAAATGTATTTCATTAAAAGTAGCGTCACACTAACGAGTACACGTACAACGGGACGTGGCTTAATGTGAGCCATGCGTATGGACGTCGAGCTCCAAACTAATTCCTAATCAAAAAGGCCACGACAAAATGCAACTCTTTCCGCTCGCGGACCTCTTTGACATCTGTTAAACCTTTTTTGACATTTCGTATGTTAACCTCTGCAGCGTGGGGTTTTGATCCCAACAGGAACTGGGTGGCTCGGAGAGACTCTGGCTCTGTAATTACAGGCCTCCTGAAGTAAATTATAGCTATTTGTGTCTCGTTCCTCCCATCTGGACCACCCAGGCAGACAGTCCTCTCTCTTCTCTCTCTCTCTCCCCCTCTTTCTCGCCTTCGCTCCTCAACCCCCAGTCTGGCCCCAACCACCCAACTTCGAGCGCCGCAGCTACTCTTGGGTTCTTCTCAGTTCGACGCCCGCTCCTGAAGGGCTCTTGTCCCGTCGTCTCTTTTCAACCTTTATCTCTATCTCCTGGTTTCTCTTCCCCATTTCCTCCTTCTTTTTCATTTTCAGCTTCTTTCCCTTTGTCACTCTTTTCCAGTCCCCCCTGCCCTCTCCCTACACTCAGCCCGGGCTCCACACAGCCTTAAAGAGACAGTTCCCGGAAACTTTCCCACCCTGGGAAGAAAGCGCCTTTGACTGTGGAGTTTTAACACCCCAGTGGCTGGTAATTTTATTACACGAGTGATTTTGAAACATAAAATATTAGTCCATATCTGGCAACGTGATCAAAAATGGGAGGAAAAAAAAAGATCACAAATGCCTAAATCACGCCTACACTTCTTTCACTGGATGTTTTGGAGAAACCAGACCACCGTCTTACAGATTTTTAGCAAACAACTTGACTCTGCTGGGTGAAACATATGAATTCATTTACTAGCTTCACCGCTAAAAGCACTTTCACAACAGTTGCGACACTGGGAAAGTGAAAAGCGAGCAAAAAATGTCATAACAAGCCCTGACATGGCTTCATGGCTGTGGATATACAAATATAAAGTTTGTGTGTGTGTGTGTGTACGTGAGCCTGTGGGTGTGTGTGTGTGTGTGTGTGCACTGCTGTAAACACTGGACCCTGTCTCCATCGACCTCAGTCATTTCCTCTCCACCTGACCTTTTTCATATCCAAACGCAGAACACCCACAATCCACTAACTCAGTAACATATGTGAGCCTTCTCACATCTGGCTTCACCTTTAAAGCACAGATTCTATTCTATTCTATTCTATTCTATTCTATTCTATTCTATTATATTCTGTCTTTATGGTTTACAGGCTAGTCCCAGTTTCAGACCATGCTAGGTCAGACCCAGCCACCTTCAAAGTTCAGTGTGGTAGATTAGCTGGATTAGGGGGCCTCTGAAAGGCCCCACGCTGCTATGGAGGAAGAGCCAAGACGGAGGGCGCTATAAGTGACATGTATGCTGTTACCTGCTACACAGGGCTTTGGAAATGACCTGCTGCTGATTTACACAGCAGGACGACATAGGAAAAATGTACAGCGGATTGTTACATAGAAGCAGCTAGATACAACATTTGAGGGTAAAATGTCTTCTGGCCACCATACGGTTGTAAGAATATAACAAAAAAAAGCTATTTCTTGCTACCATCTCCCATTGATCATATATGTTTTCTTCCAGTACTTTTGTTCTCCTGGCCTGGCACCCAGCATCACAAAAAAAACCCTACTCCTTTTATTACAAGTGGACCCTCCAGAATCAGGATTGTGCCCCACTTTAGGTCCACAGCCCTGGCCCTGCCCTGTGGCATTCCCAAGCCACGGCGCCCCCCCAGCAGATGGGCTGTCCCCCCATACAATCCTTCAGTAGAGCAGCGTCAGGCTGAATGCAAACCCTTTTGTCATTCACCCCTTCAATTTCTTTCAGATGTTTCCCAACAAACAGCAGAATAAAATAAAGAGGGAACGTTTTTTTTTTCACAACAAAAGCAAATGGACCAAAACTTTCCCAGCCTGTAAAACAATGGTGGAGTTGGCTGTGGGAGGGTGAGGCTGGGGGCAAGAAGGAGAAGCTGGCACTTGGCTATCTTACCTATAGAAATGCAATGTTTCTCTCTCTCTCGCCCCCTTTCTCTCTTTCTCTGTGTGTGTATGTGTGTGTGTGTCTGTCTGCGCACTCTCACTGTATCTGTACATTAATCCGCAATGTGTGAACAGACATGATCATATTCATCATCTCTTAAAATCCAGCAGTTTGAAACGTGAAAACAAAAACAGCCAACCTGAGATCACGCCATGAAAACAGTATCCAAAAAAAAAACAAAAACAACATGAAAAATCAGTTTCACTTACATTCTATTCAGATGTGCCAGTGGTGTTAGCCACCACACATAAATTTCCACCGGGGTTGGCATTTAGGCACTTTCTATTTCCATATGTATAGGCTTGCCTCTGCTAATTATGCTAATCATGGGCAGTGTTGGCCACTGTGAAAAATAGTCACATTAGACACTCCACTGACCGCTAATACTGCTTAATGTGTGGTTGAAACATACATTCATCCCAGCCTGAAAGGCAAAATTTTTCCACGTTGCTGGTCTCATTCAGCCGAGAAATGAATTTATCGAGCCCGAGGACCATTTCTTTCTTCCTCTCCCCCAAGTACCGAGAAAATGTTCAGTTTCTCTCCGTCTCCCTCCACCTTTTTGTACTTTCACGGTGTGAAGAAAGAAGGAAATGGTGCAAACTCGACGGCGACTGGTGTCGCTTTATCTCGCGTTGGCCAAAGACAAAGGTTGCTCTTCACGCGCGGAGAGAAAGGGCGCCACGCTATACTGATTGAGTTTTCATTATACTGCCTTTGGCCGCATTGCTGCCTTTCAGGATATCGCATTCAATGTTGCAAAGACTGACAGCTTAGGCACCAAACGAACTGTGTAAAGGTGCGTTATCACTGTAACTGTGGCCAAGTTGACGCCAAGTGTATATGATGAATACTCTTATGTTAGAACGGTAAAACGGCAGCTTGGAAAAAAAAGACAACTGGCGAGCAGGCTATGCGGTTCCTTATCTTGGAAGCCATGTGTCTGTCATATGGACATGTATCTATAGCTGCTCAATGTGTGTTTATTTATCGGGGGGTGGTCTAACTGTTGAAGAGAGTGTGTGTGTGTGTGTGTGTGTGTTGGGGGGGGTGCTGAGAAAGGAGATGGAAGGAGGGAGACTTGGACTGAAGGATGGAGATGGGGGGGGGGGGGGGGGGAGTGGGGTGGGGGGGTGTAGTGGGGTGAAATAAACATTTAGAAGTGACCCAGGTTGACTCTGGTCTTGTTTGTTCTCTCTACCAGTGAGGTCCCGGGCCCTGAGCGCTGGGAGTTTATTTATCTAGCTGGGGCACCACCGCGCACTATTCACCTCCAATAATGCCTCATAGAGCTCCCTTTCTGTGTCTGAACTGGGAGCGCTGTGTGCGCTCTGATGAATTATAGCATTTACCTGCTGTGCCGCTCTGACGCTTGTTTAGAGAAACTGCTCCAAACACCCAAAATGCCCACGTGTGCATTTACTCGTTTACGCAAGCTCTGCAATGTTTTCCCCCTCTCGCTCTCTCTCTCGACTCTTTCAGTGTTGTTTAATCCATCTGTTTCTGGATCTGCACATATCTGCCAAAGATGGTGGCTGATTCCATGGCTAACAGGCTAATAATGTAGCACTTCAGCCTCTATGCACTCACACTATGGGGCCTGTGTATGAGTAGGTCTTTACCCTCCCTCTTTGTACATATGGGACATGTGGTACGCCCACTATCCGGACAGGACCTGTCTCACTGCACTGGTAGTTAGACAGCTTGAGTCTGTGTTCATGTGTCATGCCTCGCCCCAAACTCTGCCAAGAAGGATGAGTTTAGTTAATGTAAGAGTAAACACAAACACAAACAGTTTGAGTGCGTCACTGTGTGGGGGACAAAAACTGAAAAACTTATCCCATTTGAAACTGTTAACTATCACTGATTGGAAAAGAAATAAAATAGGTGTAATTTCACCAGATTTTAAAATCACTCTCCCACTGAAGAGATCAACTGGTGAAACAACAACATAGGCCTATAAACAACAGACAAGCATGAGACGGTCTCACCTCTGAAGTTTGTTCAAGAGAGACAGGCAAAAACACAGGCAAAAAAAAAAAAGTGTCAGCAAGCCGTAAACCCTCCAGCCTGCACCCCCCCCCCCCCCCCCCCCCCCCCCCCCCCCCCCTCTCCCCTCCCCCTCCCCCTTCCCCCCTCCCCCCCCCCCATTACCATCATCCTCCTCTTCTTCCTGCACATCTTTTTACGATCGTTCTCACACCAACCTTCACACTCTCAGAGGTGGCAGAGGTGGATATACAAGCATACAAAGAACCAGGTTATGTTTACAGTGTTTAAACACCGAAAATGTTGAAGGGATAGAACATAATATAAGTCTAACACTATCAAATAAGGTAAATCATTAGGGTAATAGTAGTGTCCTGTAGATTTATTATTGTTTCCTTTTGAATAGTCTGTAGGTATTTGCTTCATTTTCCAAAAATAATGCTATTCTACAATAAAACACTGACAAACAGCTCTAACACAACCTCAGTGTGAGAGATTTAGAGCGATGGGTTGGGTGACGTCTGTCTCAGGTGTTCACGCAGCGACTGATCACTAAGCCAAAAATAAAAAAAAAAGGTCCTTAATCCTCCTGACAGACTAAACACCCTGATACTGTGGCTTTTATTCGCACCTACACAGGTGCGAGGGCTGAAGGCATTCTTAACCCTATCACTTCTCAGCTACATGTCCTCTTTTGAAAACGCACACGTCTCCAGACAAGTATCCTGAGGGCAAACAACAAAGTTACAGAATAAAGGCTGTCATTCAGGAGAGGAAAGTACACAGCACTGTAAAAAAAAAATGCCTTTACTCTCATTAGCTCCCATTAGCATTTTGCGCTCTCTCACACTCTGTCCACTGTGGACACAAACTGCACCGCTGTGCTCTGCTTCACAGTGTGTTGGTCCTGGAGGAGGGAGGAAGCAATTAAAACAAAGCCCTGGTGGCCTGACTTCACAGAGCAGGCAGACAGACAGGTAGAAATATAAACGCACACACACACACACACACACACACACAAAGAACAGGCAGACACATGGGCCTGCAGTCAGGAAATTCGGGCAGGCAGACATGCGGCCAGACGCGCTGTACGCACCAGAGGTGGCAAAGATGACAAGTGCGTGTGTTTGTGTATGTGTGAGAAGTGTGGGGGCAGCTGAAATGGTATGAATATATGATAGGAAGCATATGCCACCGACACACACACACACACACCTTTCGCCATGCTGTCAGAGCGTTAACACATAAGGTGTCAATTCACAGCTCGTTTATTGTGAACTAATTTGGACCCAAGCAGAAAAGCTCTGTTTTTCCTGCAATCTGGAAGAATCGTAATTATCAGATACCATTTAATTTACTTCATGGTCACATTAGAAATGACTTTCCTAAAAGGTAAATATATACACACTGAGACAAAAACAACTCAAAACTAATTCTGTACAAAACGCATTAAAACCCTTTTGGAGTCTCTTCCTCTGAAATGTGCTGTCTTATTAGCAAGCATATCATTCCTCCCTCCTGTGTGCTGGCTTATGCGCAATGGTGCATGTGTGTGTGTGTGTGTGTGTGTTTTTCTGTGTTTGTGTGCAAGTGTGAGAGACAGACACACACACAGAGAGAGAGAGAGAGAGAGAACTAACCTCTTCTTGTTACTGAACCACTTTACTCTCCATTGAGGCCCTAGCAGCTTTGTCAATGGGCTATTGGTGGAAACAAGGCAGGCAGAAACTTTAGAAACATGGCCACGGCCTCTTAAAGGCACAGCATTCCTTTTCAGCTCCCGGTTCAACTCGCTCGATCCCCACAGCAAAACAACTGGCACTCAAACATCTAAACATCTCCCGCAAGAGACACAATTAGCTCGAGAGCTAATCCTTTACACTAAACTACATGGAATGAAACCAGAGAAGATGGAGTGTGTGGAAATGTAAACTCTTGATTCTTGTTTTTGTCGGAGTTTCTCGAGTTTCCCTTCTAATCTCACCTGATTAATCGACATTTACAGAGTTAGTGGTTTTTTGTTTTAATTCTTTGTTATGTTTTAAAGTCTTGTGCGAGTGAAGCGCACAGCCTCCAAATGTGACACCATCAGTGTACGACTCCTTCAACACCTCCACCCGGCTCCTGTGGGAGCCGCCTGTCCTCGTCCTCCGGTGACACGTTGGGCTTAAAAACCCTATAGCGTCTGTTTATATTCACCAACTGCTGTGGCGCTTTTAGAGCGTGCAAAACAGGTGGGTAAACTTCAGCTGCATTCACTTATATTTTTTCTTCTTGTGAGGAGGAGGAGGGAGGAGGGAGGGAGGGAGGAAGGGAGGGGGGGGTTTAGGGAGGTGGTGCCTGCCTGCTTGCCTCTTGTTGAATGGAATCCAAGAATAGTTAGGGACCACACAGGGAGCCGAGGGGGGGGAGGGGTCCGAGCCCTCAAAGATGGCTAACCATTCACACAGTCCATCTGCTGCAGGGATCAGCCCCGGCACTGAAAGCCTGGGGGTTTAAAAGGAATTTGGCCAGTGTGAAAAACCAAATAAAGCTGCTTCTTGCCTGAAAACGCACAGATAACGTAAAAACCTGAACCACATTGCAAGACAGCATTAAAGCAGTTTTCGTAAAACAGCGCACAGTGAGTCACCAAACACAGCCACCTTTTGATAAAAGTAGCCCAAGATAAGGTCTGTGTATGACACTGGAATGCAGTCGTGTCAGAGATGTCTTTGGGCTCCTCAGGTTAACGTTGACTTATTAAGAGACCAACAGACAAGAGCGAGAACAATGACGAGCTTTAAAAGCGCACATCAATCCTTCGATGACACAAAGACAACACAAACTGCCACAGATATGGGAGATACAGCTGTGTCTAGCGGGTACGCTGAATGTTTTTTCCTCTAAAAGTGTTGTTGGAAACGTCTTTTCCAGTCACCTGACACACAAAAACAAATCAAAACACACGCAGCCTCGACTTTTTCAGTGGTCAACTAATGGTATATTCTAAATGAAGGTAACTGGACCTGCGTGGTCGGGATTTCAGCCTAACAAGCAGTTAGGTCTGTCAGTCAGTGACCACCTAGTGCCCTCCCATGGCACTGCCTTGACACTCACATTGCACCCATGTATTTTTTGAACCAGCCACTATTATTATTCAAACTTTAAATATCAGGTCAAGCATCTATAAGCTGAGTATAAAAGCCAGCAAATGGTGGTTTACATGAAGGATGCACTCTGGGATTTTGGATTCGAGTGAGAAATCATCACAACATCCGTCAAGACTAACAGCACTTGTTCAGCGTTTGCGTTCGCTGTTGCACACAAACACCACACGGGGCAAAACATGCGTCATCAAATGAAAGATTTCTAGAACTCACCTTCCACCCATAGCTGTTCGATGTCCGTTTCAATGGCTGCAACTCGGAGTCCCACAGACAGAGCCCCAAAAACTAACAGTCCAATAAAGAGGACCTTCCCACAGTGCCTCTGGATGTGGCAGCCCAGAGAGAACAGGAGGGCCTGGAACCTTGCCCGGATCCACAGAGGAGCTTTCTGCCCTACCGCCTTACCCTGGATGTGAGGAAAGAGGGAGGAGATAAAAGGAGAATATCGTTGTTATTATTATTGTGTTGCCACACATAAATAACGTATCACATCACGGCTGTCGTCTTGTCTTTTATGTGTGGCCAAACCCGTCATGTCCAACACCTGATCTCAATCCAGACACAGGACCAGGTCTCTAATGACAACTGGAGTTTAACATGATCCAAACAGCACCGTAATGGAAATCATTTGTAGAGGTGTTAATTCAGTTTGGAGAACTAGTTCCTCATAGTCTACAAACACAAGCTGAAGGTACAAAACCAAAAGAAACGAACTTAAAGTCAACAATATTTACATTACAGTTCTGGCCTGGATGTTACAAAACACTATATAAGAACGTGCTTTAAGTTTATCACTACACATCCACGGCTGTTAAGAAAGAAATATTGGTAATTCACGCCAGACGCCATTTACAAATGGAGTCTGAGCTGCCATCTTTCCCCCTCTGTGCTAATCTGCATTTTACACTTTCTGTAACTATCTCTACTCTGGTCCCTGTGCTGCAAGTGTCACTGCTGCAGAGGCCGTTGCTCTGGTGTTGTGGTTTCTCTCAGCAGAGCTGAACCCCGTCCAAGCATCCGGGCGGTCCAGAGATGCTTTGTCAGATCAAACTCAATCAGTGAATTCCTTTACAGGACCCACCACATTTCCAAACAGACCCGGGGCCAGTGCGCTCTCCGCTGCCTGCACTCAGCCAAAGACACACACAGCACAGGCAAACCCTCCTCACCCTCATCCTCACCCTCCACCTCCTCCCCTGTTCTTCAACAATACATAGAATAAATAAATACAGTCTGGTGTCTATTAAAATGAACAGAAATGTTAACCACTATCTTATTTATAAGTGATCACAAAATGTCAGGTAGGTAAATGAAGCTTTTGTCCTGGTAAACATAAAGTATGAGCTTTATCTAGTCGAGGATTTCTTCTTCACTATTTCCGTCAATGACAAACACTTAACCGGATCTACCCCTGATCTGTGTGTCGTCTCCCTCAAGGGCCTCCGGTGGCCCCCGGACCCCAGGTTTGGAGCCGCTGCTTCAGCTTCCACCCTCTCCCCCTCTGCTCTCCCTCACCCCGCGATTAGATCAAGCCGTCTGGAGACGTTTCATTCCCGGTTACGGGCTGAATGGGAAGTGGGCGCGCGGTGACGCCAGTGCGGACCGGGAGCGTCTGTATCACCTTTGAGATCTGTTTAAGTGCGAAAGCAGCGTGGCAGTAGCTGGGTCTCCGGAGCAGGTCTGGGTGGGCAGGCGGCTGCGAGCGCGTGTAACTCGGGGGTAAATCTCCAAAGACGCCGGCCCCCGGGACCCCGTGATCCGAGGCCATGGTCCGAGGAGGGTGATCGGGGCGCGGGGCGAAGCGGCGGAGAATCGGTGCGAGTTCAGACAAAGCGACAATAATCCAACATAGACGGGGAGCGCATCCAGCGGCGCCGGCGACAAGTCCGAGGATCGTTCTCTACTCTTCCCTGCAGGAGCCAAGCGAGTCTCCAAACTCCATCCCAACATTATGCGCCCAAATCCGTATCGACCCTTCAGTCTTCATTCGTCCGGACAGTTTCTGAACCCACGTCTCGGCGAGGAGGAGTAGTAGTAGTTCTTGTAGTAGTAGTAGTAGTAGTAGTAGTAGTAGTAGTAGTAGAGTGTGTCTGAGGCGTCCGCGTCAAGTCTAACTCCGGTCCTGTAGCGGTAACATTTGGAGAAGTTCGCCTCTCGGCAAATCCTGAAAAGGGAGGTTTGATGGAAAAGTGCTCCGGCTCCCATTGGCCGAGGAAGAGGCAAATTACTCTGCAAACATCGCCTATTATTAGCTGCTAAGCAACAGCTCACCAAAGTGGAGAGAGAGGGGGACCACCCAGGCTGCTGCTGCCTGGGCTGCAGGGCAGGGGGAGGGGGAGGAGGTGGAGGGAGGGGTGGGGGGAGGGCGAGAGAGAGAGAGGGAGAGAGAGAGAGGGGGACTCTTTCAATAAACTCCGCACAGCCGCGCGAGCACGCGCGCCCCTCGCGCACGGAGCCCGCGCGCCTCGCCTCGCCTGCTCCTCTCCGACCGTTCTTCCCAGCGGCCCGGTCCTCACTGTCCGCAGTCACACGCACACGCGCACATGCCGTCTATTGATGTCACAGCGACACGCACGCAATCAGTGCAAAAAAAAAAAAGAAAAAAAAAGTTTATTCAGCTTTTAGTGAAGAATGTAAACACAACTCAGCCTTTTATAATGTATGAGAGAATTACAGATCTTTCAACAGGTTTCATATCACTGCAGGGCATCGCGTTTCTCATGAGGTTCAGGAGCTCTCAGAAGACCTGTTTTTCTTTTTTTGCTATGACAGAGCAACAGTATGAATATGTGTGTCTGTCTGTGTGTGTGTGTGTGTGTGTATAGTTTTTTTAAATTTTAGCACTAACATCTATAACCTCAGTATGTTGACGGCTTTTCCTTCACCTTAGAAAACATGTCCCAATAATGTAACCATTAAAAGATCGTGTGTGTGTGTGTGTGTGTGTGTGTGTGTGTGTGTGTGTGTGTGTGTGTGTGTGTGTGCGTGTGTGTGTGTGTGTTATTCCACATATGCACCTTCTTCGTCGACACCTTGGAGCTGCCCGCTTCAGCGCGACACCCTTATCTCTGAGGAGACTTTTGGAAAGCGTCCATGTCTTGCAATGCATGAATTCACGAGTTCAGAGAACAGCTCACCCAAGAACGCCTGACGAAAGAAAGAAAGAAAGAAAGAAAGAAAGAAAGAAAGAAAGAAAGAAAGAAAGAAAGAAAGAAAGAAGAGGTTTGTTCTCCAATCTCTAAGTAAAAGAGGTGAGGAGTGTCTCGGTGGTTTGCTAATGTGGGCCCCCACTGGCCCCACTCATGACAGAATGGGGGTGAAGAACAAACACTTTATGAGATTACACCATCGTTCCCTGCTTAAACTATCTATCTATCTATCTATCTATCTATCTATCTATCTATCTATCTATCTATCTATCTATCTATCTATCTATTGCCTTTTACCTGTATAGCTAAGATACCTATGTGTTCTGCTGTGTGTCAGCACCATATAGATGAAGGTAAAGCTTTAATCTGTTTTGAGTTCTTATATATCTGGACGTGTGATTACTGCAGCTGGTATGGTATGAACGTCTTTACAGCTTTTTACGAATCAGGATATATCCGGTGCCTGGTTCGGCTTATCCTCCGACTCGGAATGTAGGATCACAGGATACTGTCTGTCTGCAGATGTTCAGTGATCCACCTACATATATACTTACTCCTCCGTCTGTCCAAATGAAGGCGACTATACGCTTATTCGTCTGGGGTGGCACTGGCTGCTCTGTGTTTCCACTCGGCTGGGAGCGGGCACGGTTTGCCTGGACTGGGTTGGGTCGGGTTGAGCGGTCGAGGGAAACAGGCAGCTGGAAATGGGAGCTGATGTGGAATGTGAGGAATTGGGTTGTGTGGTAGAGGGCCCCCTCAAGCCTAACAAACTCAGGGAGGTCCGAGGCCTGGTCTGGAGGCCTTGGATAAATAAACTGTCTGAGATGACCATGCGCTGTGCAGCTATCTGCCATCACACCGCCCTGACGTTAAAACACAAATTGCCCAACCCCTGTCTCCTGCCTTCCCCTCTTCACGTCCTGTGTCCCAGATGGTCCCACTCACTCCGTCCATCCCCTCCTCTCTCTGTCCTTAACCTTGTTCCATCTCCCATCAGTACGTTTACCTCCTCCTTCCTTATTTTGTATTTCTGATTTTCTCCTTCACACCATCTTCCTGCACCATTTCAGCTGCCTCTGAAGGCACCGCTCTTCCTCTCAACTTCCTCCCTCCCCCCTATCTCCATTCCTCCATTTCATCTCTCCCCAGTGACTCCATCCATCCGACCGTTCATCCGTGCATGCATGGCTGACTGTCCGTCCAGGGTTCAGTATGTGCTATAGGCAGAGCTACGGAACCGCTCTGGCACTGAGCCGTCTCACAACAGCCGAGCCGCCCGGGGGTTCAGGCGCAGAACGTGTTTATTTATCAAAGGTGAAGATCGTGAGACGGCTTTGGCCTGTCTTTCTTCTCTCTCTCTTAGAGGGAATAAGTAGCGGTCGATGAAATCAAATACCTTTAATTTAAACAAAAAAAAAGTAAAACAAGTACTGATGTTAAAAAGGAAATAAACTGCCTTTTAAAAGTAAAGTATCTCTTTTGGACAGAAATTAACTGATTAAATATGAAATACAGAGAATGTCTGTAATATATGTCAGAAAAATACAGGTGAATAACAATCCTTTACATCAAAGCAATGTATACACTTATAGCAAATAACATGTTTTAACTTGTTTTAGGGCAGAAACGAATCATCTGAGATCAGAAGTTACGCAGACCGTTTCTAAAGTTTTCAAATGAAAATGTCAGAAACCATTAAAGCAATCCCCTCATGACAAAAACACTTAACCACGGGACCTGTGCATCAACATAAAAGATAATTGTACCTATACAAAAACTAACATTGCCTCAGGAACAAAACTGTAGAAATAAAAAGCTCGTCCTTGATAAAGATAAAGACGCTGTTCAAATGACACCATAATGAGGGAACCTTTCAATAATTCCGTCACGCGAGACACTTTAAAGCTGTTAACTACAGTGCATCACGTACAACGCATGAAGAAATAACAAAAACTCCCTGGAAAAACAGAGCGAGAACAAATCACAAACACATTTCAGGTCAGCTGGTAACCGGTGGAACTAATTATTTTCATGATAACCAAACAGAATATTTGGCCACGGACCGACTGACTAGAAAAATAAAGCCGTTCAAAAAAAATAATAAATTAAAAAAAATAAAGAGTTACAATCGGCGATGTTGGATGAAATAATATACACCGCAGCGTAAATTCAAAAAGGAAGCCTTTGTAGTTTCTCAGTCATAAAACATTTTCATGATGGGTGTTTGATTTAAATTTCACAAAGCCCACTCACATAGTGCTGGGAAAACCCATGAGGCATGTGCAGCTCGACACGTCTGTAATTACCCAAGTTTCCATAGATATCAGTAAAAAAAAAAAAAAAAGACTAAAAGTTGCCCAGTGGCAGAGAGACAGTGTCTGCACAGAGCACCGCTGTCAGTCTTAAAGGCGAGTCAGAGCTGCCACCCACAGTCTCACACAAGATTAATTATGATAATGCATTTCTTTACCCTTTTGTCACCATAATGAATGGTTGCCTTTCTAGGGGGAAAAACACACAAAACACAGAAAGAGACAGAGAAACACACTTTTCTTTAAGTCTTTGTTTGTGTGGTTGTAACAGAGGTATTGTCAGACGCAGCTTGCAGGTGGCAACGCAAACTCAGACCTGTAGATTTTTTTTAAAAAAAGAAGTCTGTGTGAGTGTGTGTGTGTGTGTGTGTGTATGTGCATATACGTGGATATGCAAGCAAATATAGCTGAAATGGTATCAAGCTCAGCACCATTGTGATCTGTTACAAATGATCAACAGGCTTATCCGAGTAAAGACTTTGATACATACAGCTGTCGTCCAACAGCCAGAGGTTATGTACGTTTGATGACTTCAGTGGGACAATTAAAAAAAAAAGAAAAAAAAGAAGAACAAATAAAATAAAAGGTTTATTTCAAAGAGGAAGATTAGAAAGAGAAGGTCACGTGAGGGTGTAAAAGCAGGTCAGGCTCAAACATCTCCCTGTGATTTTACTGCACAGGCGATTTAAGCTGAGATCCCAATCAACCACCCACTCAATGTTTAGATAATTAGCTGGGGGGCCTCCACAGTGACAGACAGGGATATCTGGCACTGTGTGTGTGTCTCTCTGTGTGTGTGTGTGTGTGTAAGGCATGTCACCGAGGTTGTTATCCCAAACATGGGATGTGCGTCTACGCTCTTTGTTGGCGCAGCAACATAAGCAACTGCTGTGTCTCTGAAGCTTGTAAAAAGGCCGTTTGTGTGTGTGTGTGTGTGTGTGTGTGTGTGTGTGTGTGTGTGGATGTATTCAGACATTTAAGTTAGTGACGGGGTGGTGTCTGTATACGTGTGTGTGTGTGTGTGTGTGTGTGTGTGGGGTGGAGGAAATTCATTTGTGGCCGGAGAACACAGAAGACAAATTGAGGAAGTGTTGTGCTAATGTGTAGGGGTCAGCAGCAAACACACACACACACACACACACACACACACACACACACAGGTTTTTCTGACTGCCACTTGGGTGGCCTGCTCTGTCTCTCTCTCTCTCTCTCTGCCGCTCACCCACGATCAGCCCTGAAGCCATGAAGCCACCCAGCTACTCAGCCCACCCCACCCCCCCACCCAGAGCGGAGACTCCACCTCACCTCTCTGTGCATCTGTGAATGTGTCGTACATGTGTCTCCACCGTCCACCCCAGACGTCCATCTATACCACACCGTCCTTCACTCTCTCTCTCTTCTCGCCCTCAGGGCTCAGCAGCAGTGGAACATTAGCTCAGGGAATATCCCACAAACCGGTGTGCTCACACTTAAAGCTGCTGATTAGGCAAAAAACTAAAACAGAAAACAAGGAAAACACAGGCCAAACACTTCCTGCTTATGAAGCGGGTTTGGTTGTTTATCAGTCCACGTTTCGGTTCATAATTTCAAGCGATGAAGAAGAAGGTCCAGCGGTTTCCCCCCACGTTTATCAAACGTTCTGCAGATAATCCACAGACTTTACTTTGGACACTGCGGCATCTTCTTCAGTAAAACATGGTTCCAACCAACAACTGCTGCCAGTCAGAGGTTTGGATCTTAGGATTATGCAGAGAAAGTGGAAAATTTGTTGAGACACACCACTGATGAATTTCTAAGTAAAATAATAAAAAACTAGATTGATTTCATTCACCTCCATTGCACTACAGCAGTAGTGTAGGTGGACATCATGGCACATAAATCCAGACTCTTCATGGGAAAAGTGTTGCTTTTTGTAATTTGGGTGAACTGACACGATAAATTATCAACCACCGCTAATTTTATCCAAAAAATAAAAACATAACTTTTAAGGCTAAAGTTATGGTAACATTTTCACAAGTGCCACTTAAAGCATTTGTCTTGACTGAAAGCATCAAATGCTGACAACCATTTTAAGTTTTTTCCGCACCAGCTCTGGGCCCCTTCCCAGACTCTGAACAAAAAAAAAGAAAAACGATGAGAACAAGCTCGCAAACCTCTGTCAGATTCTATGACATTAACAACCCCCCAAAAAATGTCTTTATGCTTCCCTTTGCACCGAGACTCACACAACTTCACATTTCACAGACAAGAAATGCATTCAAAACAATTACCACAGCCCTTAACTTCATATTTTGATATTTGAAAATGTCACAGCAGATACTAGTAACCTTCATTTATTCATACGCTACAGTTCATCTGTTCTGCTGAGAATTTGAGTGTGAAAATGAAAAACAGATCACGATACTGGTGCGAGGAAAAGATCTGTTAGGGCTGCGCGAGCAAATGAAAATCTTCTGTGGAGAGGTCAGAACGATTCCACGAGGCGACAAAACCATAGCCCGACAGTCTGATCTATGATCTATGATCTATGAGCTGTGGCTGCGACATGTGAACTCCAGATCAGCGACGCAAAAGTGCACATTGTGTGCACGCGCGTGCACGCATGCATGAACTCAAGGGACGGGACTGATCAGTTTGTGTGACAGAGGATTAGCGAAGAGTCACACACAGGTAAGCCTGCACACATGCATGCCCGTGCACATATAGAGAAGCATGCAGACATATGCTGTGGATGGTGGGCTCAGCTCATGGTGGCGTTGTGTTGAGGGGACTCTGGGGTCTTTGTATAAATATACAAACCTTTACCCAAACACACCGGGCTGCCAGATCTCATCATGTGGTTTGAGCAGAGGGGTCAGAGTGTGAGACTGTGAAAAAGGTCAAGACAAAGAGCAAAGTGAACCTTCGCTGTAGTTTGAATGTTTTTTAGCTCAAAACTAAAAAAAAAAGGTGTTAAATTCACTCTTTCACCTCCACATCTGTTCAGTCCTGTGTGGTTGGAAAAGGGCAGAAGCAGGTTCCAGCAAAGTGTCGTATTACTTTGCCAGGCCGACTAATTCATTAATGAGGATCACCATGACGGTGGAAACTATTTTCAATTTATCGCTTAGTTTACTAAAAAACAACTAAAAACGGAACAACACAGTAAACACAGCAGAACAATAGAAAAAATACCAGGACATATGGAAACGTTGTGTTTTCATCTTTTTTCAACAGCAACCCATATGCGTGTTACAAATTCCTACATTTCCCACCATGCAACTTGATAGCGTCGTTGGTCAGTACCTCAGTGCCAGATAAGTCTTTTTTTATCACAGGCTTTCAATAAAAATATTCAAACAAGCTGTTGTTAAAGTCATCACCAATAAACAGTACTTACAATAAAGAGATAAGTCACAAACACTGACAGGATAATGGCGTCAGTGCCGCGGTATTTAAACAGCATGATTTATAGATAAAAGCCACATGTCAATTTGACAGAACAACAATATTTAAAGTACAGCAGAGATGGAAGGCGACGGGAATATTTCTCTTCTATACGCGCACAGGCGCATACACAGCAATATCACATCATCAAGCCACAACAGACAGTCTAAATGTGTCCTGCATGACCACAGACACAATAGGAAACAGAAGAGAGCAGATCGCACACGAGCACATGTGCACACAAAGCACCCCCGCCGATCATTCCCTGGCCTCATGGCCCTCCTTCGTGACTGAGGGACTTCGAACCTGTAATTTAAGAAATGCTTTGCTGCGAGAACGCAATAAATCTTGGGACAGCAAAAAGGAGCCGGATGAAAAAGGGGTGAATAAAAGGAAGAAGACAGTAAGGCGTGAGTTCCTCCGCCGTGCTTCGCGTGTGAGGGTGGGGTGTCGATGTTAACTGATACAGGACCAAGCTGGGTGGTCCAGGGCCGTCACATACACCGTTTCTGTGTACAAATAAACTTAACCCCCCCACACCATTGTGGTCACTCCTCCCATTGCTCCCCCCCCCCCTCCCTCCGCATCTCGGGTCTTCACAGCTGCACGCCGTGCATGTGTAAACACCCGCGCACATTCAAACATGTACGAGCCCGCGTTCCTCCTCCAACAACAACAGGGTAAATAGAGTCCTGCTGGTAGGTGACACTAATGATCTGATAATAACTCGTGTGGTGAAATGATGACAAACATCAGAACGAGGTGAAGGGAGAAACACGCCGTCACTGTGAGTCGTGGTTTTAAGCAGACTTGTCTTTATTTGGACACAATGTACAAAAGAAGCATGGTGGTGGAGGAGAGTGTGAAACAGTCACGCAGCATCCAGATTTATGATTGGTCCGTCAGCCGATCAATTAGTTCTGCTGCTGCCCAGCTGGTTGATGAGGTGTTGCTACTCTGCTTTCCACCCCCCTCCCTCCGCATCTCGGGTCTTCACAGCTGCACGGCGTGCATGTGTAAACACCCGCGCACATTCAAACATGTACGAGCCCGCGTTCCTCCTCCAACAACAACAGGGTAAATAGAGTCCTGCTGGTAGGTGACACTAATGATCTGATAATAACTAGTGTGGTGAAATGATGACAAACATCAGAACGAGGTGAAGGGAGAAACACGCCGTCACTTTGAGTCGTGGTTTTAAGCAGACTTGTCTTTATTTGGACACAATGTACAAAAGAAGCATGGTGGTGGAGGAGAGTGTGAAACAGTCACGCAGCATCCAGACTTATGATTGGTCCGTCAGCCGATCAATTAGTTCTGCTGCTGCCCAGCTGGTTGATGAGGTGTTGCTACTCCTTCCCCATGCGAGCTAGATCTCCATCAGCTGGTCTGTTCCGACGATGACCTCGTTAGTCCTTTCAGCTGAGGACGACAGAGCGATAAATTTAACTGAGGTTTGAACTGAACTCCAAGAACGTTTTTTATGGTTCTCTACGATATAAATAAGCTGCAAGATCCCTCGGCTCAATTTAGAGTTAGTTGACGGTAAGTTAAAACACGCTGTGTAAGCATATTTTGAACAGATGTCTGTAAGGCTAAGAGTTTTTATTAAACACCGTCTTCATGGTTATGAAACAGCGCTTCTCACTGAACAAATACCAAGGGCCCAACAAACTATGGTGAGGTGCATCTTCTCTACTACTACAACTACTAAAAAAAACTGCTAGACAAATAGGTGTCTTGCAGGTATTTACAAACTGTTGTGTAGCAGCGGACTGTCAACTCCTAGACAGTGAAGTATCACTAAATACATAATACATACATTTGCCTGCTATTACTACATGCAATTTCTATCCCATTTGCCATGAATGTAGGCAACAAAATATTTTCTATAGCGGAAAACTCAAAGTTATGTCTGTGTTATTTTAAACCATACAGTAGTAAATGGAAATCAAAGGTTGCTTGGGAGCCAGGAAATACGCTGTATGTATGTATGTGTAATTTGTAGTTAATGGGCTTTAACATGCATAAAATCCTGTACGGTCTTTTCATTTATCTGAGATCACTCACAAAATCTTCAGTGTGGTAAGACTTAGGTCACACTGACCGCTACCTGAACCTCACTAAGAGAAATAGATGATGCTTGAAAACTGAGTCTGCCAGCATTTTCTCACTATCTTCCTCATCCCTAACCAAGTTCAGCATGAGGAGAGCAGCCGCTCCTCCCTACATCCCTCCATCTCCGAGCACCAGCACCTCTCCAAAGCAAACGCTGGAAGAGAGTAATGTTCCATCCACACAGGCAGGTTTTAGTGTGAAGGAATCTGTTGCTCAGACCTGGTTTATCCTCTGCTGTGTGTGTGTGTGTGTGTGTGTGTAAAGGGGAGGACAAATGGAGCATGGGACAGCAGGAGACTGGAGGAGAGGGTGTGACTGGACAGAAAAGGACACAAAGTAACTCAATCGGGGCCCTTTGATTTGCAAGTAATTTAAACAGGTTTAGCCCCTGCCCTGTTAAGAAACACACACGCAGGCATGCACGTTCACACGCATGCTCACACGCACGCACACGTACACGCGTGTTATGTTTCTCTATTTTTAAAGTATTAAGTATTCTTATACCATGCTTATAATTAATTTGCCAGATTTGCATTTAAGTGTAAAGAAATGTGGGTTGTTGCTGTAAACAACCACTTTACATTCTATAGTATAGACTGTAATAAATACATAGGTCCTTAACGAATATAACATATTCGTTAAGAACATAATGTATTCTCATAGAAATCAGCGATCATTACCACAAATACATCCAGGATGCTCCATAGGTCAGTGGAGATTGTGTGTGTGTTGGTCCATGTTTGCCTACTATACAAATGCACTTTTGTGCATTCATCAAAGCAGCCTGATTAAAGATATGCATGTTCTAAATATTAACACCTGATAGACCGACATGTGTGCACTTTATCGTGTATGTGTGCGAGTGTAGAGTTTGCTGTCAGGGTGGTCCTTCACTCTGGCAGTGGAGTGGGTGTGTAATGTTTAAAGCAGCCTATGGTCAGTCGGTGAGACTGCTGGAAACAGACAACGCCGTGCTTTTCCTCAGAGCACAACATAAAGTAAAAAAGAGAGTAGCTTTATAATTAGTACACTGAATTGAGCTGAAAAAGAATACTAAATTAATTTCATGAACAACAACTGAGTCTATCAACAGTGCTGTGGCACTGGTTTCAGACTTATTGTTAATTTTTCAGGGTGAAAAGGATTTTATTATTGTCAGATGTTCATGATATAAACATTAAACTTAATTAATGTATTATTATATCTATCTATGTCTTGTTCCTCTACTGAAGGGAACCGAGGTTAAACTCATAACATCTAATTATTTCCACTCTTAATAAGTTGACATATTTTAACACACTGTAATGCATCCCAAAACGCTGGGCTATTTTAAGAAAACCAAACTGAACTTGACTACAACCTACAGTTAAAAAAAAAATCCAATCTAATATTCAAATAGAGAATATGTCAGACACACAAAATGATGAAAGATATTAACACAAAGAAATTAACACTCAATCAGACAGACACAGGCTGAAACGTTACTACTTTGTGATTGAAATCTAGCTTTACGGTGCCCAAGCCACCTGGGTTCAGCAACATAATGTGCTGTCCAGTAGGAAAGAGATGGGTCGATTTTGTTACAGTGTTCCTTTGATGTGGAACACTGTTGGTTGGTCTATATCATGTTTGGTTCTCTGACATGCTGAAATACAGGACTGGTCGAAAATGACACCAACAACGTCCTCTTGGCAAAGAGATATTAGAGCATCCAGTTGTTCACTCAATTAGGCTGCTCAGACTGGTAGCTGAGGTTGCGCACTCTTCCTCTTTGTGTGTGTGTGCATGTGTGGGGGTGTGTGTGTGCATGCATGCGTGCGCGTGTGGATGTGGCTGGAAGCTGCTGCTGTTGAATTCCGGGTGGTCCTGTTCTGGCCCTGCTCTCTAACCTCTCCATCAATGAGCCACACACGCATGCACACATACACACAGAGATAGCTTGAGGGACAAAGGGATTAAGGAAATAAAAAAATGGACAAATCTATCACAGAGTCCTCAGAATCTGGAAGGTTTCCTAGTTGTTACTTGTGGATACCAAACACATATATTAGTGCTTGATCTGAGTCAGCCAGAGAGCAGGATGGACAAAACAATAACATAAACAACAATAAACATGGACCTTTGCACCTTAGTGGAGAGCATTTATGTGGAAAGATTTGTTGTTTTGTGTGTTTGTCTTACCATCTGGTTCAATGCGCTGTCCATTTCCCACCAGACAGTATTTGAGGTCTGCTCCTCGGCCGATCACAGCATTACTGCAGATCACACAGCCCTGGATATTACACCTGAAAAGAACACAAAAAACATGAATGATATTCTTACCATCTTTCCGGTGGCCGTGGTTTGAAACATGACGTTTGTGGGTTTTTTAAAAATGTGGTACATGCTTATAATGATGGATGCGTGTTTTTCTGTGACTTCTCTCTGACTTTTTTCCCCTTCTGTGGAACAGTGAACACTTTCACCTTTATAGAGCTCATAAAATCATTTATATGACACATTTAAAGGAGGAAACTGGATGAACTGCTCACAGCACATGTCCACTTTCAGACCATAACACACGATGAGGACATCACAGGAACAGAGTGCTTCATTTAAAAAGTCCCACAAGATGCACATTGATAACCAGTTTATTTTTAAGGGATCCTTAACCTGAAGTTATTACAGTGCCAGACATGAGCCGGTGGCTAATTCCTGTTACTAAGTGATCGTCTGTCAACTCTTGAGTGAATCAGGATGAATATTTTCCTGGGAAACATTTAGCAGAGTTGAAACGTTTTCTAATTTACCTTCAGGCTACACCAGGGATTCAAACATGTTTCACATTCTGTTTTCATTTTTGGAGCTTATGTACACAGTACACAGTGTACACACACGCACGCACGCACACACGCACACACACACAGAGTTTAGCATTTCATACTGGGAGCAGCCCAGTGCAACCACAGCTTTCCAGTGCTGGCTGCTAACATACTCCCCTCCTGCATGGAGCTCACAGTTCCAACTCCATGGAGGAGGTCATACTGACAGGAAAGTCATTCAGCCTGTTTTCTCATTAAGCATCCTCCCACCTCCCTTCAAAAGATTCAAACATATCCACTCTGCTTTTTTAATTAAGGAAAAAAAAAGACATGCCATAAGCATATATGAATAAAAAATATTTAAAGAACAACAGCAGGTCATGCTGCATGTGTGTCTGTGTGTTAAAACATTGTTGACCCTGTGCCACAGTCCCACCTGAAGCCACCTGGCAGTGCCAACCCACCATGCACGCTCACATTCATCCAAACCATCACCATAAAATTCTTGGAGAGGAGACACAGACAGTCTTGTGTGTTCTGTGTCGACTTATTGTGGAGGGAGTGTACGTGTAGGTGTGTGTGGGTTCGAGAGTATGTGTGTGCGTTTCAGTAGCTTGGGGAGCCCGGCGGAGAACACATGTTGATCTTGCCCAGGTTGTGACGCACACACACTTGGCCCTCTGCACCTCACACACAGACAGGTTTGTATTGGCCCAACCAATTCAGGTGGTTAGCCCTAAAGGGAGAGGGAGAAAGGAGTGTGTGTGTGTGTGTGTGTGTCTCAGTGACTACCCAGGAGGTGGTGGTGGTGGTAGATGGTGATGGGAGATTACAAGATTCAAAGTTTTGTAACATTAGCGAGAGAGAGAGCGAGAGAGACCACCAAAGAAGCTTCAGAGCTGAAACACCGCTAATTACTAACACCAGGGCTCCTCCTTGCCATGACCCCTCCCCATCCTCCTTTCCTCTCTTACACACACACACATACACACACATCAACCCCCACCTTCTGTGCCAACCCCCCTGTAAAGTTGACCCCTACTATCCCCCTTCCTAAACACGCAGCGCTTTGTCAACAAGCTCTGGTCAGCTCCAAACAAAGAAACAAGAAATGCTAGGGGTTTCTGGGACATGGCTGGGGTCTGCTAATCCCCTCATACGGGCTTTTTCTTCCCTTCTTTCTCATTCCTTCTTATGTCCTCAAAGAAAGAAAAGAAAGAATTGCTATTTCTTTATTGCGAGCTCGCTTGCTTTTCCCCTCGCTTCTTTCTTCCCTTCTCCTGTCTCTCGTGTTCTTTCATGCCTTTGTGCGTGCACCTACATGGGCATGATGAGGGTCCCCAAGTTGGCTGGCTGGGGTCCCTGAAAGGCTTAAGGAGAAATGGAGAGAGTCAGAAAGAGAGAGGACGGAGATGGTGATGAGGCCTTGATGCAAAGAAAAGAGAGGGAGGAGTAAGAAATTGAGATAAAGGACAAGGAGCCTGTAAATGAGTGCATTTCAGTCTGTTTCCACCAGTGGTTCTGGTTCAGACACTGAGCAGATCAATGCACATGTTAATTCTTTAATGGCTGCTGACACTGCTCTCTGTTTAAGTCCTATTTTATTGCAATTTTGACAACTGAAACCGGTGGCTACCACTAAGACTAATCCTCATGTGAAGTAATACTACTAGTCATAATACATTACTATTCAGACTCATTTTTCTCCCCTGCAGAAATCCTTGAGCAGCAATGCAATACATGCCAAGTCATGCTTTAACCCTCTGAGTTTTCCTGAGTCTCTTCCTATTGTAATTGATAAAGAGCAAAAGTATTAAAAGACTTTTCTCTTTTAAAGCTCATAATAGTTCATTAAAAGAATCCAACCACACGTTTTTTGGCAACTGAATAGCTGACTGAATAGATTAAAAATTTCAGACCTACTTCCTAAGTCAATCTCTCAAAACATCCAGGCTTTGGCTGCTGGGAAAACACCTTTCAAACCCACATGGCATTCTACAATTCCATAACCAGTGTGCTTGTTTGGAACTGGTCTCTGGCTGGTTGCACACCAATAGGTGCATTGTTAACTCAGCGATCCCTCTTTGACCTTGCAGAGCTCAGAAAACAAAACCTGTTACGCCTCCCATCAACACACACATGTACACAAGCATCTATCTCACACTGCACATAACAGCACCCTGTACTTTCATTAGAGAGATATGCAGTAAATATGATTCCAGGCATACTGACGCTTTTATTTTATAAAACAAACAGTGTCACCAGAAGTAGGGAAATAATTATGGTTATTTTTGGGACAGAGTATAAAAAGTTTTTCCTGGCAACGAGAGATGATTTAATTTTGTTCTTTGCTTACTAATCACTGTCACACACAGTATGCATGTACTAACTGAGCACCCGCTAATGAGAACAAAGCCCATGAGGGATTTGAACTTTAATTCATAAACATGCCTCAAGGGTGAAATTCTTATTGAGGCTTAATAAACGCATTTGAAAAAGCACTTCAAAGCAAAAATCATCAACAAGTGTGTGCATGTGTGTGGTTTTTAGAGATATGTGTGTTCTCACCCCTCCTCGATGATAACCCCATGCATGATGATAGAGCTGGCCACTTTAACCTTCTCTTTAATAGTGGTTGAGTTGCCAATAGTGGACCTTTTTATGGACGTCTTATCTGCCACCTGGCACAGAGCTCCGATGATACTGTCTGATCCCATCTGAGGGCAGAGCAAACACACACAAACAGGAACATCATCGTGCGTTAATTCGATGCTGAGAAAAGATAACGGTGAAGAAGCCAAGAAGAGATATATTAAAAACAATGAGCTAAATTACAAATGAAGATGATAATGCAAGATAACTGAAATCTAAAACTACTTGGATTGTGAATGATTATGGATTATGGCTAGTGAGGAAAAATGAGCTACAATAACCAATTACCTGACACCGCTCAGAAATGACAGCAGATGCATGGACTGCTGGCTCCTCAAACAGCTTTGAGGCCTAGTGCGAAGATAACAGAATGATTTAAGGCTGAAAGATTTATTAAAATAATTTCAACAATCCCTCTGATATCATCTAACCACTGTGCCAAGTCAACAACACTCATATGAAAAACGGAAGTATTTCTTCATCTGATCTGAGTATAGAGTTGGAAACGTACATGCATGCATGTGGGAGAATGAATAAAATGTAGAAAACATATTTCAGAACATGCAGATTGAAAAATTTAAATCCTTCATGCAGGCTGATGTCTGACTTACCAGTCGGTTTGCCTCTATGTAAGCAGCTAGAGTGTTGACGCGGTAGCACAGGCCCTGGTCCATAATGTGAACATAGCAGCGCAGCTTTCCCCCATGGTAAGCTTCGCTCATATCACCATGATGGTCATTCCAACAGGAGCGCTCCTGGGCTAGCTGGAGGAGAGGCTCATCCCGTGATGAGATGAAGAGTTCTGAACGATAAAAGGAGGGAGGAGGAGAAGCATGTACAACAGGTTAAGGAGTAAAATGATACACACATGATGTCATAGAGATTTTGTGTACTTTTTGGCCAGTACGTTATGCAAACTATGGCTGTGTTTTGCCAGGACTAAATATGATGCTCATGGGATCTACAGTTATTTGAATACGGGTACAGGGATAGGGCTGCTGAATGCTGTGTTGCCTCTGGTGTTTACATGCAATGTTGTGATATGTTGGTTAAAAACACTGACCGTGGTTTGTAGAGCATTCATTCTTTTTCTGGTTCTGTTCCTCTGCATCATCTTGAACTTTGTGACAGTTGGTTGCTTTGGAAAATTGCTTCCGCACCAAGTACGGTACCAGCTCACCACGGATTGATGAGATTGACCTGTGATAATGGAGGGTGGAAAGATATAACCTGGGTTAAAGATACTGCAAAAGTAAAGCACCCTACAAAGTTATTGATGATTAAAAATACGTATTAATGATTCTGGTTTACTGTGCTTGCTTTTACATTTTCTAATTATCACAAGATGGAGGATAAATACAAATATAATGGTAAAGGATTAGGCATATGAACAGGTTGCAAGCAAGCTACTTTTGAATTCAATGGAAGATGTGCATCTGAAAACATCTGTGCATCTGAGAACATTTAAATGATCATCTACTTTGACCATAATCATTTACTTTGACCTTACACTGACCAAAACATTTCCTTCATTCACTGACGCCTTAACTGGTAACAAGCTTGCCAGGGCCAAGGCTGTGTTAACAGAGTGGTTATAGTGAGAACTATGTTTTTCAGAAACTACATCCTGACATTTAACATCTAAGTTAAAACACGAGCAGAAGTTGAACCATGCTTTTCAAGTCTATGTAAACCTGGAGGTAATTTCCCCAATCGTTTCCCTCTTCTTAGCTCTGAGCTGTGCTCAGTGTCCCTCTCAACCACCCACACCCCGCCTCTATGTGCCCTCTTACTTTCTTTTAAAGGGGAGATTAGAATTTCCATCTGAATAACAAGAGAAAAACAACAGTTACTCTGTCCATTTCTCTCCTTGAGCAAGAGACGAAGAGCACGGAGGAGAAAGGAAGCGAAACACAGGAGCTGTGAAAGAAAGTCCAAGAAAAGAGCTGGAGAAAGACATGAGTCATCTAACAAGGGAGATGATATATGTGGCTGCAGAGGGTGCATTAATGATGTCATGATGTAAGATTTATATGTACATTTCTATGGAAAAGCAGGTTTAACCCGCCCCCAACGAAAAAAGAGGTGGAGAGACATAGTTGCCAACTTGGCTGCAGATTTATTTACTTGTGAGCTAAAAGCCATATAGTGAGGTCACGCAACATTAAAATTGTTATATAAAAATTGGTAACAACAGATTTCCATAATATAACTATTAGCCTGGCACATACCTCATAACGGGATTCTTTCCAAAAATTGACAAAATATGCATGTCATGGACAAATCAAAACCCTGTTTTGGATATTTCAGCACCATGCTGTTCTGCAGCTTGTAACTGTGTCTGAAGTGCATCTGGATTTTTATACGCTACCTACGTTTCCTCTCTAAGTGTGCGTCGCTTAGTAATTACAGTTTTACAATTTTTTCAGGCAACTTCAGGTACTTGGCAAGACAAAAATGAAACACTACACAGATTAAATACAGACTGAAATGTCACTGCAGTGTTGGCAGAGCCGTGTGAGCGGGTAGTTGTACTGCAATCTTACAACACGATAATTAGCGACTGGCATTTAAATACAACGTCTACTGCTGGAGATATTTTGAAGTTTGTCTGGGTGAGATCATGCATAGATTTGTGCTGTAGTAATCACAAGCTCAAACATAACTAAATACTAATCTTTTTAGAACATATGTTACTTCAAAATATTCGCTTGAGTTGTACAACGCAACAGAACCATAGCACTGACAACAGTAGATCCCGAAAACATTATACAATCACTAATCTCGGTTAATGAAGGGATCTCTAATATGTTGACATTATTGTTTTTGATTCTTGATTCTAAACAGGAATATAGAGTCCAGGCAGCTACAGAAGGCTTCACTTGACATTACTCCACTTCAGAGGCTAAAGGCCGAACAGCCTGCCTCAGTAACACATAGTAAAACAAATTAACACCTCTCAAGAATAGTCTGCTAACAGGTCATTTCAAATCCCAACACACCAAATAACCACGTTAAACACTTAGTACAGATCAAACAGAGAATGTGAGTTCATGGCAACTGTGAATTTGAGAGTATGTGTGCAAGTCTGTTAGTTACTCATATGTTCGACATTAACTGTCATGCATTTTTACCATTTATATTAATTAATTAGCGAATAGTCCAAAGTAAGTGAAGAACTCACTTGTTTTCCGAGAGAAAGTCCACCACTGCTTTTTTCAGACAATAGAGGTGCGCGTCCACCAGCCCTGTTTTGATGTGCATCCTGGGATGTCTGAAGGTAAGAGACAAGAGAGTGAATTTATGTCAAAATAGTCCTTTTCCAGATTAACCAAGCTAACTTACTTTAAAAAAAGCACACAAAGCACCAAAGTAAATTTGGTATACAGTATGTATAGCATATTTAAATAGAGAATGCATTTTTGGCGTCCCACTGCAATTGCATGGTAAAAATATAATGGCTGTGACTTGCTTTAATTGTGTGAATCATTTGCAGTTTTTTGTTTTGTGTTTGCTTCTCATTAAGTGAATTTTTAATTGACCTTCCCTTTGCAGCACCATATGATGAAAACCAGACACAAACTCTTACAAAAAAGTTGAAGAACAGTGACATCTGTCTATTGTTGTCTGCCAGCTACCGTAGACGTCACCCCGTATATGTTGACTGGGCCACACAGACACACACTCTGCACATGCATTCACTCATTTATTTGCACATGAAGACACAGTTGAGTTTAAACATGCCACTTTTATGAAGCGAGACCAAAAGAAAACCATGTCATCCTCCAGGGTCTAGTAAACAAATCCACCATCACCCCTTCATCCTCCCTGACAACCCATCCTCCTCTTCCTCTGCCCTTTCAATCACTACATAATAAAAACCGCAGGGGGCATCGGTCCTAAAAGGGCCATCCCATTTACTACAAATCACATATATCTTTTATTATTTCACAGCACGCTGTAGTGGATCGGACATCTCCAATTGTAAAAGCGAATTAATTTGAAAATTCTGTGTCTCATTACCACACGACAATAACGTAACATACACCAACATTAAAAGCAGACACGAGGCACACTGTTTACAGTGCTGATCCGAGGAGCAAGTGTCATTAATTATTTAAAATCAATCAAAACTAACACCTATCTGCTATTACATAAATGTACAAACATCAGAGTAGTAGCTGTGTGGCTCTTAAAAAGGTCAACATGTCCTATCAAAATCCTATTAAAATATTGGGATACCTAAACATATAGATGTTTAGAGTTAAAATTTGGTGACTGAAGATTCTGTGGCATTTGATAATTAGCCAGATTGTCCTGATACCTATTAAGGCTTTTGAGTTATTCTCATGGTAAAACGATATGGGCAGGTATCCCCACATGTTTAATGGGACCTACATCAACGTTTCAATACAAATAATCAAAATGTTGAATTCCCTGCAGAAATACAGTTGGAACAGTGAGGAAATATTACGGGAATATCCCTCATTGGTCCATATGAGGGAATATTACAGTATATAAAAACAGCATTCTGATTCAGAATATAACCTCTAAAGAGGACTGGTCACAAATATTTTATATTTTAATATTTTATTTGGTCAAATATATTAACCAGATGCTGGGAGCCATAAATCAAACGGCATGTGTGTTCATCTGTGTTAAGGTATTTCATTCAAAAGCATAAAAAACACATGTGCATGGATACACGGAAACACTGTGTTTTTTTTGTTATTTATTCCTACAAAATTTGCCAGGTGTGCCTATATGTACATATTGTAGGATTTAAGTGGAATTTATGGGAACACCCAGCAAGTGACATCACCGTTTGACATCTGTAAATGGACAGGAGAGAGAGCTGGAAATAACTGGACTGTGGCGAGGTGTGTTTGTGTGTGTCCAAACAAGAGCACATTTGTGAATATAAGCAACAGCAAGGGAGGAAAAAGGTGCCCATAAAAATTGTGGAAAAGGCCTTGCATAACAAAAGCAAAATACTATACCTTTCAATATGCCAGGTATTTCTCCAGAGTTAGGGCTACAATCATTTACATAAAAAATAACCTTCAAATCATTTTCTTTGTTAATTTATTAATCCTTTGGTCTGTAAAGTGAAAATAGTGTATTTCCATGCCAATTTTCTAAAATGTCTTCAGGTGGCTGTTATTGTCAGAGGTACAGTCTAAAACCCAAACACATAGTCCAGTTCCAAAAACCCATGCGTATTAATAATTATTTGTATTAATTCTTACTAATGACACAATAAACAAATGTATGCTTCATAGTTTGATGACAATGAAATTACACACACTTCACCAACAGAAAAACAGTCATATTAATTTCTCATTTAATCAATATAACTAAATTATTAGGCAAAAAACAATACAAAAACACACAAAAATATTACTGATAAAATAAAAACGCACAACGAAACACTGTATCACTTGCTGCTAGCCATTCTGGTTCAAAAACACTGAGCACACGCTAGATGCTAACTTATTAGTGGACACTTTGCTTCTAATCCCAACAACAAACATCTTTCGCTTCCCCAAACATCTTACTTTTCCTAAAAGCAGCATCATGTGATTTCTGGTTGCTGCGAGTTTTGTAGAGCTCAGTGTCAAAGGGAGCAGGAATTTACTGCCTCTGCAGGCAAGGATGACTCAACCCTTGGATTAATGACTGACTACTTAAGTACCACTAAAGTCCTCAGTGGGAGAGAAGAGTCACATCTCTCTCTTTCTCTCTCTCTCTCGCTCTCAAACACATATACAGCATAATGTCTTATTTAGTTACAACTAAAATCCCACAGCGGACGATGACTCAGACACAGCCGAACGACTGTTAATACCCTCATTAGTCAAGTTTCCACTACAGAGCCAGCACGGCTGCAGGCTTACAACTTATTCAGGACATTCGGCTATTGCCACCAAAACAAAATGTGTGTAATTGTCTTATTATCATGTTAATTTAACAGATGCTTTCTTAATCTATATATAAACCGGGGTTATAACAATGAAATGCAAGTGTCCATGTCAGAGTATTACACGAGTTATGACAATCTCATCGTTTTTACAAGACATACAATAAATAGTAATAGTGCATATTGCTCTCTCTCTTCTCTGCAACAGAAGTTATTTCATTTTTGGAAGTTCCACCATGTGGCATTAATAGTGATTGGGTTTTAAGCTTCAGTGTCTTTTGCCTTTATTGCTACCAGCTGCTAAATACAAAATACTTCTGGTCCAATATCTTAAAGGTCACTGTAGTTAGGATATGCTTCTCAATATTAGCATCATTATTTCAACTTTTAAAACAGACAGATTATATGCTAACATTTTTAAAAAGTTAGTAAGGGCACTTAAATCAGACGTACGGTGGGGATATGAATGCTCATTTTATGCTGACAATAACTAATGAGACTAAATAAATCCAAACCTTAAGATTTTTGCTCAACAACCCACCAGTTTCTGACAAGTGCAACTGTGATGTATGAGGGGAAGCACTGCTGGAGGCCCTTTACACTATTTTAAAGATTACCAGGTCAGGCAATCGCACATGTGCAGAATGTTTTAAGGTAAACACACCTCAACAATGTGAAAACCGTAACGAAGGAGATTGCTATGGTCCAACTTTGACCAGGAATGGAGAATATTTTTGGATGACCAAAAATATTGGTTAGCTGTATGAAGTAATGCTTAAAGGGAGACATGAGCCATATGTAAGTTATAATGCAAATGTCATGATCATGAGATCATAAATAAAAGTATGTATGTACGCACGCACGCACACACAGGTATGTGTATGTGTGAGTGTATAAGAGAGTTGAAAAATTTAACTGGATGCTACTAATGTGCAAAACAGTTAAATCTTGTAAACCTACCTGCTGTTGGGTAATAAAACTCCCAAACTCTGGGATTCATTGTGTTTTTACCAGAGGTTATAAATTTCAATTAAAAAAAAATCTTTTTGTGTGGTTTACTGACATAATGCATAAATGATCAATGGTGATTTAAAGGTAAGATGTCTTTCGGTGTCAGTGATACAATGTGTCTCCATAGCATTGTGACGATGGCCACCTCATGGTTGGAATATGTTTCATTGTTTTTCTGTAAGCATACATATACAGTATATGTAGACGCACGCACACATGCACCCATGCCCACACGCATCAGGGGGAAGCATGCTAGCAGCTGCTCTGGCCCACCTCTTATTGGCCAGAATTTACAGTGGCTTTGGTTCCATGAAGTATTTACGAGCTCCCAAAACACCCGCTCTCACACATACATGCATTTTGGGACTTAGAAACAAAAACCTGCCTAGAGTACTCTTCCTGTTCTTCTTCCAAAAATCCCACACACCCCACCACAGAAATCACAGCCTTCAAACACACTGACTCTGATTAAAAAGCTAAACATCTGCTTTGCCTTGGCTAAAAGTCTACAGACATACACCAGTAAATTTGAAGGTCTGTCTGCTCATTTTCAATTTTTCTTTTGTTATGCTGACTTACTTCTTCATGATGGACTTCCTGACCGATAACCCGTCCTCCAGATCAGCCTCGTTGGCCATGAACAGAAGCCGTTTACCTGACTGATCCACACCAACAAAGTCTCTCTGCTCAGCTGGGGAAATATATGCAATACACACCGTTAAATACCGTCTCACCGTTTAATAAAACATGAGACATTATCAATCACTGTATCAATTTTCTGCAATCATTTTGTTTTGATTACAGCAGGGTAATAGTCATTTTACATGTGTTAAGAAAATACATAGAATTAGCATGTAAAATATTTTGTATGCAAACAGCTGTTCTGTTTTGATGAAATTCCTTTACCTGTCTTTTTCTTGCCCTTTTGGCCGGGAACTATCTCGGTGAATTCATGTGCCTTACTCATTAACATGGCCAATGTAGCATTGTGTGCTCTGAAAAGATCAACCACTTCATGAAGCGCCACATCTGTAATCAGGTCACAGCTCACTACCAGGATATCCGCCTAGGGAGAGAGGTTGACAAGAGGAAGAGGGTTCGTCAATTTGCTACCACCTCGTTTATTTCACTGTCATAGTAAACTATAGGGATAATATAATAGGGATATGACTGCATCTCCACGTAGCGCAGTTTTAGGCATATAGGAAAGAAACTCTCTTCAACTTTTTAGTTGTCTAGCTTTTTCGTGAGCAATCCAATGTAGATCTTTATTAACTGTGCAACAATACTCACCCCTTTGGTAAATTTCTGACTCGACTACTAACAATTGGGGCACAAAATCTTATTAGTCATTTAAACCGGCTGCCACTGATTACTGCATGTCTGCATGTGTGTTTACACGTGGGTGCGCCCACATGTGTGTGTCTTTGTGTGGTATCCATCTGTCTGTCCTGTGATGAAGGCTGTCAGCATAAGGACTAATCCCACCATTAGTACCAGCCACCTTAATGACAGAGACATCTTTACGCTGACTCAGATGCAGAAAAACAGAAAATAGTGAATGAGAGGAGAGATGGGCAGCATTTAAGGACGAATATACAACTATTTTCAAAAGAACACAGAAAAGTATTTTAGGTGGTGCAGGACGAACCAAGTCTCTGCCTGTCATTGACAAAATATTTGAAACACGTGTTTAATTGTTACACATAAAACTACCAACTAAAAAACAAAAACATATTTTATAAATATTTTTTAACATAAGTCTCACCGTTTCAGCTACACAATATTAGAAAATGAAGAAACCCTAAATAGATCACTGTAGCACTACACATTTTTTCTGTTTTCAACAGTTTACTTGCTCACAATAAAATTTGTGAGCAAAAATTTAGAATTAAAAAATAGGTATGGTACACTGAAATATTTGACAAAAGAGGGAAAAGTGTGACGTTTGTTTGTTTGAGAACATTAGGAGGCAGGAACTTGATAACTTATATATAATGAATATTCATTTTGATACCAAGCCTAAAAGGGTTTTTTGTTAATGATGTTTTGAGGGGTTTTTTTTGTTTTGTTTTTTTTTTGTTTTGAGTTGAGCTCTGTGTGTGCCGGTGTGTGTCAAGAGGGTGGTATCATTGGGGTCGAGGGTCACCCAGTTGACCCAGCAGTAACTCTGAGCAACACTTGGTCTGGACCTGGCGACAGGAAGCTGCCACAGCAAAGTTGGAGGTGTCTGTGGGAGATCCACTGACACTGAGACCTTTCAACACTCTTCTCCCTCTATCACTCACAGGCAAGCTCGCACACATGTTCAAAACCAGAGCACACAAGTATTCACACACACACACACACACACGCACACACACACACACACACAGACATGCAAGGCCTGCACAATCCCCACACACAGACACTTATTAAGGCGACAGCAGAGTGGAGTCAGCTGGAGAGACAGAGACACTTACTTTGGCCTTTCAACAGCCAGAATCTCTGGACAGGTCAGGACCACACACACTGCTACATACAAACAAACGTTCACACAGATACACAGATATATATACACACACAGACACACACACACACAAGTGTGTTTTGAATGTCTAATTCTGTCGAAAAACCTGAATATTATCATTTAATGTTCATGTAGGAAATGGAGATGCAGCAAAACCTGTAGCTTCAGACACCTGGGAAACTGGAAACAATAAAGATTGAATTTATTGAGTAAGTTGTTTCTCTGATGTGGCTTGGCTTTACAAAAAAGTTTTGCAATGATTCCAGGACAGAGATAAACAGGTGAATATGTTTCCAGGAGGAAAAAGATGGTTAGAAGAGGGTACTAAAGAAATGGAAAGTATGTTTACTCTGTTCCTCTCATGAAAATCCTCAGATCAATCTCTCACTCTTCTGTCTCTCGTCACCTTTTATCGTGTGTCTTACAAGCTGACTAACATATTTAGACCAAAGGTGAACCTTTGAATTCTAAACTCCAATGTATATACAGCTATCTTGGCCTGCACAGACCATCATGCCAGGTGATTTAGCCTGAATGAAAATCCAAAGTCAAAGGGGTTTTAAGCAAACAAAGCAAAAAGAGCATGTAAAGTACTCCTTTCAGTAGTTTGGATTATTGTGAAAGACCCGAGCAATAATCAGGCACATCCGTCCACTTTTGTGTAACATCACTGTTTGAAGAGTGAACAAAATAAAATATGCTTCATGTAATCTCTCTTTTCAGGAATCACGAGTGATGACCAACTGTGTTAACCAAGAGCGTGCAGTGACTCCCGTAGGCGGTTTGTTTGATAGGATACACCAAATCCCCTCATCGGAGGGTGTCTGTATAAAGAGATGAATGATTGTGTGTGTGAGAGAATCTATACTGTACTTATGCATCGGTTTGACAGTTTGAGTGATCTCTGTGCTGGGATTTGGCAGGCCTAGGTTACGGTGCTTCATTCATCACCCTCCAGTGTGTATGTGTGTAACTCAATGCCTCTAATCTAGCTAGCTGCTCAAAGGATTAGGAACTTGACTATTCTCAATGGGAGCATGCTGGAACTAGTCCTATTTAAGTGTGTGTGGATATACTATGCATCTGTTAAAGAACTCTTGGGTGAACAGAATGAGATTCTGTACTGACCCATTCAATGTCAAAGGAAAAAAATATTAAATTCACTTTTCAAATTTTGGCATTTTGAGCTTTTGATAATTCAGTTTTAAAAAGAAAATCCAAGAGATTTTGGTGGGAAGAATGTGATGGGCTGCAGTGGCAAGACACTTGCGTCTCCAAATTTTTATTTGATTTGGTTTGATGTTGAAATATTATCTGGATGCACATTTCAGTCATGTTTGAGCTGACATGTTTGAGCAGTGGAAGTCAGAATGTGTAAGAAATTTATGACTTAACTTTTGTAACTTACTTTTAGTAAATCCTTACTATGTTTGTGACCAAAATGAAATTGTCATTTCAGGTTAATCCATCAAGAGATGATGGAATGTCAAATGCATCCAAAAACTTAGATTCAAATAGGACTTGGACATCTGAATATTGTCTTTCCAGCTCTGCATCACAGTTGGATGTGCTAATGATTTCTATGTTACACTAAGTAGCCTGTTTTACATTATTGTAATTTCTAAGAAGTACCTGTAACACACCTAAACAATTTGGGACACAGAAATTACATGGCACAAAGGACAGATCTTAAAGAAAGAAGAAGAAAACTATCTGAAAATCATTGATATCAAAACAACAAACATCAGTCATTCCTTTGGAGATACATCACTTCTTACCAACACAGAGCCTCATAAAACCATGGTTTAATGGTCACAGGAGGCCAGTCAGACCCATGGCATATACAGAAGAACATATACCCAAATGCAAATGTTGCACAGATGTGCATGACTACAGGATGAGAATAAATGGTGCACTGGGTAAACTGGCAGCAGAGGGAGTTTTCAGTCTTAGCCATGACCTCATCTGTTTAGACAGGATTGGATGAGAGAAGGGACGGAGGGATCAGGAGGCAGGATACAGAGGGGGTCTGGAAATTGGGGTTGAGGGTCATGGATATCATGACAGCATGTGTAAATGTGTGTGCCTGTGCATGTTTGTGTGTATTTTAAAAAGGTGAAATGAGGCACTTCAGCAGGCTTGGCCATCCGGGGCAGGGAAAGGCATGGATGAGCGCTCAACCACCAGCACACGCAAGACCCACCTCAACCTCCCCCATAATCTTTTTAATTTTTTTCTCCTCAAACTCCAAGCATTCTGGAATTTTGTTTGTATGGAGTTGAAATTACACACAAGAAAACAGTTCCTTTTCATTAAGAAACATTGGCTTACAATACAGTGGTAACTGATTGGCACATCATGTTATGTTTGGCCTCCCTTCCACAACATGTAAAGCGAAGCGTATATAATTGCTGCACCACTTGTAGCACGTTCCCATTTATGTAGTAATGAATCAATGTAACTTTCTTAACAACAAAGAGATTTCAGTCTTTTGAGGAGCGTTTTTGTAAATACTATACATTTACCGAATGAAATGCTATAGAAAATCAGATAATACTGACTGTCATAATAGTAAATTATGATTAAAATGTCACCAACCTTGATCTTCTGCTGGATGTGTCTGAGAGCATCTGCAGTGCCCATGTCTCCGTCTTCCTGGATACAAACAACATCCAGTTTCATCTTCACATCGTGCTTAATTTTAGGGTCTGTGCTCATCATCTTCTGGACTTCTTTGGTGGTGATCACTATCACCTCTGAAATTCATTGTTAAAAACATATACGGTACTTAGAAACTGTACATAGTAGATAACAAACACACGCTGTGATGGTGTCCACATATCATATTGAACTTTGTTTTCTCTAGAAAGGAATCATAGCAACAGTGGCTATTCTTCATGGTACAAAGAATGAGAGATCATAAATAAATATAGACTCTTACACTCACTTCTACAAAGCTGGTATTTCTGAATCCAAAAATAAGACCAGTGCAGAAAGACCACTGTCTGTTTTTTGTAAAGAAGTGATAATAGTGATAATATTACAACAGCATTTTACGAATCTACAACATTGCATATTTCCATTTAGTTTAAATAGCCTTGTCTGCATAAAATGTTTTAAACTGGGCATTTGTTCATTCTAGCTGTGTCAGCCTAGTAAAATCAAATTGCAAGGCTTTGGCTAGCTGGCTGCACACAGTAAACTACTGGCCACACAGGATGATTATGTATAGAACGACCATTTTATTTAGGCTAGTGAGGACTTACAGGCTTTTATAACGAACAGCTCTGTTTACTGGCAAGAACAGCACACTACAACAAATCCCTTTATAAGCCCAGAGCTTCTGGCTCCACAGCATTCTGCAGTGCAAGAGGCAGAAGTCTGGACTGTAAATCTAGGCAGGATGCACACCTGACAATGGCTGATGATGTGCTGACAAGCTGGTAAAAGTACAACCAGAAAAAGGAGCACAGTTGTAAACTGAATAAGTTTTTTATGCAGTGAAGGAGCAACTTAATGTTGCTGCAGGCAATCTGGTAGCATACTTGCTATTCTAGTCATTATTGCTCTTGCTATAGCACTAAGTTCTGCAATGTATCCATGAGAACAGATAGGGTATTATCTACACTGCAGTTTTTTATATTATCTTCAGTGCATATAGAGAGTACTCAAAACCCCTTACCTTTCACATTTTATGTTGCAGCTTTATATTAAAATGATGATTATTAAGACTTTGTTTAAGATCCGACTGTGATTCATTCAGCAGAGTTGACATAATATCTACCTAAGATCTCAGAGAACCTAATCATCAACAATGCCTTGCGATGCAGTTGCTATGACAGTGCAAAGCCTTACCTTCAAAGCCCACCCTTTCCAGCAGGTTAAGTGGATACCACATGAGGGGTTTGTTGCCAACAGGCAGCATAGGTTTGGGGGTATTGTATGTCAAATCGGTCATACGAGAGCCCCCTCCAGCTGCCATCAGCACTGCCTGGAGCTCCATGATATTTGGCCGGGATGGCTGAGAGATTAGGACAAACGCATAGCGTTAAAGAGCATGTGGCATGTGGATCAGAGTTTTATAAAACATCTGCAGATTTTGTCCTCCATTACATGCATTGGCATCAGATAAGAAAGGACTATTAACAATCTGTAGGAACTGGGTTTTTTTTTCATAACAATTGTTTTATTAAGACACTATGGCTATTTTGACTGACTGAGTTGCTGTCAGCTATTGAAAGTTACTATCCCCAAATCACTTCACCTTTCACTTAAACTCAACTTAACATTTTCCCTCTGATTCCATAAGACAGCATTTTAAACATCACCCACATGAGTCTTACAATAGTTTATGCTACATGTGTTTAAGCAATGAATTGTCCGTGTAGTGTGTACACTCTTGAGAGTACATTCCACACACTCACACCAGACTGTGCAAACTAATTAACTATTGTATATATAGCATTAATATAATCGTTCCATTAACATTTCTTCCTCTATAATGCTGACGTCTATAGTATACGCAATAACCGAAGGTTCACGCTGGAGCAAGCCGTGGGCTGGCAATGTGGTCGAGGCACACAGCTGACAGAGCCCACGACATGACAACAACGGAAAAGCATATTAATCACAACGACTATATAAGAGGTTGAAATAATGAGTCTCCATGTACCTGTCAGAGTCTTCCTGGTCCCTGTCGCTCGGCTGCAGACGCATGTAACTAAGTTGCTGTCAGAGTTGTTAGCACTTGGCTAACGATTAGCACGTAGACGCAATCTATAGCGCTGTTTCAGAGACAGTTTAAAAGCTGCCGCATGTGTTCTCTGAAAAGTAAACAGCCACAGAAAGCGTCGGCGGTGACTGAACTTAAAATACTCTCAGAACTGTGTGATAAAGCTTGTGTGCAAGAAGCTAAGCGCTAGCATCGTCTGATGACACCTGCGTGCTTTCAGTGAAATGCGTCCGTGTGGTAACCCACTCCGTTACATGGTTCCTACAGCAGAAGAAGGGAGAAGAGGATTTGCAGAAATCAACTTACAACTTAATTAATGTGTTAACTGTAGTACAGGTTGATGCGTACGATAAAATAATAAGTACATTTAAAGAAGGAAGGAGGAAAATAAGAAAAGAACACAAAAATCTTTACTGATCTTCAGTGCTGATTGAAATAACAAGAGAATATAATGGATTTCTGTAGTGTGAATATACATAAATAAAACATTAAAACTGACCACGATCGCTCGTCAACAACCAGACTGTAATTTGTTAAAATGTCATTGTTATTGCCTCCCACCCAAGAATACTAAACCACAAATACCATGATTACCATGGTGAAAATGACTTCAATGGTTTTGTCAGTTGTTACTGATGTTGTTGATACCTGCTTCAATATAGGTTCTTATTATATTTAGTAGGTTGTCATTTCCTCTGCATGGAAAGACATGAATCTTTTTTAAAATTTTGACTACAGTAGATGTAATTCCTTGGTGTCTCTGTCACACACACACACACACACACACACACACACGCACACACGCACACACACACACACACACACACAAAGTGGTGCGAACAGATTAGCAGCCAGAAGCCACCCAGCTACTCCTCCAGACTTCAAGCTTGAAAACTCCCAATTCACAGAGCAGAGACGTAACAGCAAATTGAGCTTGGGGAATGTGGCTTTGGTTTTGTTTGCTCTGGCCAGGAGATGAGCTTGACTGCTCGCTGCTGCTCGCTCAAAACCAAAGAGCGAGAGGAAGGAGGGAAAGGAGAGAGAAAGAGACAAGTAAGTCTGTTGTTGCCCAAATGCCAGTAAAGAAAGAAATAAAAAATGGAAAGGATGAATCCCGGGTTACTGGAATAAATACTGGATAAGTGGAATTGAAATGATGTTAGGGAGTAATGTGGAGGAAAGTCACAGAGGTGAGAATGAGGAGTGTTCAATGAGTGGAGAAAAAGAAAGAATGGGGCAAAAAGCGTGCATGCTACAGAGAGACATGCACTACACGTGTTTATATCTCAAAACACCTTGTGGAAGTTTTGTCTAAATTTGGAGATATTGCGCATGTCTCGACACGGACAGAAGACATCTGGTGCATGGATTAAAAGCTAGCCTTGTGCTGAGGGCACGGCGCTAACCACTGTGCAACAGCGTTGCCCTTTATAAAGCAATATTTGATCCTAGTCGTGGTTATCCAAGCAGCGTGGAATGAAGGGAAACTGTACTTGAAGCTGTATCAGTTCCCGTGTGTCTTGGAGGAGATGATGAAGAAACCTCTTCAATTCGAGGTAAAAGTATTACGTCAAAATATTACTGAGGTACTACCACATTTTGTTCCGATTCTATGGTTTGGCGTTATGGATATATATATATTTTTTTCCTTCTGTCTATGGCTTTTGGTCTTTCTCTTCCCAGGCTTGGTCATCAGACTGGAGGCCATCACCAGTGAGGTTTTCCTCCTCTGAGGTGGACTTGGCTGTGCGCTATGGGTGTGTCCCTTTCTCATAGTCTGACATCTTTTGTTCCATCTCCTGCAGTTTTTTGGTTAAGGAACTTCTCCCTAACAGAGGCCTTCAGCTTCAGACATACACTGGACTTGTCTACCTGTCCAACCTTAACACTGAGCAGCCGAATTTTTTTCAACTGTTCTTTCTAAATGACCTCTGAACATTTTCTCCCTTTAACTTCTCCAACTTTAAATGATTTTTAAATAATCTCTTTTAGTGAAGTGCTCCTTTATATCTTATAGTACAAATGTATTGACGAATTTGTACATGTACGGATTGCATAGTACATTTTATAACATATATGTAAGTAATTATAATTTCCAATATGGTTAAGATATAATAGACTCTTTATGTTTCTGTTTCTCATCTCAGCAGTCCCAATTTATAAGGTGTTACCTGCGTACAGGTGGAATCCCTCTCTCCTCATAAAAAGAGGGATCTGGTTAAAAAAAAAGCAAGGCTGCAGTAAAAGTCAACTCAAGCCTCCGACACTCACAGACATTACTGGCTGGCTGGTTTACCACAGAGCACTGATGTGTGTGAGACATTCCACATAACTACACTGGGAGAGCTGTGCTGTAGTTTACTGTGTGTCACCGAACGCTTAACTGATGAGATGCAAATCTGGCAAATCTGTGAGCAACATGAAAGGCAGTCTATGGATAATGATGTCTTTCCACCGACACACAATGATCTGACACTGTCTCGCTCTGCACATTCAATTGGGGAGGAGAGTGAGTGAAGTGTATGCAACACAGACAGGTACAGATTCTTATCAAGATTTTCCTTCTCTGTTTTCGGAGGGAAATCAAGAGAGCAGAAAGGGGGCGGGGAGACTTCACAGGCAATTGAAAATGCACTGATCCCCTGTACTTTGCATATTGTCAAAGTTCGGCTAATTTGTCACAGGAAGACAGATCAGTCTCAGAGGAGAGCGCAGGGCATAGGAAAACAGACACTAACAAAGAACCAGATGGGGATCCAGATGAGAACAGATGTAGAGACAAGTGTGCAGGTCCCGTCACAGGACGACTTGAAACGGAGCACTAAGATTCCCTCTGATTTCCCTCTCCCTGCTTGGCCCTGTTGCTGCATCTTGTAAATCATTCCCAATTCACTGAAACAAGCCAGTTGGATTAGCTTGGTTCAGATCATAAACATTTGAGGCGCAGACCACCCAGGGAGCGAGCGGAGCCAAGGCGAGGTGGTGTGCGAGTATGTGTGCCTGGGTGTATGCGTGTGTGAAGCCTCCCTTTGAATTAGGAGGTGGGCACTGCAGCGCACGCACCCTCAAACACAGTCCCTCTCCCTCTCTCTCTCTCTCTCTCACACACACACACACACACACACGTGCGCGCTCACATACACATGCACCTATTCTGTGGTTTTGAGTTCACCACTTCCAGGGCCAATGCACTGTGGGGCCCTCATCGCCTCCGTGGAAACCAAAACAGACTTGTCTGAGATTAACATACACAAGCCCCAAATAAAGATGTCTAGCTGCTCAGCTACTTAACAATTCCAATTAGAATTGATTTTCATTAACTGTAAAAAAAAAAGTATTTATTAATTTCTTTTGTCCTGATGCCTCTCTCATGTGAGGGTTTACAACACATGGGCTAAAATGTTATTGGAGCAAAAAAAAAAAAACACATATATTTGTTCCAGCTGCAAGACATCAGTGTCATCGACCCAAGCGAGTGATGTGAAGCTTGTTTTCCAAGAACCTTCACCAATAAATGCATTTTTATTAGCTGAAGTTCAACAGTCTGCGTTACCAGACCCCGAAGTTCATTCTTTCTTACTTGAAAACAGTTGGGGTAATTCTTTTCTTGGTTCTCTTCACATACAGGAGGGATCAGAGAGCCAGGCTGGTGTCAGAACCAGGAAATATTTGGGTTGGGTTTTGAAGAGCCAGAGTGGGAAAGCTGGGCAACTCCCTGCAGAAAGGCGGGGGCACTTTCTCTGTGAGCTGCTTGTCTGTCTAACTGAGGGTCTGTTTGACACTAACTATGTGTTGGCCATTCACCTGTCTATTTCCTTGTTTACATATCTGTTTATTTTGATATTAGATGACTATATATTGTCCTACTTTTTTTTTTACATTTACACTTGAAATAGATGAGGTCAGTCTGATAATCAAGCCTATGTAGGCCCCTCAGAAATGTGAATGTGTGTGTCTGTGTGATGAGTTGTTGGGGATGGGGATGTTTTTCAGACGTACAAAGATTGTGGCGGCATAAAAAATTTATGGAATAATATCAAAAGCAGGGTAGACACAAGGAAATAAAAGACCATGCATATTTTCAACAGCAACTTCCTTGTCCTCTGTGTGTGTGTTTGCCCCGTGTGGCAGTGGGACCTCCCAGACAGTGGACAGTCCATCATTGGCCACACACACACACCCACACACAGACACACTGACGCATTGCTTAACTGTCCTACAGTCTTTCCCCATATAAGACTAAACCATCAATTTTAATTTATATAAAAATATTTCTATAGCTATTATTTATGGAAAAAAATATATTATATATATATATATATATATCCTATTGTATGACACTTGTAATATGTAATGCTTATCTGTAATATGAAAATGTCAAATTTGTAGAAGTGAAATATGTAGTTCTGAAAGCACAATTTTAAGATTCTTCAGAACTCGAGGGCTCCATAGGTATGGAATGACTCAACCGTGGGTTTAGATCTTTTTATATATAAATCTGTTGCATATTATGGACAGCACACCCCAAATATTTGGCCATGTTTGATCTCTTTCTATCTGTTGGCTTACATGTGTAGTTATACTGTCTTTCTCCTTAAGCAAAAGCAGTGTGAGCACACACACGTATACATAAACAGTCTTTCACCAATACACACACACACACACACACACACACACTTCTTTTCAACCGAAATAAATGTTTATAGCATTCCAAACATTATGTGTGTGAGACGGTATGTGTGGTCCTGTCTGCACCTAGCATGAGGTTTGAGGTTAAGGTGGATATGAGGGTGCATATGTGTTTCTGCTTGTGTGTTTGTGTCTGCATGAGAGCGAGAACTGAGCCGAATGATAACTTTGATGAATTCCATTAAATAAATAAAAAAAATGCTAAAATTATTTTTACACAAACATTGTAAATCAATAGAAAGAGACAACAGAGACACAGATTTAGAGCTGCGATAGAAAAAAGTTCAACACTGCATTTCAGTTCATATAGGTTTTGGTATTTGCATTGGATTCATCTGTCTTGTGAACTCCAGCAATGATCATTTCCAGACTGAGCCATTAGAAGTTTTTCCATTCGCAAACCAGCATTGATCAATACTGAAGTCACTCTTTCATGAGTCTCTTACACATTCATCTCACCTCATCAATTAATCTTACTCTCACTCAAACTCAATTCACCGAACCATTTTGAACCATGTCTCAAAATAAGATTATCCAGCCATAAACCTACTAACACCTCTCAGTCAGAGAGCACACATCATCACTCATAACACACTGACATGGCTTTGAAGTCTCAATGTATTTTTCATGTAAACCATTATTTTATCGTATAATAACACATTTTCTCTGTCTTGACTGTACTAAAGAGTAAGTTAAAAGCAAACAGCTTTAGTAACTTTAAAGTTTTCCATATTTCCATTGCATAGAGCAGTGGTTCCCAAACTTTCTCTGCTGGGCCCCCCTTTGGTTGATAAGAAAATTTGACACACATACACATATTTTGTTTTCAGACTCCTTTGCACTTTTACACGTTGTAGTTAATACAAACCTCAGAAACTACCTGAGAGGGAAAAACAACAACAAAAACCTAAAGTTTTGTTGTGCAAAAATGAAACCATGCCCCCGTGTAATGGCACTGTAACCCCCCCGAAGCCCTCGCCCCCCCGATGGGGCAGGCCCCCCACTTTGGGAACCACTGTCATAGAGTAACTTGTGGAAAATGAAAGGATGAATCAAAACTAACAAACCTGCAATAATACAACTTTTGTACAACAACATGAATAGTATAATCACTCATACAGTACAATGCTGAGATGGCTTTACGAATAAATATAGTCATTGTCAGTAAAGAGCTGATTTATATGAAAGCAAAAATATTTGTAAGTTTAGTTTCAGATATAACAAAAAACAAACAAACAAGAAACATAGGTGTCCATGTTTGATTGAGTCCAAGTTACCACCTATGTTACAACATGTCCATGTATGTGATGGTGTGTTCCCCATCAGTTATCACCCCACGTGCTGAAATGAATTTAAGCAATAAACATGTTCAACACATTATGGTATAACACAGACTTGTGCTGTAAAACAATAACAGCCCAGCTTCAATAAGAGTAAATCCACTCAGTAACAAGCAGCACACAATGCATCTTCAGTGGTTTTTAAAATCTCTGTGTTATTTCCCCAAAGGACTGTAATGCTAGGCACTATAAAAATCATGGAAACTGGAAACTTAACTAAATAGCGTAACACACATGTAGGCATTTTACACATAAATGGCGATTAAAAAAAATACATATGCTGCCAATACTACTCTGTCTGAGCCACATGCTGTTTTATGTTAAGTAATCTAATTTTAAGCCTATTTGACCTGCTCATCTTCAGTACTTCAACAATGTTAAGTCCAGACTCAACAGCTTCTTACAGAAATCCAGTAAAGAGAGCAGTGGTTAAGGGAGAGTAACTTTTTATAACAAGACCACTGTGTATGTCAGTGCTGGTGCAAAGCTAAATAATGATTAGTGTAATATCGGGCATAAAACATAAGTGAGAACGCCATCACATCCAGTAGAGTTTCCCCTTATGCAACATTGACCACACCTTGACAGTGTCCAGCTGTATCTGCCCATACGTAAAACACAAGGAGTAGCAGTTTAAGTGTAATGAGTGGAAATGTGTGTCTTCAACGCAGTGAGAGACAGAGGGAGGAAAGAAAAACATAACGACTGCTTGTTTATCGGGAAAAATATTGTCCTTTTGCGTAGGAGGCTCATTTTAAGTGTGTCTGTATCAAAAAGAAGATGGGCGCACATACACACACGCACGCACACACAAACATGCACACACATGCGCAGATAAATGTGTCTGCTCCAGATGTTAAAAATATTTGGTTGCAGTGAAGGTAGTGCAGCCTCACATTGGAGAAAAGATAAATCACAACCCCTGGACAGCAGTGAAGACACTTTTAGTGGCCTTCGTAAAACCCACAGCGTTTACTTTGTTCCCCTATGGCAATATTCACAGATGCTGTTTGGAATGACACTCATATGCGGAGAATAGTAGAACATGAGCAACAGGGCCAATTATTTTCGATGCTACTCATCAAATTTTATACTCTTCTCTGGGGGAAGAGCGAGTTATTGCACTGCATAAAAATAATGATGCTCACGCAGATTTTAAAGGTCATGACATTATTAGACATAGACTACCTAATGATGAAATTATTTTAATAAGGTACAAGGGGGGCGCTGCACAAAGGTTGGAAATTAACATCAGTTATTATTGACACTATGTAAACAAAGTGGGCAAACCTCTTGTCCTCTAAATGCAAGGTTGACATTATCAACGCAACCACAGCTGAGTTACTGTTCCCAACGTTTCCAATCACTGATCTTTCAAATTAAAAAATAAATTGCACCTGTGACCCCTCATCACAGCTTTGACCTTAGATGTGAACATGAGTTGTGAGCAGTGCAGCCAAAAAATGATCCTCATCCTATTCATAAAGGTTAAGTGCAGGACGGGGAAGAAGCACATCACATCATCCAATAATAATTGGAGCTAAAGAGAGAAGCAACAACAAAAGAGCAGAAAATGAGTGGGCATTACATCACAGTACATCTGTGTCTCAGGTTTAAAGTATTACAGCAGGGCTGGGGAACAACAAAAGCCTTTAAGGTTTTATATCTCCTTCTATGAATGAAAGTTTATTTTCATTATTATTATATATATTTTTTTTCATTACAGCATGTTTTTAAAAAATAAATTGCTATCGTTGAACGCTTCAATAAACTCAATGCATCAATTACCATATAAAAAGAAAATAAAAATATTAGTTTGATTGGAGTGACAAGGTTGAAGGCTGATAATGAGGAATTTTATTGTATTTTCAGGAACCACTAAATAAAAGAAATTATAGGCCTTACCTTAAGCCCTTTAGTCATACTGTCATAAATGAAGACATAAAACTCAGATCTTGGCCTACATTTGCCTCCACTACAACTAGTGAATGAGCACCATCTGCTGGTTTGGCTGAAGTATTGCTGTTAACTTGGTAGTTGCATTATAACAATAAATAAATAAATAAATAAATAAATAAATGAGACTTATGTGTTTGCAAGTGATCTGTCTTTATATCAGGCATGTTTCTGTCAGGGGCATTTGTGCTTTTATAAAAATGCTTTTATAATTGCAGAAAGTTTTTTTTTTTTTAACTTTAATCTAATGTAACTATTAAAAACATCTTCCCCGATTGAGTGGGAGGAAAACTTGAGGTCCACAAAAAAGGTGATTTTGATCTGATGATTAAATCTCAGTGTGCATGAGCCATCACCAGTTGCTTTCTCCTAAATGTTTGAGGACATTTGCTGCCTAATTATTGAAAGCGCATGCGGTCTGCTCTGAGGGGGATCTTCTCTGGACATGATGTGACTGACCCCGTCGCTTTCAGCCCATTCACACTCCTGCCTTGCTTCACTGGTGGATGTCACAGTGTCACCCACAGGGATAAGGGAGAGAGAGAAAGGGAGAGAAAGAGCAAGATCGGCAGTATACATTCATACACAGGATGCTACTTACAAGTTCTGTATTTACACACACACGCACACAATACATTCCCCAAACACATACACCCATGCACAGCAAGTCACAGCATCCACACACAGACCACTTGGCAAAGCCAAAGCAATGCAACTACTACTCCATTGTCAACCTCCCAACACCCCCCCCCTCCTTCTCCAACTCTTTCTCCTCACTCCCCCAATCGCTACCCCAGTCCCTGCAAGCAGGCCCCGCTCTTTTCTCCTGGTTGTCATGGATACGGCTAACAAAGCCATCACTTTTACCAATTTCCTCAGAGACAGGTGCTGGCACAATGACTGCTTCCTTGCTGGCTGAAAGGGGAAGGGGCAAGAGGGGTGCATGGGAACTCCAGGCGGACACTCTGAGGGCTGTCCAAGTGTCCTCCTCCCCGGGCCCTGCAGAGAAAAGAAGGCTAATTTGTTGTCCCTGTTTTCCCAGGGAGGGGGGATGCAGGAGGAAGGTAGTGGTGGTGGTGGTGGTGATGGTGGGGAGCGGTGTTTTGGGAGGATAAGCGAGTAAGGGAGAACGAGGCAGAAGGACAAGGGAGAGTATATGCAGAGGGGTGTCCACCAGTTTTCAAAACAGACCGCCTAATATCAGTGGCCCCTCACTGTCTCCTGCCAATGGGTGGCAACATCCTCCCTTCTCCCCTCGTTCCTTCATCTTCTCTCACTTCTCCTATTCTCCTGCTACAACTCTTTGGCTCAGAGACAACACTGATTCACGGCATTGTGACTGCGAGATGTTTCAATTTAGCTTTCAGCAAGCATTCACTTCCTGCTTTATGAGGTGACTTTTCTCTATGTGTACTGGTGTGTGTTTTCTATCTGGATTGTAATGTTTATTCAGAAATAAGCATACTGATTGTGACTGTGTTCGTTTTTTTGTTTGTTTTCCCTAATGCAATTTGCTTATGTTGTCTTTTGTTTGGTTGGTAATGGTTTTCCTTACAGCTAAGGGGTCAGCCATATGGCAATGAAATACATATTTGTTATTGTGCAAGATTGAGTACAATACTCTGTCCAGATCTGAGTTTTATTTCAAATCGAGTGTGACATCTTTTTCAGTATAAACCAATTGTAGTTGCTCCTTTGAAACTGACACTCACTCAGTGAATCGCTCTATAAGATGTGTCGGTCTTTGTTTTGCTGAGGATTTTACATTACTACTTGATAAGCTGATGTTTTCTTTAAGTCATTGTTTACTGGTCCCTTTCAGAGCCTGTCTGACACTATGAAAGAGGCTGTCTGTTGGCGCAGCTACAAAGTATTTATTGCCCTGCTGAGGAGAGGAGCAATGCTCTTTCAGTATGGGGGAGCTGTATGTGTGTCTGTACATTTGTGTCTGCTTATAAAGTTGTGTGTGTGTGTGTGTGTGAGAGTGTGGTTTTTTTTGGGGGGGGGGGCTTTTATTTGAATAGACCATACAAACGGTTTTGTTCGTGGCACAAAACGCTTTGAGGTGACTTGTAAAGCACTTACCTTCTGTACGGAGTGTGCCATTCAGCTGCAAAAGACCCTAACGGCTGTTGTATTGGTGTGTGTCTATGTGTGTGTGTGTGTGTGTGTGTGTAGCATTAGCTTGTCAATGTCTAAAGCTCTGTGATCCATTGGTGATTGTGTCTCTGCGCACTGCCTTTAGCTCTCCCCAGTGCATGCTGGGATATGATAGTGAAATCTCAATTAATGTTGTTATCACAATTGAAACAAGTGTCTTGTCTAGAGTATTTGTCTAGAGAAAACTATTAATGACTAGTGAACAACTGTAGAAGCAAAACTAAATGTTTTAATGTTGTCTGCTTCATGTGCATTGATGTCTGCCACAGTGTCTCCCAAACTACCACTAGGGGTCACCAAAGTCATTTTTATCTCTGGCATAAAGTAATTTCAAATCTTTTCCCTCCCATATTTATCATTTTGTCTCAGCTTCATTAGGTATTTGGGGCTTTCCAATGCCCTTACATAACCATACTTACATATTATATTATTATTCTACAGATTGAAATACATTTTCTGTTTCAAATTATGACAAGTAATAGTAACCCCTACCAAAGTTTACAACACGGTTGCTATAACATAAATCAGCTGTCATACAGGAAGTTTCTAGCTGTCAGGGAAATCCTAATGCGTAATAGTCTATTTACGGACTTAATGTGTGACATAAGGAGTGTGACACTGAACTTCAGTCAAATGGTGCCAGGGAGATGAGTAAAACACGAGCCAGTGGTTTCCGCAACAAAGCCAACAGAAGTTCATCATTTGACACAGCTTAAATTTTATTTTTTTAAAAGAAATTTCTTTGTTAAATGAATAAATAAATTAAAAACTAAGTGATATAGAGTAGGGAGGTATGGCATGTATAAAATATTTTTTGCAAGGTGATAAGAAAATAATATGATAAATCAAAATTAAAAGGATGTAAATAAATAATTAAATCAGAAGGTATCAGAGTATAAGAGTGTAAAATGTGTATGGAGAAGATGATCCTGATTAACTCCTCAGGCAGGCAGCGGGTCATGCACTGCAAAGTGTGGACAACCTTTAGTTATGACTGTAACATTACTTCTGTGAGTTCAACAGACCTGTTACCAGGACACTGGTTTATAAACGGAGCGTGCTACAGTCATCCACAAATCTGCCAGGCTGTCACTTAAGCTCATTTGTGGGAGATTTGTCATTGATACCATTGGAGCCATAAGCTTTACTTAGACTTCCTCTATGCAGTTCCTAGTTACACTTGGTCTAAAATAACCAAACACTTGGCAGGAAATGAAGTGACTCAGAGGCCACTGCTCTGAGTCCATTTTCAAACATTTTCAAGAGGACAGGAGTTTTGAGACAAAATATCAGTCCTTAAAAACCTAGAAATGACATTTTAATTACATCCAGCAGATGTCAGCAAAACACCAATATAGAACTGATGCACTGAATTGGCTACGTGCACAGCAGATTACAGCCCTGGTCCAGGTATTGTGTTACCTAACAGTCATCATCCTGGCCAGTAAATGTAAATTCATGTGGCATGAATATAACTGCAAGCACAAACATTTTTTTTTCAACGTAAATAGCAGCTTGACCCCAACTCAGGTCAAACTGCTGCTACCTTCCGTACATGATTTTAATGAAGACTGACGGGAGACCTCATTAAAACCAGAGCTGCTACTTTGTATTCCAGCCATATTGATTATCACCATGCCTGAAGGGAGACTTACTGTATGTCTGATCTTATTTTTAAAATGTCCTGCTTCAGTCTTTTCACACTGATTACACAACAACAACATGTTAACAACAACATGTTGTTTTGTTCCATTAGAGGGAGGCATTGTGCAGGCTATTACCCCTGTCTGTCCGAGTGCAGCTGAGATGCTTGATGCAGCCATCCATCTCCTGCTTTCTGCCTCATCACGCCCTCTGTTAAACTGCTCATTAGCTTTACAAATAAGCATGGAGGACAGTCAGCTGGTCTGGTGTGAGTCTTCATTGTGGACTGCAGTGATGCATCCGTGTGCAAAAGCTCTTTCAGCCGGTTTACATCCTGATCTCCTCCACAGCCCTGGCTATGAGGGTTCTATTCATCCCAGTGGTCCAGAATCTAAAAGAACCAGGCAGTGACAGCTATGACCAGCTGAGATCTACTGTAAGAGGCTGTTTATAGGCCTGATGCACCTCGGACAAAACCACAACACAAACATTTACAAGTCTCACATCGATCGCCGCTATCTGAGTTTTTTCCTTCTGGTGTTTTAATGAAAGTCTAATGAATGTTGCGGGTGCAGCTGACCTACATATAAAGTTTGCCTCGCATGCTTAATCACTTACAGGGTGTTAATATTCAACAGCGCTTTTATAAACAATTCATCTAAAAATGAATAATGTTTGCATGGTATTTTAGATTAAAATTAGATAAAGTACAGTACTGGGATACATCACTGGGACATATTGTTCATGGCTGTGAGAAAAGAAGATTATGTCAGTAATATCAGCGCCCCCTGTCAGGCTCCCATCATGACATCTGATATCATCTGCCTGCTCTCTCCCCTTTTTGCTCTGAAGAGGTACTCGCTGGTGTGTAATTGGACTCCTTAGTTTTGCCTGTATCATTGTGTCATTACAGTAATAACCCATCTTTGCTTTGCACTGACCCTGCGAAGTGAGTCACAGACGCAGATGGCGCTAAGCTAAAATAGCAGCATCCAGTCAGTCACCCACTCTACAGATTAAATGTATTTTAGTATAATGCACATGGGCAGTTACACTCACCCCCCCCCCCACACACACACCTGATATAGTGCACAAAAAAATGATTTATCTGTCTCATTCTTTTTTTAAAATGTGCCTGCTTTTACTTACACCAACAAAGAATCTCCCTCAGGTTTGGTTTGTTGGAAAACGAAAGCCTAAATTGGGAATGGCACCAGTTCTATTTATGGTAAATTGACAGTTTGGCGAAGTCCAGATGTTTTTATGGCTGCAGATTAATCTGCGGACGCACTGCGCCGTGTTGTGACATAATCAGTGATTCGGTTTGTGACCCTTTTAATGTGGACTTTAATAGTTTAGTCAAATATACCTTCCCCTCTTTGCTTTTAATCTATTAATATCTTGTCTCTATGTCCTACTTTTAGTTGAGCATCTTTCTATTTTGGTAACATACACAACAGCCGAGGGATCCACACACAGGGAAGCTATAAAAATACCCTCAGAGTGTGTCTCAGTACTATCTGAGAGGAAGCTGCAGATGTTTTTGGCAAACATATTAAAAGGAGTCGAAATATACACCTGTTTTATGTCTGAAGGTGATTTCCTTCATGAGCATGTGTAAAATTACTTGTTTGTTTACAGGTGAGTAAAACATAAAGTAAGTGTAAATGGGCCTCCATTTCCTGTCTCATGTACAGGACACAGTCTGAGTGAGACGTGAAAATGTATTTGAGGAGGACAGATGTGGGTTCAGCCTCGTACCTGCACACAATAAAACGGTTGTGAAATTAGATGATTTGGAAGAATCAATAGATCTGATTAATCTAGTTATTTCATTGTATCTCGCCCCATCTATTGCTGAAAAATCAGAAGAACGCAACATAAAACACTTCAAACTACCCAACCCAGGTACAGCACATTTTTAATTACATTTTGTATTTAATTTGTAACAATTTGTTGATTCTGAGCACTTCTATCATATGATCTATCACTTTGATTTCTGTCAAGAGCGTGAATTATGTTGTACATACAACCATAGTGTCAATTACACCTTGGCTGGATAACAGCTCTTACTATTTTCTATTTAAGGTATAAATTATTACTATATTTCCTCATTTCTTAACCAATGTTTAAGTTTTGTATAGAATGGTTATGTCTTAAATGCAACTTAAAAAGTTAAAAAACACAAATCGATAACCACTTTAAATACATACAGGTGGTAGTAATACTGAGAGAATAACAGGTTCTGTTTAGTCTGCCTCAACAGGATGCAGTGGATGCTGCAGACACAAGTACAAAAGAAAACAGGAAGTCAGTTTTGTGTTGTCTGGAAATTTCTGAGAATTTCAATACTTGTTCACGTGACTTGTTCACGTAACTGTTTTGACTGTTTCGGATGTATTGCATTGATTTGAAGACATTTCGGCTGGATGGCATCCTCCAACAAGTAAGCTAAGCTGTGTAAGCTACGTCCTGCTACATCAAATGTCCTTACTTGACAACAACCCTGCCAAATCCTGAACTGGAAACATTCACAAAAACAGCTCTCATGCCCATCTTAGCCCACATCCACTTCAGGTTGACTCATTTTCCCTCTGAACTGTGGTTATATAACACAACAAGCAACGCTTTTTGTCAGCTCTCCATACAGTTGTACTAAAGGCCGTGAAATGCTCTGGGGATAGTTTCATTCATTCATTTTCTACCGCTTTATCCTGTTAAGGGTCGCAGGGGGAGCTGGAGCCGATCCCAGCTGACATCGGGCGAGAGGCAGGGTACACCCTGGACAGGTCGCCAGTCCATCGCAGGGCCAACACAGAATACATATACATACATACAACATACAACCATTCACACTCACATGCACACCTAAGGACAATTTAGAGTGGCCAATTAACCTAACCCCCACAATGCATGTTTTTGGGCGGTGGGAGGAAGCCGGAGTACCCGGAGTCAAAACGCACCATCTGTTGTCATTTTCTGTTTCTGGCCACATCTATTGTTCTCATATTTTGCATGACAATTCTTTGTCGACTAACAGTTGAACCTAAGATGACTTTGACCTTATCGCGCTGTTGCCTCTGCACTGAACACTGAGATACAGTTAGAAAGAAACAAAGTCTCACATCAATGACACACTGCTCTAAAACTTTTCTGTCAAGAAACATAATGAGCCTACTGACTGGATATTTCCTTGCTCTTAAAAAAAACTATTTTGTCAACTGATGCCGTCATTTGAAAGACAATACAATATTTCACATGCAGTGTTTAGCTGTTATGTAAGATGCCTGGTCAAATATGCAACCCGAGGCCCCATACCAGTAAATATTTATGTAAAGAAAACAGTGCAGTTTAATGAGGATGACACAATCTTTCCTGTGTGTGTGTTATGTAAGACCTGGATGTCCGTGTTGTTCCCTGCTGACAGGTAATTCAGCAGAGAAATAAAAGGAACTGCATGGGCCATCAGTTTTGCAATGAAAATGGATTACTGTGCCATTCGCACAACATCTCTAACACACTCTCCCTGGCTCAGAGATGTTCGAGGCCATCAAACAGATACTCTGCTGACCCAAAGTCACGCACACAATGTCATGTTACTTTTCATTGTCTCGTGTGCGGCTTCCATTGTCTTAACAGTAAAACAAAAGTCGATATGGTGTGCGAAATGGGATGTGACATTACCCTTAAAACATGACTCCTCCATCAGCACAAGTTCTACCACAGCCCCATGTGCGCACATGTGCACAGCTGCAGGCTTTCATTTGTCAACTGCTGAGACACCAATATCGTATTGTGTGTATATGTAAAGTATCATGTGGCATTCACACCCTTTTTACTCTTGTTAAAAACCTTTTTACAAAGCATGCCACCAGTTCTTTACTCTGGATTCACCCCCTCGTTACTGTTATTCTGCACCTGTGACTGAAATTACAGCAATTCACTGCATTTGCTATAAAACCTGAGAGGTGGTTTACAAGCTGAGCTGTCGAAAGTAGAAAGTTAACCTTAATGACTATACAGGTGGCAACAGACAATAGACGACAATCTTTCGTCTTTACACATTCAGATGTCATAGTATGACTTTTTGCCTTGACTGCTGGATATGTTGCCTTGATGACACATTACATAAGTACACTCAAAATTCTAAATAATGACATCAACCAGACTTAATAGATTTTGATGTAATGAAGAACAACAAACGCCGCCTCGATTCTAAAAACGATTCAGCTCTACTCTGACCTATGAGAAGCCTCAGCACTCAACAGTTTCATGCCTCGACAAAACGACCATGTGGGGACAATTAAAGCAACATCAACATAAAATCCCTTTGCGTGCAACATCTCTCAAAATCTCCTCTTCTAACCAACACACCTCAAAGCTCCAGAGGATGTTTATAGCTCTGTTTTGGGCGGTTGCTCCCTTCTAATCTCATTGTGTCTCTGCTGGCCTCTGATCTTTGGCATTTTCCACATTCCAGCCATCTGCTGCTCTGTCATTTAGCTGGCAGCACCACGGCAGCACAAAACTAGACAGACTTTTTATTTCTCTGCCTGCCTGCCTCTGTCTGTCTCCTCAGTCAGAGAGAGACGAGTGCAATAACTTTTCCGCAAAGGCGCTTTACTCAACACATTCCATTTTGTGCTACGGCATCGCCACAGAAAGTGAAAAACCGTCATGTGGCGAGCGCACTGACATGTCACACTGGTTGAATCGAAGACGCTCTGTGTCACAGCCGCAGAGACAGATTTCTCAGATGAGCTATTTATCTGAAAGTGAGAACCAGTGGGCGGTGACAACAAAAAAAAATTAATATCACTTTTTTTTGGGTCAGAAAAGGACTGATGAGCAATGAAATTCTTCTGTAATGTCAGACATTTCCATCGAGAAAAGTGATGAGTCTTTCCTCTGTGGCTGGTGAAAGATAAAAGCAAATAAAGGCAAACGCAGTGAAGCAGACAGGATGTTAGAAGGTCATAGGTTCTATCGCGTTTGCAATCTCTCCCCTACTTTGATGTTTGATGTCACTTTCTTTCGCATTCTCGTTCATCAGTCATTTTTTCCCCCCAGGTAACAGGTCTGTCAGGGCACTGACTTGTTGTCCATCTCATAAATATTCTCAAAAAGGAGAATTAGAACTTTGCTTTGCTTTTGTCAAAATTATGATACAGATGCTTATAAATTGTGGGCAGAGATTTGCGGGACCTCAAAAAAAAAGGGTACTACATCTATTCTGCATTTGCAATAAAATATGTAAGAAAGACCTGTAAATTAACAAGTAGCTACAAACAGTAGACACAAGTAGGTAAATATGCTCAAATCATAATCCAGTAACCTGCCAGACGTTTACATCCTTTTACAGACGGTCATAAAAATCGTTGTCTTATCTGAGATTCCTGCATGACACATTGGTCCTTGGGCAGGTTTTTACACATGTACACGTTTTTGGATGACACATGTTTAATAAAGACAATGGACACGGTGACTAACACACACACACACACACACAGACACACACACAGTGCACCAAACAGTACAAAGTGCAGCTTGTTCCAACCACAGGAGAGTCACACACACGGATGGTTTGACTTCCTATGAAGTGAACACAGACGCTGCTGTAAATCAAGTCTCTAGAGTTTTTACACATCTTGTCCTGAGTTTTTTTTGTTTTTGGCACATTTGACTAAGTGCTTACAGTACGACATGACGCCTGCGTCTTACAGAAGAGAAAGTGAGAATGACAGAGGAATAAGGCTGACAGAAAGGGAGGACTCGAGGCATAACAACGCACCTTTTACCAGAATCACTTACTATGATGTGAAATGTGTGATTGTGAGACCGAGAGAGAGAGACAGAAAGAAAGAGAGCAAAGAGAGCTAGAGATAGAGGGAGGGAGATGAGGTGGCACAGGGAGAGGAAGAGAGGGAGGGGAAAGAAAGGGCTGGGGTTTCCTTGCCTCTCCCTTCTGAGGTTTAATCATGGTAATGACGCAAGAGCAGGAAATGGTACCACACACACACACACACACACACACCCACGCACACACACACACACACACACACACACACACACACACACACACTACAATGCACTTGCCCCAAACTTCGCCCCGTTTTGCAAACCGCCCATGGCTGCTTGTCTGCATCACTCTCTTATCTGCTTTCACCTTTCCTCTGGGCAAGTTCCCTCACATCTCTCTCTCTCTCTCTCTCTCTCTCTCTCTCTCTCTCTCATTCTTTCTCTTGCTATCATTCTCTCTCTCCTTCCCTTCCCTCTGTTCCATTTCTCCTTTTCAGTTTTATCTCAATCCACTGCTCCTATTATTCCCTCATTTTCTTTTCTTCCAACACTGCATTCATTTATTTTTTATCAGCTCACCCCTCTATAAATCCACTTCTGGGAAATGGATTCCCCCACTCCCCCACCCCCCCCTCTCTCTCTGTGCGTATGGGTGTGTGTGTATGTTCATATCCAGGTTCCATTCCTCAAATCTGAATGACAGAAAGATTAAATCATGTAATGTGGAGATGAAATAACATGAGTAATTTGCCAAAACCCAAATCATTATTTTACACATCTGTGACCCATGAGCAACAGCAAAACCCTGAACCCCTCAGAGCTCTGATCAGGTTGAGTAATAGGTTGAGTAACTGCGACTTAATGAACTGATCAGTGCATGGAGCTCCAGTACAGAGAGGTATTCCTATACAAGACCCAGTGCTTAAAACAACATGAAGCATGTTTCTCTGTTCTAATGGAACAGTCCATTAGCTTTCTACCTACAGCAGCAATGGGTGATGCGGGGAAAAACAAAAAGAAGAATCCATCCTGCAGTGGTGGAACATTTTGAGGTGGTGACAAAGTGAGTGGATTTGCAATGGCAACGATGCATAGAGGCTTTCATCTGTGTGAGTGTGCAGGGTTGTGCAACCACACAGTGTGCCCTCGTTGCCATGTTTGGATGTGTTGTGGTTAAACCGGTTTTCGACCTCATGTCTCAATTTATATCAGGTAGAATTTACTTTCCCCAGAAATATTAATGAGGGGAAGATGCCTGTAATTGCAAGTGATGGAATATTCTTAATTCTAAACTTGATATCTAAATGTGCAATGCAGATGTGATGTAGCCAATGTGAAGCAAAGCAATGCAACATGCCACTTTTTAAGCTGCCAAAAACCCATGTCTCCACCAAGCTTGATGCAAATCAGTTCATTAAGCTTTGCATAATTCAACTGCCAAATCATAAAATAAACAGACACAGGTAAAAACATGTCGCCTTGGAGACGGAAACAAATGGGTTAATTTATTTACAAAAAGAAGATTGCAGTTTTCATCTCATCATCACATCATGTATGAAACGCTCATCACATAATATCTGCTGCTCTGTGCTGACCTACTGGACTACTGCCTACATGTTTCCCTGTTGCTTTAATCTGCTGCCCCCCCCCCCCATACTGAAACAAGGCTAGACACAGTAGATTATGTGTTTGTGTATGATCCTTTCACAATTCCACAGTGGGCGCCTTTGTTTTCCCCCTAAATCTCTTTATATAACATGAATGCATCGGTCTCTGTTATCACACAGTAAACTAGTTTCCACCTGTCAAAGGGTTTTATTGGCCTGCTCACTGCTTTGTACTACACTTCTTGGAATGAATTCCATGCGTACTTTGCTGCCTTTGTAAGACATGAACCCTAAATCAAAAGCAATCAGGCACATTTTGTGATTCCAGAGGTATGTTGGGACACTTATGTGGTAAAATTGTGTGAAATTAGTGGGAGTTTCCTAATTAATATCCTCTCAAGACTCAAGACAAAAACTTTCATCATAAAACTTTCTTGATAAAAAGATTAAATAAAAATATTTACAACATGCTGAGACTAAATGTTCATTTCATTGGGAGCCAACAGGGGGAGTCAAGGCAAGAGTAGAGAGGACAAGCACAGTCAGGCCTCTGGTACAATGGAAGATAAAGGACCTGTCTTTCTCTGTTAAAAAACTATAACTGGACTTTCATAGACATATTAGTGACCTAAAATTAAACATACATGTTATAGTCAGTCATTTTCTTATAGTTTACATAAAATTGCAGTTTGAAAACAAGGGAAATCCAAAGGTGACCAGAGGCACATGAAAGCAAGATCTAAATGGATCCATTCTACCATTAGATATTTAGATCTGCTTCCTTTATGAATAATTGATTGACTACAGCAAAACAGAAATTGTGTGGCTTTCAAATGTAAAGCATCTCATTAGAGTGATCAAAGACGAGGATGCACAACAACCATTTATGGCTCACGGGAGAAAGAAACAAGTGACTGAATAAGGTTTGGTGTTTTGTGTACAGTATATCCATGCTGCCTGTTGTGAGGAACACAAAGACAACAGGAGGAGGCAAAGTGCTAATAGTGCACCAGCGCTGCACTGATTTTTAACATGTGACGGAGCACTGTATCAGATACATGAAGCCCGCATGCACGAGAGGAACCGTCACCGCCAAACAAGCGGGGCCATGCGCCGACGCACTAAACACAGCAGACATGGAAATGAAGGGTGTCTGCATTTAAAACATCCGTGTCCCTCAGAAGTGTGCCAGAGAGCGCGAGAGAGGGAACAACAGCAGAGATTAACAGCATGAAAAGAAGCCCCCCTCCCCAACACACACACACACACACACACACACACGCTGACCTTTGAAGGAAGGCGACAGATGGGTCTTTTTCTTTGGCCAGGTCCCTGGTGACAGCTGTCCACGATATAGGGAGGAGTCGAGGTGGGGCGCGTGTATCTGTTAGAGATGGGGGGGGGGGGGGGGGGGGGGGGGGGAGGGCAAAGGTTGCAGGGAGACGGTCAAAGGTCAAACATTCACAAGAAGAAAGAACCGGAGCACACGCAAAGTTTATATGGACGTGTGCAAATCACGCACACACGTGCAGGCAGACGGGCGCCTAATCTTGCATTCATGTAATACGCATGCATATTCATTCTGTCTGCTGCTCTCTGTTCATCTGTCCATCTGCCTGTCTCCCTGACCTGCCATCATCTGTCTCGCTCTTTTTCTGTCTCTCTCTAATCAGGGTATTGTTTTGCTGTTCAAAAAGAAAAAAATGCTTAGAGAGCCGGATACGACCTGGACAAGTAAACTCTGTTAATCATCACATTCAAGTCCACCAACTCCGTCCATGTTTTTCAGGGCTCTGTCCATATTTGTTGTGTGTCTGTGCTCTGTCCGTATGTGTTGTGTTTCTGTGCTCTGTCCATGTGTTGTGTGTCTGTGTGTCTGTGTGCTTGCGAGTCATCCCTGTAATTCAGTATTCACACTGCTTCCCCACCATGTGCAGAGGTTTCCCCTAACCTCCCTGAACATGTCTGAGCATGTTAGAGAGAGAAAGTGGGGGAAAGAGAGAGAGGGAGATCAAAGATGGTGGAATTTAACTGCATGACTAGTTATGTTCTTCTGGGGAAGCAGCAGCTTAAAATACAGCAGAATGTATTTAGTGCAGATTCACAGGAATTAAGCTATAACACATCGTTTGTTTTCACTTTTGATCAGGCCACACCACTTCCTGTTTCTGTTTTTGCATTCCGCCTAATTCATATACATTAAACAGCAAAGTGGGTCAGTGTTGAAGTTTCCATCTGGTTTTGCTATGTAAGCTACTCTAAAGCAGAGTATAGAAAAAAAAATAACAGTGCTACAACTTCCTCTTTTCTTTTCTTTTCTTTTCTTTCCTTTTCTTTTCTTTTTACACTAAAAGTATCAAATGATAATGTAAATCATAATTTGTTTTGTTTTCTAATTCTGATTCTTTGTTTTTTTTTTACTTTTCTGTATTATTCAGTTTTATTGCTCTGCTCAACCTCAGTTTTAAAGGAGCAGCTCTTTCCAGCAAAATGCTCCTACGCATCCACAGATGCAAACATCAGACAGCCGCAGTTAGCAGATAGCTTGTGAAGTTAAACATCAACAGCAGCTGTCTTAAATAAAATGTTTAAACATGGTGTCAACGTGTTATAAAAAAAAATTAATTGCAGCTATTTTTTGCAATTTTTACTCTATTTTAGCTTGGTTTTAGTTTTGTGTGATTTGTGTTGTGGGAGTTTAAGACTTTTCTAACGTAGTGTATGTGTCTCGTACAAGTGTCTGTGTGTTTCTAGAGGTGTGTGTGTGTGTGTGTGTTTGTTTTGCGGGTGTGTGAGAAAGTGTTCTGTTTACCCAAAGAATTGTGTTTTGATTGAAGGTTACAGTTTTAGCAGTGCGGTAACAAGTAAGGTTACGTAATAACATTATGTCTGTGTGTGTGTGTGTGTGTGTGTGTGTGTGTGTGTGTCGAGAGAGAGCGAGAGAGAGAAAGTTAAACAAGTTTGGAGCTGAAAGTCTTTTAACACATGGTCGATACTGGAACAAGGACAAGAGTGAAACTGATAAATGCCTTAAGAAAAGAAGGGAAACATAAACAGTCCTGCAGTGAAAGTAACAGCCTCCATATTTGAAAGTAGCTCAGATAAAACTTAATAAGAGATACATTCATACACACATGTATGATTAGCAAGAAACAATATAAAAACATTTCAAATTGGGATTATCACAAGGACATTTTTCTTAATCTCCGTCGTGATGAGTCAAATGTCCTGCACTGACTCAAAAAAAAACAAAACGATTGCTGTCTTTGTTGAATCATAAACTGTTGCAACACCTGGTTTCTACAATTTCTGCCAAATCACAGATTTATGTGAATGAAAATCCTACATTTTATTTGAAATAGCATTGCTAACTACCTGTCCCTCTATTTTCAAGCTCTTTAAAAACATATTCTGAATTTTTAAGGACAAAAGTACATAAACCAATACGTTTATAAACCAGTGATACCTCCTTGTCACTACAGGCATTCGCTTTTGCTCAACCATCTGAGCGTGTGACGCAAACCTGTTGAACTAATTTCCTGTATCTGACGTGTTGTACTGATGTCTATCCAACGAGCTCCGCTTATTGATTGGCCTTGAATCCCTTGAGGCTTGTCCCAACCTGGAAATACCTATCAGTCCCAGTAAATAAACAGCTGACTTTCATGATTAGTGTAGCCTTTGAAGAATAATACTGGAACACAGAAAAAAACAGCTGTTTTTTAATTTAAACAGCTGGTTTCTCATCTGCACTGTTAAGTAAAATGACTCTTTAAAGGCTGGATTGAGAGAGGTCTTATATATATATATATATATATATATATATATATATATATGTTTACAGAGACGACCATGATGACACAAAAATCTCTGGAACATGGAAGAGCGGAGCAACAGATGGAAAACGGCAGACTTCTCTCTGAGGCCACAGGGGAAAGTGACAATTTATCTCTTTTACAAATACACACATGCACGCACGCACGTGCGCGCACACACAAACACACACACACATCCCAATTTCTTCTTCCTTTCCAACATAACTCCAAAAAGTTAAAGCTTAGTGCAACTTTCAAGTTACTTTTTGGTGTGTGTTGCCAATGTTTGTCCAAGCTGCTCAAGTTCAGAGAGATGAACTTTGGTTTCAGCTGTGACTTAACATCACCCATGTAATGGAGTGGTGGTTTAAATAAAATAATAGTTCAGGCTACATTGACACTATTGGCACAAAAGCACAAAAAAAAAGCTACTTTTTTGCAAACTGCTGAGAGAAAACAGCTGTTTGGTGGTGCATCAACACATTCCTCTGACTCCCCCACCCCTCCATCTTTCCTTGATGGGCAGGCATGCTAAGAAGACAGGTGTGAGTCTATTGCCTCCACACATGCACACAGTTGGGATTGGGATTTCAATAATGTCATTCAGTGGAGCTGAATAGGAGTCAGTAGGGGCCCCGCTCTGTCCAGCGCCTCCGCTTGACAGACGAGCAGCCGGGTCTTTGTGCTGAGCCGAGGGGCCCGGATCACTCAGCGGAGAGGAGGAGGGTGGAGGTGGAGACGCTTGGTGGGTTTATGGGGGTTTAGCCGTGACAGCCCCCAGAGCTTATAGTCACTTAGGACAGACAGGAGAAGAAGAAGAGAAAAGAGGAGGAGCAGTAGCGGTTACGATTTCTGGGGTTGTAATAATGGCTGCCATCATGGCTTCAGGTCATGTGTGAAGTCACTGCGTTAGGCACACCAGATGGACTCTGACTCTGTTTTTCCTAAAAGTTACCTTAAGTTTATGGTCTGGATCCACTTCATTGTTTGTATTCCTTTATCCCACCATTCCCATGTACAGTATTTATTGTGAGCCTGTTAAAAGTGTGCAGTTTAGTGGCTGGAATGTATGCATATATACTCTGTGTGTGTGTGTGTGTGTGTGTGTGCGTGTGTGTGTGTGTGTGTCTGCAGGCTGCAGGGGCAATAGCTAATCCCACCTGCTGAGGACCAGACAAAACCTTGCAGTGTCAACTTGCCAAAGTGCCCCAGAGCTGCTGCTACTGTTGCTGACTCGCAGCCTGCTCCTTTCAAGGATCTTTTCTTAACTGCTGTGACTATAATAACCACATCACACAGAGGATCTGTAACCCAGTCTAACCCAGGGTCATATGCATAAGAATGCATGACTGGTGCTTGGGTTGCTCCAGTGCATCCTCATTTACAAAGCTTAGCCTGGTGTTTCCCAAGCCTTGGCAGCTTATAGAATGACCATCCATCTTGCTATAAGGTGACTCAACTGTAATTAGTACAGGTTTGAGTGTGGGAGCCGCTGGGGGGATGGGGGGTTGGGGTCAGGTTAACGTAGGGGGTCTGTGGTCCAGCTTCACTTTCACTGCTAATCAGCTACTCTATTGTCGTCCTGGTCAAGACCAGAGGGAAGGTTACCCCTTACACCACCTCAGAATCATGATGCTGTGACACAGGTCTCGTTGCACCCGAGGCAGGTACATGAATTATGCCGGCGTCCCTCTTCCTCAGCTGCAAAAGCCGGTAGCCAAGTCGGCAGCCATTGAAGGTGTCGTGTCAACTCAGTGCACCAACCAGGAACATGTAGCGGAAAACATGCTGCAGAACAGTGAGACCCTGGGGGTAAACATTGGAAGACAAACACTACAGAGCAACGAACAAACAAGGGAACAAAGATAATCTGATCTTGAGGCATGGGAAAGTTGAAAGTAAGTAGACACAGGATTTCAAAGAAAACCAGGTACAGACAGATAGATAGTGTTTACAGGTGTGATTACAGGATAGTTCACAGAGTACAATGTTGCAGACAAGTTATGCAACTTGTCTGCAAAAATTCCGCATTCGTGTTCATTAGTGTTCTATCGCCCACTGATAAGTGTAAACTCTTCAAAGGTTTGATTAGAGATTTGTCGACATAGAGTCAGAGTCTTGGACAGGTGGAAATCCAGAACAGGAATATAACATCAGTCCAGATGTAAACGTGACGGCGCATTAGAAACCTGTTGTCGATGCTGTGCAGTGTAGCACGTAGCCACACATCTCACACATCTCATCACCAGTTATGATGAGATGCTCCAACTCTCTGAACCATCTTCTTAAGTCTAACTGCAGCACAAGATTCCACAGCATCTCAAAGCACACATGGCTGAGTCACTGGATTTGAAGGCTAAGTGACTAAGAGCTATGAGCTCCGCCACCAACAGAGGTCTCAGCATGTAGCAGTGTTACTTTATTTATGGAATGTTGGAGTGGGTCAGAGTATGGGCTATTCAGCGATGTTCAGTGCCATACAATGTGTTCTGTTCAATATGAGAACAAAAGGAGTGCACGTATGCACATGCATGAACATAAATACTTTATATAGGCAGACAGCCCGGATGCTGAGAGAAAGTAAAAAAAAAGTCAGGTCTAATAATGGTTCAATAACGTCTATCAATTATTGCATGGCAACAGGAACTATATTTAGATATGAATGGACTGACATTTATTTCCCCTAAGCTTATTTTCTGAAAGGTAAAAGTATCGTGTGAATAACGCATCATGAATGAAGCAAATGCGAGAACGGCGATAGCGGGGATGACATGGTGGTGGTGGTGGTGGTAACCCTGTTGCGTAGGCAGATCACGTCTGAGGTGTGACATCACTGCGCTGCACTCTCTCTCTCTCTCTCTCTCTGTCTGTTCCTGTGTCTGTGTTCTGCCCTCTGTTTGGTATTCGACTGTGGCTTCGCCTCACAGACACACTGCTCTATTCCCAGCTCGGTTTCAAAGAGAGAGAGAGGGAGAGAGGGAAACGCGACAATATGCAGTAAAGGGGAAGACAGCAGACAGTGATGTATAAAGGGAAGCTGAGACAGAGAGGCAGGGGACAAAGCAGAGAGAGAGAGAGAGAGAGAGAGAGAGATGGATGAGCAGGGGAGGGGGGGTTCTGCACCCTGGCCTTCAGTTTTTATTCACCAAAGAAATACCTCTGGGAGCAGCCTGTCTGTGTGCGGATGCATGGTTGGTCAGCTGGCTGCTTGCAAAGGAGTCTATTAGCCTACATGTCTGTCTCCTCTCTGTCTCCCTCTCACTCGTTGGCACAGATCCTCTGTGCAGACGGAGGCATTATGCACCGTCATACTGTTCTTCTCCATCATTCATGCCTTCGGTCTCGTTGACATCTTCCAGACAAACGTGCAAATAGTTTTTTTGTCACCGTAGAACAAAAACACACCACAAAAAGGCCTCATCGTTCTACGATCACATTTCTCTGACCTAAGTCACAGTAAAATGCTGATCTCAGTTCAGTGCTAATGTGCAAAGAGAGAAATGTGCACACGATCACAAAACCAGGGAAACCAAGGATACTCGGGGGCAATGTCGTCTTCAGTCACTAATGAGAAACCACCCAGCCTCAATACAGAAACGCAAGAACACTATTAAACCCATTCATTTAGTAGCGGAGAGACACACTGCTTTACTTTTACAACAGTAAGGGCATGAATATGTGCAGTCATGACTCATCCTAACCTAATTTGTATCCAGCGTACATCCGCTCTGACATCAGATACGTGACGTACACCCGGAGATTGTATTGAACAGTCCTGATTATCTTCCAGACCTGAACATCACGTTTGCACAAAACCAATCGCTCCAGTTATTGTTGACTTTGTACTGTGTCGTTTCGCGGTCAAAACAAATGTAAAAAATAAATAGGAATATTCGTTTTATCACCGGCACGGAAAGTTGATGCTAATGTTGTGTAAATAGTTAAAATTGATAACTTTTAGTCATTAAGTGATGTAAGATTATGGATTAAAAGTTCAAAAAGGTATATTAAAGTAAATTAACCTTTACCAATTCCACGGCCAATTATTTTGAAGTTCCATAAAAAGCTATGAAATTAGTCTCACTTCATTGCAGCTGCCCACTTTGCTCTCAAATTCCGATATATTTGCTGAGTGCACGCAGTTGTGTTCTCTTCGAATATTTTCTGTAAGCTTTCATTTGAGTATCACAGGGACACTTGTCTTTTTGAGAGATGTTTGCTTTTAGTGCAGAAGGCAGTGGATCAGTCACATTGCACACTGAGCTCTCCACTCTCGTAAACCGGGAAATAAATCACTGTGACCTTCTGGAGATGTCTCGGCAAATTATGTTACAACCAGCGCGTTCGGCACTGCTTCTCAAACTTCTGCTACATGTTGGGAAAAAAAGCCTTATTGCTACAGTCAGAAATGTATTCTCAATAATCATATAGTCATGTGACAAAAAAAATGATTATTGATTATTGTGAGTCATCATGAAGTATTATTTTCCCATTAATACAACAGCTACTATAAGTAAATATTTAGCATTACAGCATGGCAATGTTTATGCACTGTGCCAACATGAGTCTGGTTTGGATGTGTAATGAACAGTCATGCTGCACACACACATACACACACTCATCCTACTTACCAAGTTACAGCTGCTATGGTAACGGGATCATAATCCCCCTTTTCCATTTGTTTCTTTCTGTGCAGCATCTGTAGTTGTGCAGGACAGAAGCAGCAAATGTCCTGATGCATTTTCATAACTTCCACATCTCTTTATCTTTGCGTTTCTGCAGGGCAATGTTTTCTTGGTCGTGTTTTCTTGTCGTCTTTCTGTGTGGACTTTGCATGTACTTTTTCTTTGTGTTTTCACTGGCTTTACCCCACAGTCCGGTAAATGGTGACTTACTCGAAACTGAAGATAAAACAGAGATCCGAATGTGACGTAACCCAAACAAGCCGGACAGGGCAGAGCGGACTGATAATGCAAACATATTAGATAATCCGACAAAGCACACAGAGAGACTGAGACGCTCAGGAGGGAGGCAAACAAGACACAGGTGCGAACAATCAGACAGGTGAACACAATCAACTCAGGCAGGAAACACGGCAGAAGCTGGATGTAAACAGAGACATGATACACAATGGAATGAACTCGAAATAAAACAGGCCTCACACACACATGGATACACACAGGAAACACACAGAAGTGAAAAAACATAATAGCAGCTGAAATCCAATGACACAAAATGAACAAACAAACAAATACAAACAATCCCTAAACTAAAACACCGGCCAAAATACTGATCATAGACGTCACTGATATAAGATGATTTAATATTATTTAATAAAATAATGGACTGCAAATATTAACACACATGCAAATATCGACGCACAGGAATGCATATGTAGGAAAAACAAGCGCTCATGGGATATGGATACGGATTAACGCTGGGTGACTCACCGAGACAGACACTGAAAGTGTGATTATGGGTTGTCGCGTTACCATGGCAACACATCCTGTGTACTAATGCCTCATTTCTGTGTCGGAGCATTGGTGCAATTGTTTGTTAGTGGGTGGAAGGTGACAGTAATGTCACACTTGCCCTTAATAGCATGGAGTCACACACCATAGATATTTCCAGTGTGACACGGGGGGCTGCACAGTGAGAGATTCAAAGAAAGACAGAGATGTTAGAAAGACATTTGCTGTGTGTTACTCAAATTACTGTTAACAGTAAGATTTCTTGCAAAAACTCATTACAGGATATGGGCTTAATATTCAAATCAGTTAATTAATTCATCTCCCCCATTTTATTTGAGTTGATTTTTATTTTTTTAATTGGGGTGGGTGTGGTTTGCATAGTTTGCCTACAGGATTTTGACACTGATCACAAGGGTTTCATCAACTCTTCTATGCTGTTGTGTTTAGGGACAATTAAAGGTTTCTTTATATATTTTCAGATGGGTGTGGGTGCAGACAGCTGAGTGTCATCACACAGTGATGAGTGAAAGCAAGGTTTATACATGTGTGTGTCATGTGATTAAGATCAGGCTGAGCTGACACTATCGGGAGCAATAAATTCCACAGGAGTTCCTTTTAACTCTCCCTCTGTTGGGAACAGATTAATTAATGACTAATTGACGGACACACTCATGCTGACCGAAACTGTCCGAAACTATAAACAGAGTTAGGCCTCACTAGGGTTTATGAGCACAGAGATAAATACACAGCCATATTAATGTTTATGACTGTAAATACCGGGCTTTGTAGAGGAGTATAAAACAGGAGTGGGTGGAAAGCATTCTGTTATTCAGTGTCTGTTTTCACAAAAGCAGTTACCATGACACTGTCTATCAGTGTGTGTGTGGACAACAATGTGATCGTAGTTATGCAATCCATTGTGTGTGTGTATGTGTGTGTGTGATTGGGATTGAGTGTATAACTGCTTGAGGAAGAAATACAAAAAAGTTGTGATTGTCAAGCGGCATCTTAAAAACACACACTTCCCACATCGTAGGAACTTCATAATCTGGGCACCAAACTCTAAAACGCCTTTTTATGCACTGAGTTACTGGGTGAGGTGATTTTCACTGTAAGGGTTGTATTTGTATTGTAAACAGCTGTAACTGCTTGTACTTAATTTGGGAATACCATTACATTTTATATATCTTTTTTTTGCAGGGAATTAAAATGTACGCTTTTTAAAGATGTCATTTAAAACTACGTGAGAATTTTTTTGACGATATAAACCCAGACTAATCAAATTCAAAGAGCAACAACATCAAAAGATATGCGTCGCCATAAATACTAGTCTTATCTGTTGCCACAGAAGCTCTACCAAGATATTTACAGTTGGCTGTGCTTCAGTCTGAAGTTCAGATGAATAATTCGACATGAGTTGTTTCAGATGCCTTGCAGCTCTGTAGTGGTTCGAAATGTCATATAAATGTCATTTCCTATCATGATTTTGCAGTGTTTATTCTTCCGGTGCATTGTTTGGCTCAGACGGGGAAATGCACACTGGCAACCCCTAAAAAAGATCACAAGCAAAAGGGTAAACTCCACAACGTCATGCAGAGAAACTTCAGGGTCTTTCGGTAGCTTCTCATTTTGGTATCTCCTACGCAACAACACACCCACAGCTCCACAAACACACACACACACACACACATGCAATTATTGCAAGACTGATTATGAAAACACACAGTGGGTTGTTCTGATGAAGGCAGCGTCCGTGGGACAGCCCCGTCAGTTTATTGAAATACATGGAAGGACATTATGAAACACAGAGGAGGCTGTGGCAGGGAGATCTAGAGATGGGTAGTGGGGTGTTTTACTGACTAAAAGAACTTGTTGTCCCTCCTCCGCACTTATGTGACAACTGTTTGCATTGGGATTAAACTTATCTAGTTCCTCCTCGTAAAATGTACTTGTGTCAATATTCTAGGTGCTGAAATAGATTACATAAACTAAAGGTATGTCTATCCACCGGTGTATCTGAAGCAGCCCCCGGGGAAAATATGTTTCAGGCTGATGCAGTGCTCCTGGGATGTTGATTTCAACACCTCACATGGGCAGGAATGTGGCGCTGAAGATAAATTAAAGCCTAAACACATTTACTTACATGGCATACTTTTCCTTAGCCGTGATTAACTGCAACAAACACACATCCAGTATCCAGTTTCTTAGATTAAGCTCAGGATGGGATCCAAAATGGGCCATGGACAGAAAAGTCATTCATCATGGTTTCAGCTCTGGGGGTTCCCAGAATCCAACACTTCTACTGTAGTAAACAAAGTCAGCTGTCAGCACAAGATGGCTTGAAATACAGCATACTAATCCCTTGATCAGGGTTAGCAAGTTTTCTTGCAGTCAGTGATTCAGGTAGGTTATGGGCATTCCCCTCATTCTCATTCCTCCTGGGTTGGAATAAATTCTTCTTTTTGTGTCATGTCATCTTGCCTTAGGGTTTTTTTTTCATTCATAGTCAGAAAATGACAGTGTGCCCTCCCAGTGGCCAAATTTGCTTCACATAAATCTGCCAAAATCTGTTTTGCTTAAATACTGTGTGATCGCTGAGCTTTATAAATAAACATATATAATTCTGGATTGAACCAGAAAGGAAAACGGGGGATTTTATTGGCTGAAGTTTTCTCTCCCATCCGAGTCATCTTGTCTTTTAAAGCCCTCCGTATGAAGGGAATCACATTGCAGGTGTTTCCCTTGCTGTAAATCAAACACTTTCCCCTAATCTTCCAAAAAAAAAAAAAAAAAAAAAAAAATTAAAGCTAATGCAGAAATGATTCTTGAGTGAAGTGAAGTGAACCGCAGTTTGGAAATCCCCCCCTCTTGTCAGTGGCTCTGGTCTGGAACTTCTCTGTAGCGCTCTGTTTGTTTGGGTTTGTGGGGATCAGAAAATGGAGTAGTGACAGACAAAAGAGGAAGGGAAACACAGACGCAGACCAAAATAAAGAGTGTGTGAAATTAAGATATCACGAGTCGTAATCATACATTTTATCTGTGATCTTTTTTTCTGAATCCCTGAACAAAAGATCCAGATTTTTGAGATCTTTTCAACTCTGTACTTTTCTACTACATTGTAACTTTGGATTAGGAGCTAATAACGACCTCCCGGGGTTTTTCAAACAGCCCCCACATGGAAGTGGACACAGCACAAAGTGCCCCATTGAGATGTGTGAGAGGGCCCTGGATGCCTGGGGGCAACAACAAGCTCTTATTCTCCAACAGAAGGACTGGAGCGCAGACATACTTGTAGTAGGAGGTTTTTCAGTATCTCGATTGTCAAACAGAGAAAGTAGCCATCAGAGATTACATGGCGGAAAGCAGAGAAAAGAAACATTTAGCTGAATGAGGCCCTAAGTCTGACTTTGTGATCTTGTGAGCTGCTGGATGAAAGAAGTACTTATGCTCATATGGGGATAATATTTCTGAGATAATTCCAGGGCCCCAGATTCTCATGTGATTTGATGTGTTTTACACTCACACCATTAATTGTCTGCTATAACTTTTCTACTTCAGAATTCACAGTGTTTCCCAAGTGATGGGGAAAATACTCCCATTTGCCACTGACTACAAACACAGTAGATATTGATCGAAATACTTCTGCTCATATTTGGTGTCAGTCATGTGAGCAGTTAACCTGGCCGATGACCTTGATCTGCTGCTCCACCACTCATATGAGTGGTGGAGCAGCAGATCTGTCCACTGTCAATGAGCTCATTGAGCAGACGATGACTTGTCTGCCGTGTCACGCTTCCTGTCACGAGTGTTGTTGGCCACATTGTGTCTTCCTGGAGCTCCTTCCATGCTAATTCTCACATGGAGTCCATGAATGTACTGATGATGTCAGTGGTGATGATTGATGACCTGGTCAATTTACTGAAAACAATTAATAATAATAATAATAATTTTTCTACGCTTTGGAGAGAGATACCAAGAATTAGATTAGGTAATAAAGAATCTGGTTATATGTCTATAATGATCAGCAGTTAAGCAGAAGCTCGGTGAGGTTCCACTATGAAAACCTAATCTTCAGCCTATGTACATCCTCTGTGTCCAGGCCATCTGTTTCCAGGCCTTGTGTGTTTCTGTCTTGTCAGCAGAGTCCTTTCCTACCAGAGACATTAGCGGATTAACAGTCTCTCACACAAGGTGTCTCCGCATCATTCAAGGGTGAGGACGAGGCTTGACGGAAAGATGAAAAATGCTTTTTCATGGAACGCTGACAAAACATCAGTTATGGCAGTGCAGCGCAGAAAAATCTCTGCATCACTTTGTCTCTATCTGTCCTTCAGTCGCCACTAATCCAGTGAATTATAAAGCCACTGGGACAAGAAAGTGATGACTGCAGAGTGTTATAGTCTTAAAAAAAGTCAACATGCTTTATTACCAGCAGCCATTTGCATAGAAAGGAGTGAAAGTGTTCACATGACTCTTCTTTTGGTACAGCAGCCAAGAATGAGAAATAATGTGTCACCAGTGTGTCAGAGACTTTTGAGAATACATGTTCTTGCACATTTACATATTAATGGCCAAAAAAAAACGTGAAGCCACCTTCCCTGCTCAGTGTCACAGTCAGTACCACACCGACGTTCCATTTCAGGTGAACTGAAAAACTGCAGCTGCAACTTTGTCTGAAGTTCATAACCGATGGAAAAATCGCCAAGGAAGTGGTTCTAGTTTGCTCTGTGTCATAGGTTTGTTGCTGTGTGGGCCCTGGCTTCCACTGCACCTGAACAACAGGAAGGTGTAAGGTCATATAAGTGTGTGTGTGTGTGTGTATGTGTGTGTGTATACACAACAGGATGCACAAGATAATCTTTCCACGAAGTACAAAACAAACACCACCGCGCTCAGTCTCTCAAGTCTATTTATAGGTCTCTGTATTTTAATGTCAGTGTGTGTGACTTCATTGTGTGTCTGAGTGTGTATCTGTGTGTCTGAGTGTGTATCTGTGTGTCTGACAGTGTGAATGCACGCCTACACTCACACTCACAGACAAGTGATGGGACAGTTTTGACTTAGCAGGGTGCTTAAAGGGCTGAAAGCCATCTGGACGGTGACTGAATGTTGTCATTAGTAGCACATTTATATCAGATATCAAAGTACTTCCCTGATGGAGGCTTATTGTATAATCTGATACCAGTGGGTATCAGTGAGTGGGCTTTACTGAGCCTGCAGTGAGAAGCACATATGTATCCAGAACTGAAATCTGGCAGTTCAAGACTGAGGTTTGTGTTCGAGAATCCTAAACATAAAGCTTTTAGAAGTGCAGCTGAAAATGGCTCGTTTTTCAATGTTGACAGGAATTTTAATTTGAGCACAATTCATCTTTGTCCAAACGCAGGAGTGGTGAATCAGTGTCAGCCAAAATATAGGATTGATGATTGTCTATAGGCAGCCATACATACTATATTCACTTTAACTGACAACAGTCTGACAATAGCCAATGTACTTCACAGCATAAGATTAGAGGCAGGTGATATTTCAAAGGTAACTTCAGACTGGCCTTTTTTTTTTTTTACTTTTAAATATGTCCTCAAGGCTTTTACATAGGATGAATACACTTTCTACTTCATAAAACCTGCACACAGTCGTTTTGGGAAGTATCCCTGAAGCCAAGTGATTACGATGGATACTGCAGTTTCCCTGCTTTGATTCCAGCTTGTCTGCTCATGCTTCACCTTTACCTGAGCAATTCAGATCGAATATGCCAAAAAACAAAGAATATAAGATAAGATATAAGATACAAAAAAAATATAACATAAAAAAACTCCTAAAAGCTGATGTAAACCAGTGAAAACAGAAGTTTACCAGGAAACAGGTTCGGTGTGACCTGTGAGGTTGCGTGACTATTTTGTGTGAACAGACGCCGCCTCCTGAGGGAGATGTGATTTGTTAAGGCGGCGGATGGGGAGGTGATAAACATAAGAAATGGTAACTGGGAAATGGATGTGCACATTTGAACAATGCATTAGGATGCACCAGGTTTGAACACAGCCATGGGAAATGAGCGCTGGCTAGGAAACCTACCCACACACTCACTCATACACACACACACAGGCCTTGGCTTGTGGCCTTGGCTGGAATTCATATGAGGAAAGAACATTACAGTGGCCTGACACACACACACGCACACACATGCACACACACACTTGAGAAAACAGAAGTTACTAATTAGGTAAAATTGTCCCACAGCAGTTGATGTCTGGCTGAATTTCCCCCCATCTCTCTTTCTTCTCTCATCCGTCTCACTCCAGATGTTTGACTTCCTGATGCACTGACTTTGGTTTTAGAGCCGTTTCATGTTCAGTTGCCACAGTGGGAGATGTTGTGCCTGATCATTAGCAGCGGTGAATAATGAGAGTGCCTGAAACACCAAAGACAGAAGAACAAAGACATTGAGGTAACAAAGAAAAACAAAAAAAAAACAGGAAAAGCACATTAAACAGGAGACATGAAATGTGAGCTTTGTGTTTTAATAGATTCCAAAGGTGTCTGTCTGAATAGAGAATATGCGGATAGGAATACTGACTCTACAGGAGATTGGAATGACCATGAAACCATGATATATTTCCCTGAATGGTCCTTTTTTTCCTTAAAACTTCCTCAATAGAAATAATTTCATCATAAAATTTCTTTTCAACAATCACTTTCAGCTCGTGATGCTTGAATAGAGTCATCATGAAAGCCAAAACATTCAACAGAATTTGTCGTCTCAGCTAATGTAATCTATCGTTACCATAGAGGGTTGCTTTTGTTTCCAACTTTAATGTGTCAGGTCATTATTTTTATTTGATGCTGTTTTCATTTTAATGGCTGTCGCGGGCTGCTAGCTTTATTAAATTGAGCAAAATGGTGGGAAGGTTTGATTTCTTGAAAAGTTCAGACAAATGACCCCATTTGGTTCCATAGGTCTTTTTCCGAATCACTGAGGCTGATTTAGCGAAACGTGGAAGGAAAATTGCCATCTGGCTGCACAGGACTGGGTGACATTCCCCTTTTGTGCTCCTAATGGGAAACAGAGGGAGAATTGTAAAAGGAAACACACATTTCCTGTCGGGCTGGTCTGTGACGTACAGACGTATATGGAGCCTTTACAGGCAGGAATGTGACATCAGCGGCAGGATCCCACATGAGGAATAAAGCCCAGCCAGCACAAACACATGACAGCCAGAATAAGTTGTGGCCAAAGGTCACTGAAACAGCAACAGAGTAAGGGAAGGACATCCCCTTCCTTGACTCCTTTCCCATGCCACCCACTTTGCCCTGAATCACACTTCCTCCTTTAAAGCTATGAAATATCACCGGTGATATTTTTATCCCGCAAACTCAATTTCCCCCCATGTGACTAGTACACAAAGACGTCTGAGGAAGACCAGCACTTTCAGTGGAAAGTGCCAAAGGCCAGGCCACGTGGACAGGCTGGGAGAAACATCAGGGCTTTCTGGTGAATTTTGGTACAGACAATGTGAAAGTAGAACAGAAAGAACAAAGACATATATTTATTTATATATGTGTTTTTTTTTTTTAAAGTGTCACAAACTTTTTTTTTTCATCAACACAATATTCTGGCCTGAAATTCAAGGTGTATCCTTCCACAGGAAACCATTATACATAGCTTTGATGGTGGGTGGGTGACCTCACTGTGACGAACATACCATACGATCGAAAGTACGAGGGGGGGTTATCCCCTTATGTATGTAAGACATTACAAAGACACAACTTTAGGTTTCATAAACTACACCCTAAACCACAGATAACTTTAAATACAAAGCAGACTGTTGCTCTCACATACACACACTTGTGCTAATGAAGTAACTGGATTCGTGTAGAGTCTACAAAGGTTTGGGAAGGTGTTATTTCAAATTCATTGGAACATTTGAGTGAGTTCCAACAAACTGTTCTCAGATCTGCTGTGTGAACCGGTCGAGTTTCTGTCTGTGACACACACAAAGCCACTGCCACCAGACCTGTCCAAGTCATAATTTCTCTCCACACACACACACACACACACACACACACACACACACACATTGCAGAGTCCCTTCACAATTACCTCATTGGGATCAACACATTTTTATCTCTCATCAGCAGATATTGATGACCCATCCAACCCTGTTACTCATTGATTTGTGAGCTATTTGCAGGCAGCTGCCCAAAACATAAAGGAAGGAAGACAGAAATGAACTTTGCCAAAACGGGATGAGAACATAATCACTGGCATTGTATCATACAAAAAAAAGAATCTCAAATCTATTTGTTTGTTCTTCCCACACAGAATCAAATCAATTTCGCAATTTCCACAATAAGAGATTTGCTCACATACTTGTCGACGCGATTCCTCTCAGCTCATTATGTAAGTTGATGAGCTGAGTGGAATCAGGTGAGACTCGTCTGCTGCCACAGGTGAAGCCAGTCACACCACCTGTCAATCACCTACCTGCTCTGGAGGAGAAACAGAAAGGGGAGGGGGGAGAGACAGAGAACACAAAACCCTGCAACATTAAACAGAACCATCACAGAAATAAAGCATGAAATATTTTGCTTCATTTAAATATTATTATTTGTGGTTAATAATGTTTATTCCTGTATTTTTAACTGTCTAGTGTTCTATAACACTGACATTCATATATACATATGTTTGCATTGTCGTCTTCTTGTTTCTATTTCCTAGGTTCTGTCTCGCACTGATAAAACAAAACGTAGGAAGAATACTTTGAGTGCAGAGAGACACAGTTCTGCGGCGTCAGACTTCGGGAGAAAGTGGACAGGGGAAATTCCTGTTTACACCTCTCATGCGATAACTGACCGAGTAAAGTAAACACCTCGCGCTGCAATTAAAGATGGAGCATCAGCATATTTTGGCCTCAGAGTCACAGCGGCAGCAGCCTTGTGCTGTTGCCCCAGATTCCAGCCAGCAATCAGGAGGCAATGTTGATGATCACTCACTCTCTCACTCTCTTTTTGTCGGTGAAGGACTTCATAGAATAGATGCCATTTTTGCACACATACACACCCAGCTGACTGATAAGGCTGCATTGGCAGTGTGCAGAGTGCTGCATCATGACATCATAACAGCAGCCAGTATGTGTATGTGTATGAGTGTCTGTATATGTGTGTGTGTGTGAGACTGGAAGAGATTTATGTGCATGCATTTGTCAGACAACCAGTGCCGTCTTTGGGCTCCCAGTCTGATGTATGGCCATATACTGTATGTATAGATTGGTTTGAGTCAATGCAAAACACATGTGTTTCTAAGCACACGGGTGAAATCCTGTGAATATGGAGGCGACACATTTGTGTGCCTCCATGAAATGTCATGTGCTTATTTACGCATATCTTTGCCTTCTCACTCCCCCAAGGTTTTTAACAGGTTTTTTAATCACAGATAAGAAGGCGCCAGGTAATTTAAAGTGTGGTTAACAGCTTACTCATCATCCTCTGGCAGGGCATGGGTTTGACTGAACGGGCTGCTGGCAATGTCGTAATTAAGATTCTTTGACTTTTCAAGGTTGTCACAGGTATGAAAACTATTCGCGAAGAACGTCAAAAAATGTGTCCCAGTTTTGCACAGACAATACAACATGCTTGGCAAGTTTTAACAGTTACGTGAAGTTCTCAGTGAAATCCCACCCCCAAATATTTTCTCCATATCTGAAGCTAGTCTCTCTCAAACTGATACCGTTTGCAGATTTCGATCGAAAAAAAACAATAATGTAATCAAGAGCTTTCATGCATTTCTTTTAGATTTTCTTAAAAATAAAAAAGCAAACATACACTGAAATGATTCCACACCTTTTTTAAAAATATTGTGGCAAATCAGTGATCAAGCACTGTAGCTATGAAAACAAAGCAAAACTACAAGATATGTTTAAAATCACATTTCTCAGAATAAACAGAGATACAGATATAGACTGATTTGCCAAAAACACTGAAATCCGTTAATGATCTTAGTATTGTTGCTGATTCATGAACAGTGGACTGTACCACACAAAACAAGCTGTTAAGGGTTTATTTCTATCCTAAAGCTATTATCATGAATTCATTTTATTTACTATAGGCCGCTTGTTGATATACTGATGAGGAGCTTACGCAGCAGCGGCAGTGATGTTGCTGCTCAAGGCTCAAGGGCAACAAGAACAGGCTCGAGTTTAGAAGCTTCTCTTTGTGAAGACTGTCTCTCTTGAGTAGTAGATCTGGTTTTGGTTACAATTGTGTCACATGACGGATGATAAAATGTGACGGAACTGCCAGTGGTTGCTTAGATCATGAATGTAGTCTTTATATTTTTCTCATATTTATCAGAGAAATTCCTGGTTTGTGCCTGTCAGAGACTTGAATCCAAGACAACGCACAGTGGCTATATTGTGTTGAGTGGTGTCATTCAATGCCTGCAGCACAAACAAGATGTATTTGAGTTTGGCTCAAGTTTGTTTGCACACTTTTATAACACTTTTTTGACTGTTTACCTACATTGACATGCCGTGTTTGCTTATGTGTACATTTTGTCATTTGTAATATTTCAAAACCAGAGTAACTAACATTATACCTAAACAAGCTTCACAAGAGATAAAGAGCCAGACCCAAGTCTCCACACTGAAACCTGAATCAAACAACAGAATGTGAGTCAGGCCAAGACTGAATAGCCATAGCTTGTCCCATTACAACCAGGGCTTACCAAGCCTGCCACAGAGTTGGCACATCATGGTTTTATACTGTCATCCTAGACTTCCTGCAATGTTAAACTGATCTAGAAGAATTCAATTCCTTTCTGTCAAATTACACACAAGGTATTTGTAAGAGAATAAAAGTAGAGAATACAGAAAGTCAGGCAGCAACATCAAAAACAATGGTCAGGTCATGCCAGTTTTCCTAAGTACAGCAGAATGTCATCTGCATAGAGTAATTTTAGTGCCAAGCACCATGCATTCAAACAGACTTACAGAACAGCTTGTGATGCCCTCATCTTTGTTTAGATAGAAAAGTGAACAATTACTAAATGTGTTTCAGTGTGCAACAATGAGTACAAATCAGAATCATTTTCAGTAAACTTTATTTTTGTCCCATTTTCCCCCAAATATGTTACATACAAAAGGTGATCAGAAATCCTTGTGTCAAGACCATGACATTTACACAACAATAAATAAAAAAACATAAATAAAAAATAAATAAACAAGACATTATGTGCCAAAAAATAAAGACTTTCTGAATTGGCAGATGGCTTTCACAATGTTGGGTTTTTCTGAAAACACGTACATAATAATTGCATTCCACGTCACAGTTTTTAGGATACAACTCTGGGTCGAGAAAGCAATGTAAACCGATAAGGATTACAGTACAGTACAACGGAGTACAATGTTTTCTTTTTTCCATAGTAGATATTATTGGGATATATATTTAAGATAACAGTTGTTCTAAAAGCTTATACCAGGTAGTGAGAGTGTAGTGCTAGTGGATTTACTTTTACACAGAAAGTACAAAAGCAAATCGCACCTGTAGAACCCATCTCAAATCTTGTTTGTATCCAGCTTGACATTCACAAAGGGTTGTTATTGCACTAAACAGACATCCCTCAGAAAGGCACTTTTATCCCCCACCCTCCATCCTCATACTCCAACAGTTTAGTTTACCAGCAAGTGTGGCGCACACACGCATACACACACAGACACACACACACGTTCACCTACTGCATGTGAGCTTAAAACTGAATCATTTAAAAAACCAACAAAGAAAATGCCTTTTGGTATTTGGTTAAAATCAAATAAAACATGAAGAAGTGGATGTAAAAAGTTTTTGCTTTCCAAATGAATTTGCAAAAGAAAAAAAAAGTGCAAATTGTGTTGCTCCCGTAGCCCCTTTAATACGCTGTGTACCACATCAGTGAAATTTGTCTCAATAACTATCTTAACAAAAAGACAAAAGTGATGCTGAAGCAGAGGAAGCAATGACTCTCCAAATGCTAGCATCACCATCATCATGTAAGGCCAGGAATGTTATTTGTGCATGTGAGGTCAAGATCGTAGTGTGATCCTATAGCTGGCTCATTTAATTCATTTAAAAAGGAGGGGGAAATGAGTGTGTGCACCATAGTCCACAAAAGGCCATAAACCAACTGAGGGTAGGAGGGCCCCCCCCTCCTCTCTCCCCCCCCCCAATCAAAACACACGTCTTCCCAAAGCATCTCTGCCGAAAGCTCACAGGTCCAGTGCAAGTCAACGGCGCAAATTACCTTGCTGCTAAAATACTTTTGGAATACACAGCCTGAAAGCATTCCAGCGGCAAGATTATCCCATTGCTGCAAGCAAACAGGACAATTTTAGTGTTTAGATACATATGAGAAACCATGCCTGGGTGGTCGGCTACCAGGGGAAGCTTAAAAGTTGCAGGGTCGGGTGGTGGCTTTAAAAGATCCAGCAAAGAAGCAGCGGTATCAATTGAATGAGGGAAGGTAATTGCAAGTTTGGGTGTTCGTTTAAGCATCTGCCCATCAGGAATCCATCATTTCAGGCCATATATGAATATCTTATTTTTGGAATCAATCTCTTCCCGGTGGATACCTTTGAGGCATAAGCTGTACAGGCACAAACCCTTGAGGCAGATGCTGCACTGGGCAACTTCCTGACTGCTTGGCGTCCATCAAGGTCAATCAGCTTGATCATCAGCAGCCTAAGCACTAGTCAATACAAGTATATTGCTCAAAGGAGTGGAGCAGCCTTCCATCCTATTAACTTAACAGGCATCAGCACCTCCCAATATTGCCTTGAAAGATTATCAACCAGTCAGTCTGCCCGGGAAAAGCTGTCATTCAGTCAGGTTGCCTCTACGGCATCTGAGAGGCACAGAGGGGCGCTCTCAGGCATCAGCGTGATGCTGAAGCAGCTGCACCACATATCGGAGTCGGTGTCGTAGCTCGGGGGTGCAGCCCAGCTCATTCAGCATGCTAAGGAGGTAAGTGTATGAGATGCGTTCCCGACTGATGTAGGTGAGTAAGTAGGAGTCATCAGAGGACTTGCACAGGATGATCTTTGTGTGGTCAGTGTAGAAGTTAACCTGGAGAGATTAGGGGGGAAAAAAAAAAAAAACATGAATGCCGGAAAAGGAAGCTAATAATACAACACACCCATTACTGCAAACAGTGTTTTGTACATTTAACTGCAGTGTTGTATTCAATAAAAAAGTCCAAGAGTCCAGCATTTTCTAACCTGTAGAGTGCCATTGTTGAAAAGCATAACAAGAGCATGGTCAGTCTTCACCCACTGGAGCAGTAGAGGAGGAGAACCTGAGGACTGATCCTCACAATGCAGATCTCCACCCTGAGGAGGTCGGACAGGATTTCGTTTAGGTAAGCTCATATTCAGGTCAGGTTTAAATTCTCATAAAGTCTTCAGCTAAGTTAACCACGATGACACACCCTTCACACTCTTTAACTTTCAACCTGATTCAAATAATTGCTTAATTAAATAACAACTTTAGCCCTCATACCTCCATGAGGTTTTCTTCCATGTAGTTGGCCATTTGCTCCACAATTTGTTTCTTGCTGCGAAGCTGCTCAGGCAGAGAGTTGGCAGCGAAACTGAAGTGCTTGTTGTTTGTCAGGCAGTAGTGGACTGTCCTAGTTGTAAGGGAAAAAAAGTATTAAAAAAAAATGATCGATTTAAGACAAATCTTGAGATTAATGATAAAAAAAACCCAACTTACTTGCGTTGGTCACCAAGGCTGAGATGTGTTCCCTCGTTGAAGAGCACACCGATGCTTTGGTTCGACAGCTGGTAGCCAAACCCATATTTGTTTGAGTAGTCGACCCATTTAGTCACCCACAGGAAGGACTGCGGTCTGGACAAACAGGGTGGGTTTCTAGTGGCTGGTGAGAGACAAGTGCGGTACAATTGGTTTTGTGAACATAACAATTTCTGTGGTAATTGAGAAAATGTATACATTCCCAAAGTCTATGTGCCAGTATTTTACAAAACACGCTGGAAGGTAAGCTATAAGCTTAAGAGGGTTTTCATGGTACTGTAGATACATTTAGTGGCATTGAATGATTCTGCACTACTTACTTGAGCAGTATTTTGGTGCCTAGTTGCCTGATTCCAAATATTATAAAATTCAACTCAGCACAGGTCTAACTTGCCGCACATTATTAAACATGAAGTCTTTTACAGGTCTCAGTCTGCTTTGTGCTCTCCTACCTGCTGGCATGGTGGCTAGGCAGCCTTTAAGGACTTTCATGGACGACTCGGCAACAGCTGCAGGGGTGAGGACGTCTTCGCACGCTGGAGAGAAAACACGCAAAACATGACACACCGATTACAAAACATGAAAAAAAAAAAAATAGGGCAGTAGAATGTGTATGAATGTGATATACAAGGAGAAATGAAGGGATGGAACCTACGCTCAGTGCTGCTGGCCATTGTTCCCTTGAAGGAACGAGAGATTGATTTCCTGGACTCCTCCTCGGCAGGAGTCTGTTCCAGAGGCACAGAACTGACCAGCTGACCAGCGGGAGAGGGCACCTGTGCAGCCATGAGACAAACGATCCAATATTAAAACACAAACCAGGAGACTTACAAAATTACCCGTTGTTGCTTCACTAATGTTAAATATTTTAGTTTTGCATTGCAACTAACTGATTAATACCACAAAGATGTATTCACTTTAAAAAAAGGTGCAAACAACGTAGTTCCATTCAGGAACTACTGCATTTTTCCATTGCAGATGTCAAGGTTTTAGGCTAATGAACTTTTACCCCTCTGCAGATTTTAGGAGCTAGAATCACACTACTTTAAAATAATACATTTCTTTTGGAAACAAGAGAAACATAAGATGTACCTCATTGGGCTCCACTGTCTTGTAACTGATCTGGCGGTTGATTGAACATTTGACGATGCCAGACACCAGCTTGGAAATGTCTTTGTCATCTTTTTCCTCACATGGAATCTTTTCCACTGCATCAAAGAGAGTAAGAAACACCTTGGTTTATCCTCAGGGGATATTATACTTTAGACACAGCAAATATGGGAAGAAACGGGAAGAGTATCGTGTCTCAATTGCTCTTAATGCTTGAAGGAAATAAAAAACTAAGTATCATCTGGCTGTTCATGCTTTTTTTTTTTTTAAAAATAGTCACGTGACAAATCAGGATGTACAGGATATGAATAGTTACTTTTGCTAAGAGGTCAAATATGTAACTAGACAGGTGACTTGGAAAATGGATGACCAACCCTTCTACTGTGTCAGTCACCTGATTCCTATGCTGCTGTTTACCTTTTGCTTTCTTCTTGCCAAAGAAGCTCTTGGCCATTTTAGTAAAGAATTTCCTGGCAGGACTGGGGGGGTGGAGCTCTGGCACCATTACACAGCTGCTGGGAGGAAGCTTATCAGGAGTGAAACCCTAGAGGAGGAAAATGCGAACAGACAATAAAAGGTGAGGAAGATGCAAGAGGAAGCAGAAGGCCCACACATCTCATGCTCAGAGAGCACAATGAGCCATCAACAGCCGAAAATGTGATATTCAGTACTAGTTTCATGAGGAATTCCCCCACTCCCCACACAAGCGTCAATATTTGATTATAGTTCCATTACGCAGATGAAAGTTTGACATACTTTGGTGAAAAATTCGTGGTTGAGAATTTGATCCAGCGATAGTCTGTCCTTGGGGTTTTTCTGCAGGATGCCTGAGATGAGTTTCTGCGCCGCAGGGGAAAGTGTAGAGGGCAGGTTGTACTGAACTTCCTTTATGCACTTGTACGTCTCCTTGAGGTCAAGAGTCTCAAAGGGAGGGTTGCCGCACAGCAGCGTGTACCTGAATGATAGAGACCAAGGCAACCAGTGGTCAAATCAAGTCACAAAATAATTCTGACTTGTACACGTTTTCTATGTTGAGCGCAAAGTCTCCACTTTCACTTTGACAAGCTGAAGGTAACAGAGCGTAGCCCCAAAATACACAAATGTCATTTTACATGTGACTGGAGAAAGCAAACAACTTTGTCTTAGTTAGCAAAAAGGAAAAAAGAACAAACAAAAAAAAAACTCACATGACACATCCGAGAGACCAAACATCTGACTCTGTGCCGTGGCCCTGTCTGTTGAGCACCTCGGGGGCCAAATAGTTGGGAGTCCCACAGATTGTTCTGGGGAGAAACAGACACATAATTTATTTACCTACTGCCTCCCATTATTCAATTCTTTTTCTGTTTAGTAGATTCATCGTGCAGAGAAGGAAGTAGCGGTTAAAGCGTTTTCTCCCCCATGACAGCCTCTCTTCTGGTATTCCACAGGAAGGTGTCAAACAGGTATCGAAACTGTGCTCTAAGCGCTGCATTCAACTGTCACTTGGAAACCGGTTGAGTGAGGTGCTTATTGAAGGGTTGAGATGTTGGTGGAAGAATGTACTCAGTGACTGATGTAATCGTTTTAGGTCAGTGTGCATTAAGCAAGAGTGGAATAACCCTCAAGGGTATTTAGAGCATTTATGCTAAAGACACAGAAATCATTCATCATTTTAAAGTATGTTTTGTGACCAATTCACTGAAATAACAACAATAATAAAAAATGATTTAAAAAAAATAAAAACAAACTTTTTCCTCTGCTCCACTGTCTCCAGCTTGGCAGCGAGGCCAAAGTCTCCCAGCCGCAGTTCCATGTTCTCGTTGACAAAGAAGTTGCCTGAGAGAGACAAAAACATGCGTCCAGTCAGCGTTCCGCGGATAACACATGTCCGCCAAACGTCACAGCAGATTCCTGGGATGCTTGTGTGTGCGTACGAGCGCCACGTTTGCAGCCGTCGGGCCACGTACCTAGTTTGAGATCTCTGTGCAGGATGCCTCTGCTGTGGAGGTATTTGAGGCCGGATATGATCTGTCTGAGGTAATAGCGCACTTCTGGCTCTGTGAGCGTGTGTCTGGCCTTCCAAATGTGTGCTAGCGACTGCAGAGACAAAACAATGAGTTGCCTGTCAGCCCCACATCCATCCAACGCACACGCACACGCGCGCACGCACAAACACACACGTTGCACTCTCCGCAGCAGCATAGAAATTATGTGCTGCCATATATCAGGTGGGCGTCTGGGACTGTAGGTCAATAGCTATTTGACGGTTTGATATGGGGAAATTATTACATTCTGTTTGGTTTCTGTTGCACCGCTGCAGAACACAAACACAAAACAATAAGCCGTGCCTTGTGCGTGGAAACAAAAACACATGCATGCAGAGTGTGCAAGCCGCTCACCTTCCGACTGCAGAGCTCAAGGAATATGTAGATGTTTTCTTGGTCTTCAAAGTGATGAGAGAATTTCACCACATGCTTGTGGGACAGGGATTTGTGCAGCTCGATCTCATTTGTTATCTGTCAAAACGTGACACAGACCAGTGTGTGAGCGCCGTTCATTCCATACACGTATGATGCAGATGTTTCAAAGTCAGGCCGGGCGTAAACAAGCCCGCGATCATGTACCTTGTCTCTCTGGTGCGGTTTGGACACCCTGCTCTGTGGAATCACCTTCACGGCATACATTTTGTTGGTGGAGAGGTCTGTCATCTCGTAGCATCGAGCAAAGCCGCCCTTGGGGGTGGGGTTGGAGGGAGGGGGGGACATAAACACAATGATTAGTTAAAAGCAGCAGGTTGAAAACCTGCAATGGCCATAAATTATCCAACTGGAAAGCAAGTCTTTGACTCGAGGATCAATATGCAACACAGAGATGAAAATGAGTCAACAATGACTTGGCCCATTTGGATGTGGAGGCTCAGAGGGTCAGAGAAGAACAGGAGAGGAAACCTGCGTCCCAGGATCAAACATAATAATGATAATAAGAAAAGAATGGCTTCAATCATTTTATGACTGAATGAATCAGACTGTGTCGCCTGAAGTGTTCCTGACAAACCCACAACCGAGCCCACATATCATGTTCACGGCTGTTTATTCATGCACGTCCCAGATGCAATGGAGACGATCTGGGCTTGAGGACGGGGGGGTGGGGGGGTGGGGGGGTGTGGTCGAGGGGGACCAGGCTGCTGCATTCATTAACCGTGAGACTGACGGAGACGCGTCCAGCTCTGCGGCAGCAGCAGCAGCAGCAGCAGTGGTCAGGACCTGGCTGTCTGCCCGACGCAGCGTATCGATGACGAGCAACATGTTGATACAGCGTCTCCATTCATACACCGCACACGCCGTGCCACAGCGTTACATGACACGGGAGGAGCGACTGGTGATTGGTCAGTGTTGGCTGATTGATTGATTGACTGATCTGTCGCCTGATGCTATTTCAATGACAATCACTCTGCGGGGGGTTTGTGTGGGGATGGCGCCAGTCATGTGTGCGCTCCGAAGCCGGGGGCACACCTTGCGCCTGATTCATTCAGCGATGACGCGCATCACATTTTGGGGTGAGGAGGGGGTGGGGTGGGGGGGCTCAGCCACATCCACCACGAGGTCGTCACCTCCTATTCCCGCATAAGGGAACGCACCTGGTTAAACAGCTCCTGATGAATGACTGTCAGCGGTTACCCAGCTCAAACTGCGCGTCAAACCTCTTTTTTTAAATTATTATTTATTTACAGATTCTCGATGCTTCTGTCGTTTCAGCTGGTGGGCGCGAGGCACTCAAATTGGGTACAATAAAAATTAAAAAAAAAAATCTCGGTACCTTTCCCAGAAGCTTCCCTTTACTGTACGACCTGCCCGTCTTGGAGTCTGTCACCACCTGGGCCAGCTCCGGTTTGCTCTGCTCGGGTTTATTCCTGCTGGTCTTCACCGGGGCGGCGCTGGACCGCTGGCAGGGCGGCCGGGCTGCGCGCTCCGCAGCCGGCTTCAGTAAATCCGGACTCATGGTGTGGCAGGAGAGGCGCTGCGCCGCGGTGAAACAGCCGGTATCCATCAGTGGCAGCGGGGGCGATGGGCTCGTGGAGAAATGTCCCTCTGGCGTCTCACGTTCAGCAGTAGCGCGTGTGCGTAAAGACCCGTGCGCCTCCACTGGCTGTATCCATCTGGCGTGTCCGGGCTCGACTCTCCCCGCCTATATAGGCGAGCGGCGACGTCACGGAGCAGGGGGCGGAGGGAGGGAGGGAGGGGGGTTCACCGGTGGAGAAAGTCCAGACGTTTTTCCTCTGTCAAAACATGATATGGAACCAAAACAAAACAAAAGATCAAATCAAATGTAAAAAATCCCTGAAAAGCCCTGATTCATTCTGTGTTTATTATCATGATCTTAATGATGCTGGTGACAACACTGAGCCAATGCCTCATTATAATGCTCTTAACCATGTAACACATGTATGACCCAGTGCATGAGTTTCAGGTGAACATGTTCCGAATATTGATGAAATAATTCCAATTTGTTTTAATATACAAAATAATTATGATTACATTTTGGTATAAAGCCTATGGATCATACGCTTCTGCAGCAAGTCAATAATTTATTGAGCAAAATTACAAGCGCAGTTTTTTTTTTAATCTGCCATCCTATAACCCACTTAAGCCTTACAAAATAAAAGCTCGCACATCTTTGCTGAACTCTCACGATTTCCCAGAGTAAACCATCTAAACTGCTGATTGCAGCTGCCACCTGGTGGACAAAAACTAAGACGACGCCTCGCATGAGTAGCCTCAGAATATAAACTTATACTTATATTCAACTGTGTTAATTAAAGTAAGTCAGTACATTAAGCAAACGTCATGATGAGAAATAGTCCTCATATGTATTTGAATGTTTGGGTAAAAGTAATCACGCATTTTTAATCAAGATCCAGGGTGTTTTATTTTGATAAAAATAATCACAAGACAGAGAAATGTGTGGCACACACCAATAAATGTAATAAAATCTAATCTGACCCATAAATCAAAGCAAGGAAAAGAGGACTTTGTTCCAAAGTTGTATTTGTTTCAGCCATTTAAACAAACAGGGGGTGCAGCAGACAGGTAAGGTGGTAAGAGCCAAAGGAAAATATTGACATCATTAAAATGTAAATGTTTTTACATATTCACAAATAATAAATGTGAGAATAAACACCTGAAAAGTTGGAACCATAAGAAATTATAGTTGGACACTGTTCATCACCATAAAAAACAATAGCACCAGGGAATTAAAGTGAGTGCTTTAAGTCTTTATGCTAGTGAAGGACAATACAGTACACATGGTGTGCATGCTGTAATGTAAATTTTTACATTAGACTAACCACTAGACATGAGAGGTAATGTCTTTGCATCTATCATCTGATCTATTTATGGAATAAGGCCGATACAAAAACATAATCACTCTTGAGAGCCCTCTGGTTGTCTTCATCACAGGAATGACTTTGGCAAACAAACACTCTATAGGAACGACAACAACAATCTATATGGATGCAATGAATCTACACAGAGGAGCATGAACAAGATGACAATGGAAAAACATTTTTCAACCACCCTGGTCTAATTCAAATCATGTACAACTGACACTGTGGTCCATTAAAACTAACAACAGGCCTGATGAACAGCACTCCTCTGCGTGAACAGAGATTATCCAGTTGATTTAGTTATAGGTTTATGCGTATGACCAATGATAAACAGATCATCAGCAGCTGAGTTTTTGAAGCAGGGTCAACATGTGGCCTTTCAGGGCTAAAACATTATTCCCACCACCTTAAGTATGAGCTATATACTTAAATCTTCTATGTTGTGGAAATGTGATTTATATTTTTGCTTCAGTTTTCATCAGTAATAATATTTGATATGCTCATTGTGGCAATGGAAGGTCAGCTTTGCTTAGAAAAATCAGTGATTATGGTTTAAAAGTCCATCATGCCCCCTCCTTGCATCTTCTTCTCTTGGGACTCTGACCAGGCTTTGTTGATAGTTCTCTTCATCTCGTCATCTCCCTCTGAATATATCTTCTTTAGCATGGTCATCAGGCCCTCGCTGGGGTCTGCATTCTCATCCATGCTGGGTTTACTGTTGAGACACAGTAGGAAAATACAATTAAGTTGAGATTGTGTTTAACTAAACAGTTTATCCACTATCCGCATCCACATAATATGGCATAAAATTTATAGACTTTTTAAACATTCAGTGCTTTTAACCTCTGTCAGCATTTTTTTTTAGAAACTTACTCTTTTTCTTTAGACTCCTTTTCCACCTTTGTTAGGCACTCCCACTTCTTTGTTGTCTGCTTCTTACACATGACCAAGACCATATCTGTTTTTATCTGTTGCAAGGAGGAAAAGATACCAAGATAGTTTCAGCAAATGGCAGATCAAAAAAAGAAAGAAAAAAAAATACTGAGGCTTTTGTGTAATTAAGATGGGCATATTGATTATATCTGGTCAACAATTTAGCTGTCAATACAGTATATTAGTGTCTACTTTCTGACCCCTAGTGGCTGCTTCACTTTTTATATGACAAGAGCCATTGACTTGCCTCATCTTTGTCCAAAAACTAAAAATGATCCCTTTACATGCTTCATTTACCTTTTTGTAGCTGTCCTTTTCATCAATTGGATACAAGAGATTGAGAATTGTCTTCTGATGGTTTTTCCCACCAAGATCCTTTACCAGAACAGAAAATGACCTGTGACAGGGAGAATTAACAAATACAATTGTATTTTTAGCAACACACAACAAATAGAAACCGACACTTTTTGTCGGTTTCGACATATTTTTGTACATTGACACCAAGATACTTGTTATTGCCTTACCTTTCTGTGAAGCTGACCTCCACGTTTTCTGAGGGGATTTTGTGCACATCCTTCAGCGTAAGGTAAATTTTGACAAATTTCTCTGACTGGTCCCAAGCTGCAAAAAAGATAGAGTTTCAAATTTTAAATACTTGAAGGTCCTAAACATGTATTTTATGTGTGATCATCAAAATGACACCACACCATAGTTGGTGATCTTGACTGTGTACGCTGCTTTAGAGGCTGCAGATGGATCTGCCTCTCTCTTGGCCTGTTGCTCCTTTTGTTGTTGTTTGACAGCAAGCTCCTTCTCCACCTTCTTCTGCTCCTGCTTGAGCAGATCCTGCACCCTCTTCCTCTCTGATTTTTCCAAGAGTGACCCCAGCTCCAGCAGGTCTGCCTGCAACTGCTTGATCTGCATGGGACATAGCATTAGATCACTGTGAAATGTGTATCCTTGAATCAGACTGCTTAGTTTGACATGTTTGACTCCAATGGTCTTTACTGAACTACAGTATCACAGACTGAAAAATACCATCCAATCAAGGAGAAATTAGGCAGTACTACACATGTGGTTACTCAAAAACTTACTAAAACACTATATTTTTACTCAGTGCTTTATCATTTATTGCTTCTTTGTAGATGACACATGTTATGAGATAATCACCTTGTAACTACACATTGAGGCAGTCATAAGATATAACAGACTGTACCGGATGTACTCTTTAATCTAACATTATTTTTAAAAAATCCAGAAGAGGTTCAGCATGGTGGAACTTTAGGTGTGTTAGCATCACGTTTCTAGAATGTTCCGGTCCATTCAAAGCTAGCTGTGTGCTTTTTATGATATTTACTAACAAATACCCATTTCAAATCCTTGTTCAAATATGGGTTATAACCTAAGTAATAACGGGGACTGTATTTGTAAAAAAAATAATATCTGATTTGCCTTTGCCGGTTAGCGGTGGCTTGTAAACTAGCCAAGTTAGCTTACATCAATATACTTTAATGATATCGCAAAATTCAGCCACCTTTGCTTATGCAGTACAAACTTTAATGTTTTTTGTCTGTAGATATGACGGTAGATTAAAAAAATGATTTACCTGATCATCTAGATCCATTTTAGCTTTTAGCAGTAGCGTCAGCTGCACAATGAGACGTTCTATTCACCACACCGCAACGCCGCTTCTCCTCCTTCTTCTTTATTGTTATTGGTGGCCATGGAGCCCGTCTATAAGCGCATTACCGCCATCCGTTGGCAAGAAGAGGGATATCAACCTCTTTCAAATCGCGCTCTTGCTGTACAAATACAGTTAGTTTGAGGTTATGCTTGGTCGGTCAACAATTTAAAAGGCAACACATACTTTTACTAATAACACTAGTAGATGTAATGTAGTTTCTAATCTTTGTATCACCCTCTACATGACATGACAGAAAAAGACAACAGAAGAGATTATAATGTGCAATTTTATTTATCAATTTCCACACACATGGAACATAACGTAAGGAACATCGGCTCCTCTGAGTATTCACATGTTCATATCCTCTTTAAATACAAGGTATTTCTCCATTTTCACATTCAAAAGAGCTATAGGGAAGCACTGACAAATAATGTAAAGAAAGCACATTTCCTCTTCAGCATATACAATACTGAAAAGATGCTGCAGTAATCTCAATGGACTCACTTTAAACATTTACACCTTCTAGGCGTTTGAGATAGGTGTTTTATCAAAGTCAATACCTCTATAGACTCCTGACGCTATAAACACTAAATCAAATCAGTGTTACATGTTGATGTCCTGCTGGTCATTATCCCATAACCACCTGCCTTTCATGAACCAACTGTATTTATTGTACAATAGTTACTCAGTCACCACCTTGCCCTCAGAATCCCAGACATCTGGTTGTGATCGGCCAGATGACGGAAGACGATCCGACTCAGTCTCCACCGACGCTTCACTCCTCTGGGTCGGGAAGTCATTACACACCTGTTGCGTATTCTCACAGGGCAGCTGTCTCTGGGCAGTGCTGCAATTTCTTTATCTGCCACATCCTGCAAAGATTTTAAAACTCAAGTTCACTTGTATACTCATGATCAAAATGATCAACAAGACATAATCCTTACTTAATCATTTGTGATTCATAAATGTTGTTGATGTAGCAAAGCTGAATTATTGTTTGCAACATAACATAAATAAACAAACATACAGCCACTTGAAGAAAACATTAAATACATGTATGAATTGCTAATCCACTACAACAACATACCATTATAGATTAACTTGCATCACGCAATACTTATGGTATAACATATGGTATGTCAGATGTGTAGACATTAGAATACCATGGTCTACCTGGAGCTCTTTGGGTAGGATGGTGTTTTTCCTCAGTGCGTTGATCCTTAACCTCTCGTCTGCAAACTCAAAGGCCATCTGCCTCCTCTTGACGTCCCTCACCATCTTCCAGTCAACATAATAACCCCTCACCTGCTCCACGGCCCCCCAGCAGCTCCTCAGGGCCTGCACACAATGTTCCAGCAGCTGTTAGCAGACTGACAGCTAACATCACATACTGTGGCTGAGCACAACACACACATACATACACACAGAGTTAATAGCTCAAAATGACTGTCTGAGAAGATCTGCTGATTTTCTACAAATCGCAGAGAGATAACTGACACAAATGCATTGATTTGGTGGGATGAGGAAAACGTTAGGATTTAAGCCCACTCAGACTGTTCCGCTGCCAGATGCCACTGAGCGTTAGCTCCGAAGCTAATGCCAGAAAGCTACTTTGTCCACTAACATTACCCGCGTCGTTTGTACCTTTTATTCCACCAGAGGTATACAAATTCATGTCATTTTATAGCATATTAGTCCACGAAATGCCGGACTTTGATAAATAAGTCACCTGTTTTGGAGCGCAGACAGTTGAATAAAGGGCATTAAAGCCCGTACATGCTATTCTGCAAGCTGCCATGTTGGAATTGTTTCGCGGTGGGGACAACAGAGGACAGGTAGGATGAGGCAAGAATAGCGCCCCCTGCTGACGTGGAGTTTGATGTAACGACAAAGGTTTATTATCATTCATTTTGAACATTAATGAGGCAACAAAACGGGAAAGATTCCAAAAAAAAAAAAACACAAGCAATGTGATTGGAATAGTTGAGACCACACAGTTAAATCTAGGCGTCACCAACACAGTCTTAGTGCCTTTATGTGTTTTAAAAACATTTGCGCTACCAACTGGTGGCAGTGTTGTTACATGATAACAGGCTTAGTCTAACTCGAACCCATCAACCAAAGGCTCGGTTCTCCCTCCAGTCTCAGTCTGAACCTTTTGTCTGACTGAAATCTTATGAAATCTTATATCAATCACTTTATCTCCCCAGACACAACGAACAATGACACTCTTGTGTTTTAGGGACGTTCATATATAAAACACTGCATTGCACTCTCCTTTCAACACATAGTTCCGCAGGGCACTGTTCTGGGGTTTTTGTCTGGATATACAAACAGATTTAACAATAGCAGCAGTCTAACTGAAGATTTCTTACAGAATTCCCCTTTATTGTGGAACCGTGAGGGGATCGAGTCTCAGATAAATATTAACACATGACAAACTCCGGGCAGTGTTTCCACTATAAAGAGCAACATTATGCAGTAGACAAGTAATTCTGTTGGGTACTCTTAGCACTGAAATGATTAAATTTGATTAAAAACATAGAAAGTCTTAAAAAGAAACACTATAATTTGTTGGAAGTATCTTTGTTGTTGTTTGTTGATATATTTTTTTACTTGATGTCAAATTTTTTTGTGTCTTTTATTTTCTGGGTTAGTGGGTAACAAATCACTTTAACTATAACAGAGTTTGTTTTTCTGCATCGTCATTTGGAAACAGCAGTATTTCATAGTAAAACTGTCCTGTGGCCTTGAGCTTGTTTTGACTCATAGTTCAAAACCCTGAAGTTGCCGTTCCAAATTCATTAAGGGAAAATCATTCTCTCTGTACTGCCATAGCATTGATAAGTCAAAGGCGTGAGAGGATCTGAAAGGTGACCTTCTGCATTTCCACAATGTAAAATCTATGATAAATTCCTGCTGCCAGCTCACGCCAGCAAAAATTAAAATGTGCTTTAGGTGGCAAAAAGACTTTCTGCTGGAGAGGATCAAACAGAATGACAATTACTAATCTAACAGTTACTGTGGATGTCTCACAGAGGCCACTCGTTCCACTGTAAGGAATCTGTAATTTATTTTTGACATGGACATGTCAACCTTTTTCCACCTACATAATAAATAGCAAATTAAGAAAAACACAGCAAATCACAACCAATGCTGAAAAACTAGCCTTCGTCCCCTCTACACTGGACAATATGTGAAAAACATGCCAGCAAATCCAAAATGCTGAGTATTCCACCCTATACATATATAAATATACATATACATATAGTACCTGGTGAAAAGAGGAAAAACCAGACAGTGAAATATTTCCTGTATTTCTCTCATGGGGTAAAATAAATAGTCCGCTCGAGCTGCTGTAAACGTCACCAGCGGAGCCACAGTTCTCGAGTCTTCAACTGATCCTTTTTGTTTGAACAGGATGTATCTGAAAAAAAAAAGTCTTGGCCAAATGAAGGGAGCTAAACACATGTTACAGTATTTAAATTGCTGGAATAAATCACGGACAAAGCAAACCATTGAGACAGGATTTCTGATTGTGGAAAACTCGAGCTGCAGTGAGAGTAAATTAAAACGCTCAATAAGTGCACCTCTGGAGAAACTGAGATGGTGAAATTAGATGGAAGAAAGATCTTTTTAAGTCTTTCAAGCCAATGCAATTCAATTTATCATAATAAAATAAATTTAGTTTGGCGCGATATAATGTTGAAATCTCAGTTATGACAGGTGTGCGTTTTTTTCAAGCAGTCTGGAGTAAAACGTATAGTTCATAATGTGTCAGTCACTGAATCAGCAGCCATTTCACTGGCTCCACTGACACGTCAGCACGGACCTCTGTCTCTCTCTCTCTCTCTCTCTCCCTCTCCTCTCTTACTAATCAGTGTCCATTTGAGTCAGATACAGCTCATTTAGCAAGAGGCCATGACCTGAATGACTCAGAGGTCCCTGCTTTCCAGATGTCTTGCATTCCCTCTGGACAGACACAAAGACAGAGACAGAGAAAGCGGAGGCTTCGTCTGTTTATGCGTGTGCATCCTTTATGAGGAAGACCCTACATGCTTTTCAACAAATTAACACAAATTTTAGGAATAATCTTAATTAACTGTCAAGAAAAACGGTCCACAACAATTACAAACCAGCATGTGACACATTTTATCAACCGTGGACAAAAAATATCTCATCTTTGCCACATGTCAAATGTCATGGTCATTATCATATTTCCAATTATATGTTAGAGGAGGTTTTCCGTTTCGACAGACAAAAGAAACGTGTTTGTCATTAATTATTAAAGCTGAATTATATGGATAATAATGAGATGTGGAATTGTCTACTAATCTTCCAATATTTACTGACACCAGCAAATAGATTTTGCCTGCTTAATATTATGAATCACAATATTTGGTCAAGTGAAAATAATGAGGGCAGCATTTCCATTGTGTGGATGAAGAGTTAATTCATAACAGAGTGTATGGGGATATACTGTATATACTTTCTTTTATGCTTTGGTCTAAAGGAGAAGAACAGTCTGAATGAGTATCGCTTATCTGAGGGGTAGAGAGAGAGAGAGAGAGAGAGAGAGAGAAGAAGAGAGTGGGAGCGAGATGCAAGCACATCTGTGATTATGCTTAGTTATGGGGACCACCAACACTCAAGGAAGTGAAGGCCGCAAGCTTTGAAAACACGTTTGTCCTGACCCAGGAGGATCAGGTGAAGGGTAACTCCCAGTGCCGCTTTACCAAGCTGAAATAATGTCAGAATCATGTGACCTTTTCTTTTCCGTGTTTGACTTTGAATCACATAAATACAAACAAGATGAAAATCATCTATATTAAAGGACCAGTACATGATTTTTCTCTTCTCTGTGATTCCAGAAAAGTGGCCGCTGGGATCAAAGGCCATAAACCTCACCGGGTGATGTCAGCTGGTGGACCAGGGGTCAGGTCTCCACGCGGTGTCTCAGGACAGGATGACCTGGCCCTGCAGGACTGGCATCCACATCAGCCCAGGAAGTTCTCTCACATCTGGTGACACCTCTGCTTGACTTCTCTTGTCTCTTTCAATTAACTCGTCTGCTAACGTGCTCCGCTGGTTCCATTCATTTTCTTTTCCAGCTGCGCCGGTCCTTTGCGTTGCCCGAATTTGTGGTGCGTGAAGGTGGCCATTAATAAATACACTGTGTCTTTGTGTGAGATGCTGTGTATTTATTAATATGTGCATATATATATATATGTAAAAGTTTGTGTGCACAAAGTGGTTGGCATCAGCTGAATACACAACAGAGTGAGAGAACGAAACCCATTCGACCAAACCTTCATGTGGCAATAATTTGTCCTCAGTTAAACAACTTCAGGCTTTCATCTACACCGTGTCCTCTCATCTGTTTTCCACCACAGTCACACACGTTCAGTGTACACCGGTAAAAAAAACCCCTCAAAACACCCCTCTAAGACATCTGACATCTGTGAACGCACGCATTGTGGCATCAAAGTCCGCTCCGGCTCTTCCTGATCTGATCTTGTCATTTCCATGTAAACAACCAGGAAGCATTTTGTTCCGATTTTGCATGTTTAGACTGCAATGGAAAAATCAGCATTTTTTCTGTTTTTTCTTTTTTTGCTCCAGTGGTGGAGAACTGTCAGCTCTGAGTCGATAACCTCCCAGACATGCCACACATTTAGTCTTTAAACATATAAACATATTACATGTGTTTGATATCTGCGGGTGCTATTTGGATCCGTCAGGTCTCGTTTTGCACACAGCCCCTCACGGCATTGCCCGCCTTCAAATCTAATCAGCTCCTTCGATCGACAGGTTCCAGATCCTCAAGGAAACGTGCAATCAGTGATGTGTAAGCTCCCCGTACTGTAAATACCCCTGTGTGTGATTAAATAGACCGTAGAGTTCAAAGGGTGAGGTTAATGCGTTTTTCAGTGTTTACATAAAATGATCCAATTAGGGTCCAGGTTTATTGAAAGAGTATAGGCATGTCTTGTAAAAATGGCTGATATTGCAATTACACTCATGTGTTTCAGAGCGGCTCTCTGAAATTAGCGATTTGTTATGAACTCTTTTTAGCTATAGTTCACTAAAGTGCTTTCTGCTATGCCTGAGACCTGACACTATATGATCTACATCATATCATTGATTAGGCGACCTTTAAAGCTTAATTTATTCATATCAATTAAATATTAAATATGTTATATATTCATCCACTTAATTAATGACATCATAAGTGCCTTGGTAGAGTTAAGTTGCAAAATATGAGAATGAGAAAGGCTCTGATTTATCATGGCTGGGAGGAAAATACAAGTTGATAAAGCTGCAGCAATGCTAGAGGCGTTAACAATAAATTATTTCCTCTAATTATCATGCTAATTAAAATCCCAGGAAGCACGAGAGACTGAGACGAGAGAAGGAACAGCATGGCAGCATGCTTCAGTGGATCTTTTAAGAAACAACACACACACACGCACACACACACGCACACACACACACACACAAACAATGTATACTTCAAAATAATCACAGAATCCGACACATCTTAATGAATTTGAATTTCGAGGGCGCGTTATATTTTTAATACAATGTGTATGGGTTGATTTTTTTGGGTTCTACTTTTAAAGGGGAGACTGAGCTTTAACATATGAATTGATTTGAGCATAACCAGGGAAAAAGACTTCACTAAAGCATAAGGCAAAAGGTCTGTGCATTGTAACATCCATGCACGGCTTTGTTTACAGAGCCTTGATGAGGGCCATCCTTCCACCTACAGTCGAACCTTTCTGCTCTGATAATCAGGATCTCCTCAGGGTGACCATCACTGGTCCTGTTTCTGTTTTGTGCAAAACCAAAACCCCACTATAGGAGAAGTCTAGAGGGGCAGAAGACTCCTCACATTAACCAGATCCACCTCGGCCCCCATAATCTCTGTTTTCATGAAAACCCCAGTGCAGTAAAGGAGAAAACAAAATATTTTCAGATTCGCACTGTTAAAACCGGCATCTTATTATTTCCTACAGTTCAAATAAGATTTATTACACCTTCAGTCAGCAGTTTTAAATTTACTGTCAGCTTCTGTCAGGTCTGGAAAAAGCACAGGGGATGTATAAAAAAAGGAAAAAATAATAGCGGTGTGTGGGCTTCAGTACAAATATGCATCACGTTGACGGAAACAAAATGTACGATTCACCCTGCTGTGAAAACTTCAGTTACATCTTTTACAAGGGAGGGTTTGTTTCCCAGCATGTGCTGAAACACCAAGCATATGCAATGGGAAACATCCTTCATACGAGCCTGAACTAAAAGAGTCTCCCAGTTTCATGTTCTAATAGGAAGTGAGGAAGATCTTAGGCCAAACATCTCATTCTGAGCATCCCATGTGTAAACGCTCTGTAATGACTGAGCCATTATGGAGCATCCGGTGATTCATTCATCTCCGTTAGTGCTGCAAGGAGCACTTCTTGTTCCAGAAGCATCTTGTCTCTCAATGACAACAACATCGCCCTCATTCTTTAAATGAAAGAAAACATTATGATGTCACTTCATCAGGTATAAAATCTCCAACAACCTGGAAAACAATTCAAAGTTGAAACAGCAAGCATCCACACCTGCCCTCAAAGCTTCTGCCCCATTCCTTCTGAACAAGTTTCATCTGTCCCCTGAGTTCCCACGGAAACCTGAAACCTGACTTATATATTTAGTCACAAACAGCCACTGTCAGCGTAAACGATTGCCAACCTTGACACATGGGGTCTTTGGCGTCAGTCACGGTGGTCCAGGCTGATTTGTAGGCTTTCTGCCGTCATTTGTACGCACGCACCTTGTTTCCTGCATTACTTGCAAAACTGAATGTCATGTACTTGCATAACAAAAACAAAACTGTGCTGTGTTTTTTTCCTGTCTGCTGGAAGTCAACCTGCGATTTTTTTTCACCCCCTGACTGCCAATTATCCATTCAGCAATAAATGAAGTCTCTTGTGATCGTTATCACTGTTTTTATTCCAGGGAATCTCTTGTTTTTGTTTCTCTCCACCTCTGGCGTGAGCTTTACGCCACATGTCAATTCAATTCAAATGAGCTCTCGCTTAAAAGAAAGAGCCCTCTTTTGTATTCGCTGAACAGCTTTGACTTTAAAAATGTGTTTTGTTAAATATAACCTCTCCCTCGTGGTTCTTCTGATCCAAAACCTCCTCAAGGTTTTCCTTGGCTCTAACCCCCCCTCTTGATTCCAACCTTTATCCAGCTCCTGTGTTTATGACCCTGCTCCTTCTGCTAAAGAGATTCTTTCAAACCTCATCTTCAGTCGCAATCAAACCCATACAGGCAGGAAAATAAAAAAATAAATAATAAAAAAAGTGAAGAAAGTGAAGAAAGAACGAAAAGGGAAAGATAAGAGCAGGAGAAAAAAAAGCAAATGCTGCTAATTATCCCTCCTCCTCCTCCCCATCCTCTCTTTTTTCAGACAATCAGTGGAGAAGAGGACCAGAGGAGAGGAGACACTCCCAAACTCACTGCCCATTGGCCCACAGGCGTTTAGGAGAGAATTTAACAATTGACGGGGGGGAGGGCGAGAGCAGAAGTCACTGGCAGCGTAGAGGTCTTTGAATCACTGGGCCCAGCCTGTCAACAGGTGGCAGAGGGGAGAGTGACATTCACTCCTTCACAGGAAAGAGAGAAAGAAGGTAGAGGGACGGGGACGTTTCGACAAAACCTGCAAGGGTAAGGCAACATTTTAATTCCATCATTTCTCACAGTGGTTGATATTTTGAACTTAACCTTAGGTATGTTTAAAGTTTCATTCATGGATGCATACTTTCTATATGATCCTTAATGATAATAATCTTTTCACCAAACGTTTCATCTCTGCTGTTCTGCCAGCTTTCCTTTCTGTCCCATATCAGGATTTTCTCTCCAGCTCTCACTATCACCTTCTCTTCCTCATCCTTCTCTGTGTACGTCTTATACCACGAGCTGGTCATTAAGGATGGGTAGTGTAGATCCAAAGCCTTTCACTCATGTTACATGATTGTCTGACGCTGGACCTGACACCTGGAATTTATCAAGTGCTCCCCGACTGGAGCTGTTCCTATGTTAGGATAAGTTTGCATGACAGCAGCACTGTATCTGTGGGAAGGTTGTGGAAATCCTGGTGGTGCGGTTTGACACACTGAATTAAGTTATGTCAGTGATTTTTTGTTTTGTTTTGTGTTTAAAAGATTTGATCACATTATGACCATATTATTATTATTATTATTATTATTATTATTATTATTATTATTATTATTATTATTATTATTATTCTAATTATTGATATTGAGAGATGCTTATACAGTGTTACATAAATCAACACAATTATTTTCCTAACAGAACCACTGTGACAGACTTTATTGTCCTCAGATGTGAATTTGAGTTATGACTTATGATTTGTGTGTCCAGTTAACAGCCGCACTGTGTTGTAGATAATCCAGCACAAATTGTCCTCTGTGATAATAACATAAATATTTATAACTGTGTGCTGGGGCGATAGAGATTCTCACACGGGCTGTCAATCAAGTTGATTCACGTTTAATGCTACTGTGCTGGCTCAGGGAAAACACAGACGGCCTGACGAAATGAGCAACAGATGTGGGCCCTCGGCCATGCAAAATGATAGAGAGAGGAAGACAGAGTGAAAGACAGACGGGAGGGAGGGCGTAGCACTAAGTAGGTGGCTTATAAAAAAGTGTTTAGACGGTAAAATGTGACAGCTTTCATGAAAACGTCACACCTCCAGTTGAAAATGAGCCCTCAGGCCCGGGCACAGGATTTTTTTAATGATCTCTATCCAGAGTTTGGATTGTGTTTGAATTGATATGTGGGTTCTTCGTTCTTTTCGGTGAGTCAGGTTTTTAATCTGATAGCCACATAGCGAGGGAAAAGGCGCCACTGTGTTTCTGATGAAGCCGGGTCCTTATCGAAGTCCTGCGGTCTGCTCGGCAGCAGGAGGCAGACAGAATCGTGAAGATATGAGCTGCGCTCTCAGACGATAATTGCTTTCAGCTTGGTTTTATTCATAGTTTCCCTGTTCTGTCTGCAAGCTGCTGCGAGGGGGAGGGAGAAAAGGAAAAAGGAAAACGGACGCCCACAAACATTGCAAGTTTGCATCCACCACATAAAGGCATGACCTTGCCATTCATTCACTTCCAACTTTTTCTCCTTCTCATCCTGCAGCTTGTTTGGTCCGAGGGGATTTGACCCGAGTTGAAAACCTGGTGAAACAGTCATCCTTTTGTCTGAGGTTTAATGGCCCTCCGAGGAGGACAGTGCAGACGTCCATTTCTTCCTCTGCCGCTCTCTTTCTGTATTTGTGTTCCCCACAAACGAGACTTTCTACAGCTGTTTGTCTTAGGTCCCAGTCAAAGCCTTAAGCATATACAATTCTTAAAAATGCGCACACACACAAACACACAAGTGCCCCTCACAAATTTTCAAGAAGCCTTCAGTGAAAGGTGTCTGTGGATCCAGATGTGTTGTCTCAATGTGATTTCATTGCTATTGTTACCAATCGGGACGGTCCTCACTTTGTCACCGTCAGCAATAAAAGACGTGTTTCACACACAATCTGTACAAACATGCGTGTTTTCCCCCCATGTTTGAAAGAATGAACACACATCACAGATAGTTAACAAACATTCTGTAGGCCCATTGACGTAGCACTGATCTGACATCGAAACGTTATTGTCAAGGAAGGAATTAGCTTTGAATTAGCTTAAAATTTCAGCTTTGTTTATAGACAAGTTGAATTTGCATTAGCTTGAAAGCTTGAAATTCAATCCATCCATCCATCCATCCATCCATCCATCCATCCATCCATCCATCCATCCATCCATCCATCCATCCATCCATCCATGATTGCACCACTTCCCTCTTTATTCCCAATTTCCTCTCCCTATTAATCTTTCCATCAGTCCCTCGTACCCACAACCCTCCAAGAGAAATACGAAAAGATGGCGAGCATCAAATAAAACCTTGACAGGGAGATATAAACATGCTTGTTAAACGTCTCCGCACGCAAGTGCTATTCCACATGGCCAACTGCTATACTGTCTCAGATTTACTCGTCATTCCTTCTTTTCACTGTTCACTCTCTCTATTACTTCATGTCTCACACTCTCCTTCTTCTGTCTCTATTTCCCCGAATTCCCATTTGTCTCTTTCTCTCCATGTCTCCTTCATGTTGCCTCTGGTTTGCCCTCCCAAACCTTGGCCATTGTTGAAACAACCATTAAATCAAGCTTTTGGACAGCACACAGGGTCAAGGAAGGTATTTCCCAGTGATGTCATTGCTTGGGTTTCTTGTCCAGTCTCTCCAACGTCAACTGTTTGACCAGCAGCAATCAATCAGACTGTTTAAATAACCAGACAGGATCAATAGTCAAAAACAATTTATGATAATCACGTCTATTTGTCTTCTTGAAAAAAAGGACTGGACCATTTGAATAGAACCACTTGAATGATTTCCTCTGTAAATCATCCAAAGTATGATTCATAAGCCAACATTTATTTAACAGAAAACAAACTGTGCCCAGTTCAGTAAGTAGCTTTCCACCTTAGCCACTGAAAGACTTTTTCATTAAACCCATGAGGCCAGATTTTCTCACTTATGGAGGATTCCTGCTCAGAAACTCTGTAAATCTGATAATGGCATAATCACAGTAGCAGGAGGATCGGAATGTCATGAGTTCACTTGTTGACATTTTAATGTTCTGGCACAAGCTCCAACTGAGTCCGAAGGGATTTTTAGAATCTGTTTATCTCTCTGGTCGTTTTCTGCTTTTCTGTGGTTTGAGTGCTTTGATTTCACCCGGGTCAGTTTCTCCTTTTCGAATAAGCAACCAGTCAACAAATCATCTGAACAACCATAAAATGTAATAACAGTTTAAAGAGTTACAGAGTAACATGCAGTATTCAGGGTTCTGGAGATATTCCATAGAATAATCTTTATCATAGCAAAAAAACAAAACAAATTCATATCTGCTCCTGTATATTCCCATGCAGTTTTCCAGTTGTCAGCTGGGCCTCCAACACTTTATTAATGATGGTTTATTCTCTCTGTGGTTTTGTGTTTCCATAGACCACACAAGTTCAACAGAGTTACATCAGAAGTTTATTCTGCTGCCCTTTAAACCTTTTTCACCAGAAATTTAAATTCAGACCAAAGTCCAAAAAATACCTAATGTTAAGACAGACTGCTATTTAGGAAGCATATAATTTGGCTTCCTGGGAAAGCCACTGTAAGGACTTAAGTTTACAGTACATGACATCACTGTCATTAGACACCATGACATCATTATTGAGGGCAGGTTTCTGCGCTTTCCAAAGCTTTGAAACGCCTGACTGAGCACTATTTATGGCTTACAGCAAAAATTGATGACGACTCACACTAGACACTACACACACATGCACACACACACACACACACACTTAATTCTTTAGAGTGAGATTAAATATACAGCAATGTTCCACTATGTGTAATTCAATTAGTAATGTAACTAAGCCATTATTTCTTTATAATACAGTCCTCTATTAAACTTAATCTGGAAAGTACAAACGTGTGTCTCTTTCAACCCAGAGGCAGGTCCAGTGAGCTGTGACGACAAACATCAGGTTTCAGTGGTCCCTTACACATAGTTAAAGCAAAAGACATAATAAAAAGGCAATAAAGAAACAGATGGAGTACATATTTCAGCTTCTCATGCCACTTTGTGCCAGTAGCAGACTGGAGGTGAATGTGATCTAACTTGTAGTGGGGACTTTGGATTTGTTCTATTGATGATCTCTATTCAGTTATGTAAAAATCTGCTTGTATGAATGCCCTTACTTTTTGAGTTTATAAGGGGGCTCCACTTATCTGCACTTATCTTGTCCTGCAGCCATGACCAGTAATCTTCCATGGAGGGCTCTTTTCCCGCTGGCCCTACTCTGCACCATCCTGCACCTCAGCTTTGCAGACAACCTCCCAGACCCCTCAGCCCCCCCGGACCAGGGAGTCACCTTCAGCCACGTCTATAAAATCGACGTCCCAGGGAGCTCAAGCTGTCAACTGGAGCATGTACCAAACCAGGACCAATCAGGTAATTAAAATAAAAAATAAAAATCAACTTACACCAGACAAAAATAACAAATGTACTACCTGTATCTGTCTTTACTGAGCAGAAGTATTAGTAAGATGATTTTTTTTTTCTGATTTCTAGGTCTGCAGACAGGGACCACTGCAACTGAAGGGAATGATATAATCTTCAGACACAACATCAGGCTGCAGACTCCCAGGTGTGACTGCGAGGAGTCTGAAAGTTTCAAGTCTTTGTTGTACAGAGTCAACGGGCTGGAAGAAGAAGTCAACTACCTGAAGACCCAGTGTACTCAGGGCTGCTGCGGAAGAGGTGGTGCTGCAGGTAAACTGTGCCAGAGGCTGAGCTGGGAAGTTGACTTATAACCAGGAAGTAAACAGGAAATAAATAATGTTCTGACAGCCGGAATGTAATGAAGCATGATGAGGTTTGCATAACTTTCACTCGTCTCTTTATCAAGGTGTGGACACAAGCTGCAGTGGTCATGGTACCTACCAACATGACGCCTGCAGCTGCCTCTGTGACCCAGGATGGGAAGGCCCAGATTGTTCCATTTCCTCCTGCCCTGATGAGTGTAACGACAACGGCCGATGCGTGAACGGGAAGTGCGTATGCCACCAGGGCTTCACAGGAGACGACTGTAGCCAGTTGTTGTGTCCAGACAATTGTAACGACAAGGGACACTGTGTGGATGGAAAATGTGTGTGTTTCCCACACTTCACTGGTGAGGACTGCAGCGTGCCCAAGTGTCCTAATGACTGCATCGGTAATGGCCAGTGTGTGAACGGACAGTGCATCTGTGATGAAGGCTTTTACGGAGAGGACTGCTCATTGGGTAAGCTATGTAAATTCCCAAATAGCAATTGTTTTGCTGCTGGGCGTAGCACCCACACCACAGCTGGTAAGGTAATGGCAATTTAGTGAACCTGAAGTGATCATAGTGACCTGCCCCTGTGGAATTCAAAGCATCTCTGCAACAGTTATTTCAGATACAGCAGGTGATGGGGCCCTGTCAGTGTGCTGACCCCGTGAACACTGGCAGCTTTGGCCTCTGGACATGTTGTGACATCAGGTTAGAAAATAGCACAGGAATATACAGACACCCATCAGTCATCCTGGGCTCCATCAAGTTTTAACCCTGCAGAAGAATTGTCACCCTTTATCAAGATGCAACACTTGCAAAATCATACATTGTTGTATTGCCTCAGGAGCCGTTTATAAAGTGGTGACAGCTACCGAATGAAACCTAGAGGTTCGCTCTCAGACGTCAGAAGAAGCAACTAATCTCCTTTAACTGTCTGCTGAATGTAGCTTCACTAAAGGACGATCAATAACCAACTTTAGGTCATGAACGCGCTTTAGAAACTCGACCATAAATAGTTTATACCTCACAGTAGCGTGTCAGCTCAAACAGCACAGTGTAACAATAACTAGAGGTGGGTCGACAGCTTTGTGTGTAGGTGTTGTTGAACTGAGTCCAACGTCAACAGCGGCAGCAGTTCGGGGGGAAAAGTCAGGGAGAGAGGGAAAGTGGGAGGTAAGAAAAGAAAATACACAGTGTTGATTTTAGACCTTAGTAATTGTGGTATTAAGCAGTGGGAGAAGAGCAGAACAAAAACAAAACGGTGGAGACTTTCACGGCTTTATGTGGCTACTTGCCTTTTTTTACACCTCGATGAGATGGATGTCAGTTTGCTCTGTTGGAGATGAAGGCAACATGTCAATCAAAGTACTGTAGCAACTCTGTACAACCAGTGTGGTTCAGTTTCAACTCCGAAACATGTTTGACCACTCATCCCCCTCCCCAATTTACATGTAAGTATGTTCGTTCAAAGACTTTAGGTGGGAAATTTATAAGAAAATACAGGAATCAGAGGAACAAAGAAAAAGGTGTTGAATGAATTCCCGTTTCATTCTCCTGAACTGAGCTGATGCTGACACATCACAACATGTTGACCTAGTCAAATTATACTTAAGTCCTAAGTTATTTTGCTCATTTTCAATCAAAGGCGACACAAATCACCACTGGTTTCCACTTTTTCCAGTCTTAATATGTAAATGCATTCACCCCGGCTGCTCTGTAATACAACTCCAGGGTAAAGACTGTCGATATCCGTGCCTCAAGTAGCAACAGGGGGATATTAACTGATATGGAAAAGGGCTGGTGATGTGAGGAAAAATATTAAACTTCCTGTCTGCTGTGTGGAGCACCATCCGAACCTTATGTGAATTCCTTTCCCCCTTCCCCCGACCCCTTCACCACACGTTTCCCATTTACCCCTGTTGAAATATGCTTACATTTATATGTAGCATCTACCACCCTCCACCAGTTATTACCACTCACGTACCCACAGAAAGTTCTTGTTTGTGGAAACCTAATTCCCCAACACTGCTGACATGATGTCTCCTGTCTTTTGGCTGCTGTTTTGTTATTGCACTCCCCTGTAGTTATATACCTTCTCACCCGTACTGTGTTTTTTTCCACAGTCGCCAATGAGGCGCTTTGGCCTTGTACAACCACAGAAAAGAAAAAAGTTTTTCTAGTTATTATGATTAGTTAGTTATTATTATTCGGGTTTCGGAAGAGACCTCAGGGTTCAAAATGTCCATTACGCTGACGAGTTCTCTCCATAGGTGTAAGAGGAACAGACAGGTAAAATGGAGGGAATGTTTCAGCCTCCAGGCAGCCATTGGTGTCTATACCAATAAAAAAATTCGGAGAGCTGAAACATTTTTGAACAATGAACAACACATTCATTTTTACTGTTGGCTCATTAACAGAGTTTTATGGAATAATGTACAATAGACGATACTGAAGAGGCAGACTCTTCCATCGTAGTTCATTGGGTGACACAGAAAATGGGTCAGATCACAGAAGTCCAACAGCAGCAAAACAAGCACATTTTTGATTTCATAAAGAAAATGCTCAACACTGTGTGACCAGCCATGACTTGGATAGGGTTGGGGTTTTAGCCTTTTGCCTTCAGCTCCTCGTCTATCAGCTCACTGAGTCTGCCCGTCCTTCTCCATTGACAAAATGACCGCCGTCTCCTTTTGTGGATGTATTTTTAATGACTAATGTCTTCAAGTGCTAAACTCACAGAGAAATCTGGCTTACAGAGCCTTCAAATAAAGGGAAGCTAAAAATACATGAAGACTGACAAAGCAAAACACAAAAAGTCAACGAGACAACTGTAATAAAGGTAATAAAACATTGAAAACATATTTAAATGCTCTGTGACCTCTGTCCCTCTCTTGCGCTCAGTCATTGGCCCGAAGGGTCTTCGGTTGGTCCGGGTGACTGATGTCTCTCTCCTGGTTGAGTGGGAGTCCGTCCGTGGGGCAGAATACTACGTTTTGACACATCATCCCAGAAATGATAAGAGTGCCCTGAAGCAGGTATTGCCAACACCATACCACCTGATTTTTTATCCATTAGCAGTTTGTCCAACAAAGGATCTAGCATAAAGCCACATTTTTCACCATTCTTGGTTCGACATGTTGTTTGCTAGGTCCGGATTCCCAACACAGAGAACTCCTACCTGATCGAAGGCCTGACTCCTGGGATCACATACACTGTCCAGGTTTATGCAGTCATCAAAGATACCCCGAGTAAAGCTGACAAGATTGAAGCTACTACAGGTACGCACTGGCAGCTGTGATCAGATCAGAAAGCCATCATTAAACTATTAATTTATGTGACCTATGAAACCAGCTATGACCCACTGGTCTGGGCGATTTCGTTGAATTGAGTTGCAGATTTTCTGTGGATTAAATATTCAAAGCTGAGGGCAAATAATGATGAGTCATGAAAACACGGGGACTTGAGTGTGAGAGTACGGATGCTGATATGAGTCATAAATCAGACTGCTGGCGTATAAAGGAGTAACACACTGTGCTCACCCGCTACTTTACAACTTGTTCCAGCTGTGCTTTAGCTCAATCTGTTCATCACTGGGGACCACATTTTGGACCTGTGACACAAAACTTGTCAGCACAGATACCAAATGTATTTATAGCCCATCCTTAAATAATAACTAATTACATAACTATACACAAATATTAGCAATCTACATTATTATATTGTGCATACCAAACACATAAAAACATACAAAATATTCAATATAGAATTGACTACAATCATGTACATTAGAAACTGCAAAGACTTATACTTATACTTCTATAAATAAATAAAAGTAATAAAAAAAGCAGAAGCTTAACATCAGTAAGTGTTTCATCAGCATGTTAACCATTACAGTTAAAGGTAATTACAGGGAATCGGCTGCACAGATGTGTTAAATGGAAATCGAACTTGTTCACAGATGTGGTAGGACACAGATGTGAAAAGAAAGATATTACTAGGCAGGATTTGTGGGTGTGAGTCAAACAGACAGAGAGAGGGACTGTAATGCGTGGTTAGCCTGGTTAGCGTTGGAAAACCCGAGGGCATGGTGTTCCCATATGGGCATGGGAAACAACCGCCATCATCTGGCTCATGGCGGTATGAGGCCTAGACAGCAGAAGGCAGTCTATTCACTGAGCACATAGATTTAAACTTCAAAAGAGGGTTTAAGTGAGTGTTTTTCCCCCCTTAGGAAAACACCTTGCTGATATTTGAAAAAACAAGACCTTTTTATTATATACCACGCTGTCTGGTTTTCATGGTTCACATTACGCTGCCTTCTTTCACCATACGCTACAGATGCTACCAAAACACAGATTCCTGATTAGGCCCCGTCCAAGGAAGGTCACATTTGTCTGTGGTGGGGATTCATCGTCTTCCTGAAGGATACATGGGAACAGAGCAGGGCAGATGCTTGAGATTACTGGGGCTTCAGTGTGGGATTTTCTTTTTGAGTCTCATGTGCACCCACATACCTTTCATTGTCCACCACTTTTATCTTTCCCAGATGTCTCAGCCATAGATGATATTCAAGTTCTTGGCCAAACAGAAGTCACCATCCAGGTGGACTGGAAGAACCCATCAGTTGAAGTGGATCACTTCAAGCTCACACACATTGACCCAGAGGGTCAGGAAGAGGAGCTGAGCATCCAGAGTAGCCAGGAGGCACGCACCAAACACACAATTGTGGGTAAGTCGTCACAGAGTCAAGACAATGTGTACCAAAACTCCAATTCCATTGCTTTGTGGTAAAAACTACATTGTAAGTATTTTTTAATAAAAAAGCTTAACAAGCATGTCCTCTGCAGGTCTGTATCCAGGAACCGAGTATCTGATCTCAGTACAAGCCATCAAAGGAACAACTGTGGGGAAGCCGTCCTCTGTCACCGGTGCCACAGGTTGGTGTCAGTACTTCAGAGTTCAGGAGTAGTGGGAGGTAATGAGACTGTGTGTCACACAGTTATTAGCAGTCAGCAGAGAGGCCATGCAGAAACTGCAGTTGTGCTGCACGTGGCGGTTTTCTCGAAGCAGATGACACTTATAATGACAGATCAGCCACTTGTGGTGGAGAATAACGGGGGGGATCCATTTTCCACTTCGTTTTGAATTGGGTGCAAGTTAAAAAAAATGGCTCTCAGTCCTCGTCGAGCCATCTGATAATTCACCAGTGGTTGGAGGCTAAGAGGAAAAACACATAATCTGTCACACACTGCGCACCGGTAGTGGTATCACCATCCAAACACACAGCCAATCGCAACTGTTTCCCGCATACAGCCAGCAGGAGGCGCAATTACGGATTAATAGTGGATGTTGATATTTTCAGCCTGATATAATGGGTAGTATTCAGTGTCTGTATTAAGCATGGCCACAGAGAGAGAACACGATAAGGATTGTGTAATGATACAACTAGACGCCCCCTGATGGTTGAGGTGAGAAGGTATGTGATTTGCAGAGTCCTGTGTTCCGGATGAATTCTAGGACATTGGGACAAATTCGTTTCACATTTTCTTTGTTGAACAGTCAGTTGCTTTAAAGTTGTTATTTGAGTGACACGTCGCACCACAGCAGATTATTCGTTACTTACTGCTTCTCTCTCTCTCACGCCCCACCCATTCTTTGCCCTCTTCACCCCCGCTTTTAGCACATTAACTTTAAAAGCAGTCTCCAGGTTGATGGCCTTTTCATTTTCTGCACCCCGAGGCAGCCAATTAAATGGTTTTTAGCTTTAGTCACCAGTGTCAGCTGGGTCTTTTCCAGCTCACCTCTCTTCTTTTGAAGCCAGTCAGGTACTCCCACTGCCCCATCACTGCTAATCTTTGTTTTTTCCCCTCTGTGACTGTGCCACCTAATTGCGAGTGAGTGTGAGTGTGCTAATCTACAAGAGACAGCCAGTGGCGTGTCTCGCTCACTCCAGTGGTTGCAGTCCTTCATATTGTGTGGGTGAGGAGGATAGACCTCAGTTCTGGTGGTTTCATGAAGACAGACATGACACCACAAAGCGTCACCCATAGTCTCGTCAAACATGTTTGCCTTTAGCCGGTGAAGTTATGAGTGTGTTGAATGATAAAAGGAGCATTAGGTAGAAATGTAAAAACAACACCTGAGAGAAGCAGCAGTAAAGAAAAGATAACACTAAGGGGCAGCTGTCCCCAGGTCGGCTTAGGGTCACCGCAGTGGGGTATCGATTACCAAAACAGTCCTTAATTCAATGAAGAGGACTTAAGGACTTTTGTTGGAACAATAAATATTTTTCTGTCTCTCACAAAAATTCAATCTTTTGATCCACCCCCAAACCCACTGCAAGCAAGTGGGGAGTGACGGATCAAAAAGGAGCAAAGAAGATGCAGTGAGAGAGCAAGATATTTATGGGGAAAACGAGGACATGACAAGGCAGGGTATAATGTATGGGTATAATGGGTCGTTTTAGAGACACTATGTAGCTGCAGATAATGCATTACTGTCTATAGCTGAAGTCTTCCATTGTAAACGATGTGTTGTAGAATGGTTTCTCTGTGTTCCTCCTTCAATGTTCATCCTTTCCCTCTTTTTAATGTCTGAAGTACTTGAAACAAAAGTACTTAAAACATCCCACCAATTAAATGAGAAATAAATACGAGAGATTCAATAATTAGCAAGTGTGCGAATGTATTTATCTTGTCTTTACAAGATGTTACTGCCAGCTGAAAACATAAGCTATGGTCTTTCATTTGTATTTCACAAATTGTTTATTGTAAGAACATAGGGTTAGGGTCAGGGTTAGGGTCAGGGTTAGGGTTAACCCTGAATCCTATGTTTAATATTAATGGCTGGATAGTCAGTGTTCCTTTGTGAATTTATATCTGTGCTGGTCTTATAACACCTTATAACCACGACCAATATGTACACATTTAGATGATTTGATGGGAAGTGATATTTTTGAAAACACTTCAATCAAAAGGAATTACTGCTTCGAGCAAAGATTTCACAGTCACTAACCTTTAGAAAGGTCATAAGTCCTATGTGCACAATAAACCACGGCTGCTTCTACTGTTTCAAATTCAATAAAGTCATTATCAAGGCCTCTCAAACCAAAAGCAGATGGGCCTGGTTTAGTCAGAGAGAATAAATGTTGGGATTTGATATTATCTGGACACACTATAGCACCAGGTGTGGTCCAGTGGGAGTAACATGATGTCCGCTCAGGCCTGAACAGCAGATATTTCTCAGCTAACGACAAATGAACAATTGAAGAGACACTCAGAGAAAGAAATAGAAATCAATGAAACAATTCAAAAAGAACAAGAACCCAAAATGCAGGACAATGGACAACATGCAGATTTGATTGAGACTGAATGAACTGACAGTGACTGGAGAGAAGATCAAGGTCTTTATATACTGCAGCCTGTGATTAGTGGACAGCTCTCAGGTGTGGATTGGTCTCAGGTGTGCAGCATGATGTGTGGATTGGTCTCAGGTGTGCAGCATGATGTCGTCAGGAAGCCCAGCTGGACACACAGAAACAGACAGACAACCACACACCCACAAAAGACAAAGACAAACTAGACACGAGGCTAAAAGGGAGGCAGGATGATTTAATCCTAACAGATTCCTGAGGAGTGAAATCTCAAACCCGCAGATTCAATTCTACAGTTATAATAACTTCTTCATACGTGAAGTACATGTTGGATTTGTATTACATATGAAATATTTATTTCATTTTCTTAGTGACATGATTTTGTAGTACACAACTTGATGGTTTACAATGGCCACAAGAAGTGTTTTTTTATCATCCATATCTTGATTACCTCTAGATGTGGACACTTTCAAACAAAACAAGTCATAGAAGAATTATGAGCTATTTCAGGTCGTAGAGAAAACATGGAAAAGCATGGAGAAGTTTTCAGGAGACTCCAGCTCCAAACATAACATAATAAAAAAATGTTACTGTATTGATACATATTTGCCCTTGGTTCCATCTGCAGACATACAGGGATATATGGCTTCCGCTGTACACTGAGGCTGTGATGCTGCGCGGCTGTAAATGATGAAAGATGGAATGATTACTATGCGCCTCGTGGTCGATGCCTCTGCTGAACACGCCACCCGTAATGGATAAGCTGTTTTCCAAATGGCTGAAGCCACAGCTCGTGTTGTGTAGCCCGGTAGCTGCTGTCGCTCAGCGGCTACTGGGGGAGAACGTCGGGAGTAACGTGATCTATCACGCAGTGAAACTTCAGAAGCTGGAGCGGGCCTCCTCAGAAAGAGCAGTGCATGGAAAAAAAGATGTAATAACACATAGACAGTGTCAGGCGGCCCCTAAGAGCAAAAACAGCCCTTCTGTGTTCAGAGGGTCACAATATTACAGCAGAGAGGGAGAAGGAAGCGTGTGTCGTGAAGGAGAACAAGGCTCAGCTAAATACAAGCTGCTGTCAGGTGGTCACAAATCAAAATCAAAACCATTCAGCTATTTCCCTTCATTTGGAAAACGAAAAATGAAATGTCATTTTGGGCCCTACAGAAAATCACAAACACAAATATACAAAATTTAAAAAATACACATCTGTCTGAGCTGTCTGCAGCGAAAGGCACAGACAAACACATTTTCAGTGAAATGGAGGAGTATTGTGCTGTTCTTCTCCATCATCTCCCAGTTTATTATTGTATTCCTGTTTTGGTGCATGTGCTGTTTTCTGGGAAGATTATGAAAATAACAAGAGATGTTGCAGGCTATAGAACATAGATAACACTGCTCAGCCCGTGTGCTCAGGGAAATTGCATTGCAGTTTATTGTCGGAGAAAGAAACGTCTGAAGAATGGTGTCGTCACAGAGGTTGTCTGAGTGTGGAGCAGTGTGTCCGCAGACAGAGAAGTCAGAGCAGGTGAACAGAGGAGGGGAAATGAGGCAATGTACTGTAAAACAGTGGGAGCAGAGTGACTGGCTGCATAGTTACCACAGGGCCATAACTGCCCTGAGCAGCCCTGAGTTTTGACTCAATAAAAAACACTGACTCCCATTTTTTAATCCTCACAGGAACTATGAAATAAAGGCATTGAATATGCCCAACAACAACAACAACAACAACAACAACTATAAAACAATGACTGCTACATTCCTTCCCTCTCTTGGATGCATCATAGTCGGTTTTTAATGATGCTGACGGTGCAGTGACATGAGTCTGACCTCGGCTAAACCACACAGGAATAACCCTCAATGATGATTGCTTTTACAGTTCCATTAACTTCCTCTGTTTCTGTCTCACTATGCGTCTTTGACTCTGTCTCGTTAACTTTTCTGTCTCCTGCTTCCTTTTTCTTGCTTTCTCTTCATTTACACACACGCACTTTTTCTATAATTCCTGTGTTTCTTAAAGCCCAGTGATGATATGATATGATATGATATGATATGATATGATATGATATGATATGATATGATATGATATGATATGATATGATATGATATGATATGATATGATATGATCTCCTCTTTAGAAATTGATGGTCCGACAAAGCTTGTCACCACTGACGTAACGGAAGACACCGCAACGGTATCATGGGATCAAGTCCAGGCAGAAATCGACGGCTACATGCTGAGGATATATGATATATGATATATGATATGATATGATATGATATGATATGATATGATATGATATGATATGATATGATATGATGATTCTGGTTCTTTCTTATATATATTTTACATGATCTCCTCTTTAGAAATTGATGGTCCGACAAAGCTTGTCACCACTGACGTAACGGAAGACACCGCAACGGTATCATGGGATCAAGTCCAGGCAGAAATCGACGGCTACATGCTGAGCTACACCTCTGCTGCAGGCTCCAGTTCGGAGATCCCCGTCGGCAGGGACAGCACCTCGTACAGGCTGGTCGGCCTGAGGCCGGGTGTTCTCCACACGGTCTACATCTGGTCCTTCAAGGGCGACAAAGTCAGCAGAAAGAGTTCAGCAGAAGCTGAAACAGGTAAACAAGCCCTCAAATGCAGGTAAATGATCGACAGTAACTTCAGAAGTTATCTCGATAATCACGTCAAGACATTAACTTCTTCTTCTTTTGTTTAATGGCAGTTGCCAAACAACTAGGTGCATCTCATGACACCACATTACATTACAACAAATCACATGTTATCTAATTTGACTACAGGCCCATTGTACCCCAAGTCCCCGCAGAGAGATATAAACTTCTAACCGGAACATGCAGGTGAACTTGTAAAAACTTGCAATGTAAAAACACATATTAAAAAGTCTTTTTACACTTTGACATGCTCAGGTAGTTTAAGTGTTCCCAGACAAGCAAGCTGCTCTTACCCGTCATTTTCTAAAAAGCTTCTGTGCACTGGTTTTCACATCAGTTCTCTTGTCTTTTGCATCGCTGACATTTTACACCTTGCACACCAACTCCCCCAGCCCCCACCCCACCCCCCTTTTAGCCTAACTGCCAAGAGGGAAACTCTCGCTAAAGAAGACGATGTGTAATTATGTTGGACACCTCACTTAAACGTTGTTTCGTTTAGCCTGAGGCCGACTGTCGCTGAGAATTTGAGCAAAGTTAATCTTTTCTGGTGAACAAAGCCAGCTCTTTGCTCGTCGCTGTCTGTTTGATGTTTGTGTTTTTATGTTTTTATGTTTTTTTGTTTGTGAAGAAAGTCAGCAGGTTTGTGTGCTGACTGACATTCGTCCAAAAACATTAACAAATCCAATGGTGTTGGCATGGTCACACAGCGTTACTGAATTTTAACATTTCTCTATTCGCTGTAGTTGTAGTTTAATAATATGTCTTAGGCGCTTTGTGTAGCTTTGGGCTTTTTATGCACTTTGAGTTGCACAAAATAGTTTTTTTAATTTTTTTTGAACAAATCTTTTTGTCCATTCAGATTTATTTCCTGCTTCCTTTGACGAGGAAAGCAGACATGCTGGCTCTAATAACCTCAGTCAAACAACAGGAGGCAAATGTCTGTGGCTTGAAATGCAATTACATGTGGGAGCTCAGAACAATATGTGCTGACCTTCAAACTTTAAAATGTGCATTTTAATCATTAAATGATGCAAGTGAGGAGTTTGTGAAAAATGAAATGGAGGATTGGACGACATGAAGTATGTGAAAAAATAAAACGACAACAACAACAATAACAATAATGTTTCTCAATAAGACCAAAAGCCGTCCAGAATTTTTACGAGGCCTAACCTTCTCACAAACTGACAGTAGATCAGCCATGTGTAAATGCACACAGCTGATTTGCATCAGTCTTGCGTAGTTTTTGTTTTGTGTCACAGGGTGTAGTGTTTTTCGTAGTCTTTACTAACCAAAACCTCCCATGCAGAGCTGGATGCCCCTACTAACTTCTTGGCCCGTGACGAGACAGAGTCCAGTTTCAGGGTGTCCTGGGATCAGGCTCAGGCAGACAATGATGGCTACGTCCTGACCTACAGCTCCTCTGAGGGCTCGAGTGCAGAAATCCCTGTTGGATCTGGCAGTACTTCTCACACGCTGACCGGCCTGAGGCCCGGGGTCCGCTACACTGTCCACATCTGGACCGTCAAAGGGGACAAAACCAGCAGGAAGATCTCAACGCAAGCTGAGACAGGTCTCAGATACGCAACCTTCTATACAAATCCCAAAGCACCTTTTATTTACCTGACTGTGAAGGGAACACCTTTTCCCATGCTCGATACTGTAATAACATATTCTACATAATGTAGTGTGTGCCTGTCACAGTGTATTAATATCCTATACTAACATTTTCCTGTAGAACTGGATGCTCCTGCTAATCTCTTATCCCAGGATGAGACAGAGACCAGCTTCAGCCTGTCATGGGATCCAGTCCGGGCAGAAGTTGACGGTTACATCCTTACCTACAGCTCCTCTGAAGGCTCTAGTGGGGAAATCCCAGTGGGCTCCGACAGGACCTCTTACACGCTGACTGGCTTAAAGCCAGGAGTCCTCTACACGGTCTACATCTGGGCCGTCAGGGGGAGCAAAGCCAGCAGGAAGACCGCAACACAAGCAGAGACAGGTTCCAGACCTAATTTTTTGTTAAACCAAAATCCCCTGATCTTTTAAGAACTTTATTGTTGTTGAAGACAAGATAACTCCCTTGTAAGGAGAAGAAAAATTGGCTCTCACATGTTCGTCACTAATCAGAATCTTCTTGTCTTATATATATATCTTATATATTTTTTCTTTCATTTATCCATCTACTTCTGCTTATTTTGATCACAAGCAGCAAAACGACCCTGACATTTTCTTTCCCCTGTAACTTACATCCCCTCCTCCTGAGCGGTCCCATGCCAGCTCAGCGGTATGATCCCTCCACTATGTCCTGGGACCACTGCAATCTCCTCTCCATTCAGTCATGTCTGGGACTTGAAGCACCCAGAGATGTTCTTTCCAAATGGACAAATCAACTCTTTGCTTTGTTGTGCCGGCTGAGGTCTGCCAGCATCGTCTCCAACAGTCATTTCAGTCAAGGTTGGAGACAACAGGTTGAAGCTTGGCTCGACTGACCCTCCATGAGAATGAGCTGATATGAATGTCCTGTCAGTTTCATGCTTTTCATTACTCTAGCTCGTGTGGAAAATCCTAAATCTGTTCCCTGGGGTAGCTACCCACTCATCTGGGTTGGTTAAGAGAACTTTTCCTGAAAGCAAAATGAAAGGCCTGGACGAAATATTCTACAATGACTCATTTGTCATCCTTCTTGAATGCTGGCTTCCACCTGTCGATGTGGTTTTTGCAGTCAGAAGCACTCGTCATCTTCTTGCCACAGCTCCATACAGCTGCTTATGGAACAGAGCTGGGAAATGGAATTATTCCAGTCAGATATACCGCACTTTTTTTCCCCTACAAGCTCAGCAGGCCAAATATTTTTGATGCAATCCAAAATCTTGATGCAACTTGCAGACACACCAGAAAAATCTTCATTTTTTGTGTGTGTGTTTTTACAATCTTTACTTTTTATTTCCTATATGTATTGTGTCACTAATGTATGTAGGAAATGCATGCTCATTGACTTAGTTTTCATTAGTAGTTTATTAACCACCTCCACTAACATCTTCCTCCAGAACTGGATGCTCCTGCTAACCTCTTAGCTCGAGATGAAACAGAGTCCAGCTTCAAGGTGTCCTGGGATCCCGCTCAGGCAAAAACCGATGGCTACATCCTCACGTACAGCTCTTCTGAGGGCTCTAGTGAAGAAATCCCAGTCAGCTCTGACACAACCTCTTACACGCTGACTGGCTTGAGGCCTGCAGTCCTCTACACTGTCTACATCTGGGCCATCAGAGGAGAAAAGGCCAGCAGGAAGATCTCAACCAAAGCTCAGACAGGTTAATAAGCTATGAAGGGGCACATATTTATAGTCCCTTTTCTCATAAAATAATGAGGTTATCATCCAGTTAAAATACTGTTGTCGATAGGATAACTTTATGGCGATTGTGATTCTTTTTTTGTGCGTTTCGCAGTTTTGGAAGTTGAGACGTTTGCATTTATGTTGCGATGAACACAAGATAAAAGATCAGTTTCCAAAAAGACAAACCTGACCCATAGTTTACGAATGATGCCTGTATTACGTTGGACAGTTGCTGAACTTTTCTGTAAATTAACAACAATATAAGCCACAAGTACTCAACAATCAAAACAGCTGGTACTGTCCAAAGCAGTGATTAAATCAAACTGGAGTGGTGTACCACATCTGAAAAGCAAAACAACTTGAGAAATGATTGATTTTCTCATTTTAAAATTGACGATGCCTTTGATTTAGGCAATCTAAAAGGCAATCCATAATTTCTCATGTCAGGTCACTGATTTATTTTGGGGTTTTTTCTTTGAAAAAAAAAAAAAATTGGTTTAGTTTTAACTTTTTCATTCTAAATCAACACAGGGCACAAAATCTGATCTGACAGGAAATGCTTGACACAGGTCAGGCCAGGTCACTGGGTATCCGATGTACCGCAGTGTGGGGTTAAAATAGTATTGGCTGCACATGTGTGGAAAATCACCTTTTTTCAATTAGGCTGAGTTTCAGATTGTAATCCTGTCTTCTTGTCGTGACTCAATGGAAACCATCCCAGGCTCCGGACTAACACAGTGTTGAATGAATAAATTAATAAAAACATAGGGTACTGTTTTAGCAGAAGAGCACTTACAGTGTGAATCTTAAGTTGTAGTAATAATAATAACGATCAGGGCCTATTTGACAAACACTTTTTCTAATTTATCGAGCCGTGGGTGGTAAAGAATCCCACTGTTCCAAGAGGTGTCTTTGTGTCAGACGCATTATTACAACATCTGTTTCAGTTCAAACATCCACCGCATTAAAACAAGGGAGCCAACTCCTGTCAGCTTGTAAAGGGAAATAACAACCACTCTGGTGCTCGATGAGGACAGAGGCTGAAAGGTTTTACTGTCAAATGCATTAAACCCGGAGTTCCAGATTTGGTTTCATAATGTAAATAAGAAGTGATTAATATGGAATATTGCAGTTTTTTTTTTATCATTGTTTTGAAAAAATATTTAATTCCCATGATTACGAGAAAGAAATTGTACTAAAACACAAGCACGGAATTTTGAAACAACAAAAAATTATTGGAATGACGATATTTTTCAAAAACAGAACAAGGTCACTGACCATACTCCATCACCATACTCCCCTTCTTACCAGACCCAGAACAGACTTTATTAGATGCGTTAATGAGTGTATGTTAATGTACTTGTGCTGTAATCGGCTCTGGTTTATGCTCTTGTTTACAGATATTGATGCCCCCAAGGAGCTGAGGGCTGCTGATGTGAAAGTGGAGTCTGCCACTTTGACCTGGATTCCTCCTCTGGCCGATATTGAGGGTTACATCCTCACTTACCGAGATGAGGACGGCAACATGGAGGTACTGGGCCAAGCACGTTTTCACGTTTTGTGCAAAAACACTTTTGCTGTACATTTGCTGTAATTATTCTGCAAAAAAAAACCCAAAAAACATGCCTGTGCCTTCACTCATACACAAAAGCAACTTAGAAAACTGTTATTATTAAAAAAAGTTTAAGGTGCCTTTTCACTGTAACCTCTGTGGAACACTGACCTCTTGTGGCCATATTTGAAATTCTACTGAGCACATAAATTAAGTGACATTTTCTCTGATCTTTCGAAATGAGATTCTCCACTTGAGGTTCATAGTGCTCAGAGTGAGATTGATTTGTGTTGCTCTGTGTTTTGCGGTCAGGCTGTTGAAAAGCAGCTCGGGGCCAGTGAGAGCAGTTTTGCTGTATCGGGTCTGGAGACAGGGAAGAGCTACATCGTTACCATCATTGCCTACAGGGGCAACAAGAGGAGCAAGGTGGTGGAGACCACTTTCAAAACAGGTCTGTAACACAACCTGAAATATTATTGGCATCTACAATACATGCATTATCTATATTTTCTGCAATGCAGAATGTGTATTTTACATTTTGTTGTTTTGGAAGTAACTTGTGACCACATCCCATCCTCTTCCCTAGTTGGCGTCCTCTACCCATTCCCCATGGACTGCACTCAGATCATGACGAATGGAAACAGGAAGAGCGGTATCTACACCATCTACATTAACAATGACAGGTCGAAACCACTGGAGGTTTACTGTGACATGGATACTGATGGAGGCGGCTGGCTGGTATGGTATATTGATAAACTGCACAGACCATAACTATACTTTAAATTATGTGGGCAACGATTATACCAGTAAATATTAAAGGAACACTGCATTAAATAACAACTAACCTGGAAGAACTGACGTATAAGGGCTCCAATATTTTATAGAAGTATAAAACTAGATAAAACTGAAGAAATTCTGGAATGATATCAACAAAGAGTAACTGCTACTGGCATTTTTAGAATAATAATAATAATAATAATAATAATAATAATAAAAACAGCACCAAGCTAATTGTCTGAACTGTTTGCAACACTGTTTTGCTGTTTTCAGATGCTCCAGCGTCGGACCACTGGCAAGCTGGATTTCATGAAACGCTGGAGGCAGTACATAGCAGGATTTGGCAACCTGACAGATGAGTTCTGGCTTGGTGAGCACACCAGTGTTCTCTGGGGTTTTCTGCAGACACTGAAACATGCATATCTGGGCAGTAAAGGCACCTTTCCCTCTCCCATTCACATTCTGGGTCTGTCTGTTCCCCCAGGTCTGGATAAGATATACGAGCTCACCAACACTCCTACTCAATATGAGCTGCGGTTCGACTTGGGCCTGGGCTCCGAGAGGGCCTTCGCTGTCTATGACAACTTTCAGATTGCTCCAGTCAAGCAGAAGTTTGCGCTCACTATTGGGAAATACAGCGGGACAGCAGGTGGGTCTCTTGATCCGACAGTCGTTTCCAATTTACAGACATGGTATACAAGTGTGAGAGTGTGCAGTGTGAAACGTTGCTGAAATATTAGTTTTGAAGAGGAAGAGTGTGCAGTGGGATGGAGGAGGTGGGAATAAAGGGGGTTTCAAGCACCAGGCATCCATTCAGTGGGGCGCTGGGGAAAAAAAAGTCCCAGCAAGCAGATGCATATTCAATCAGCAGTAGCTATACATTAAAGTTGGTATCTGAAGAAGCCATGGTTTGAGTGGGTTAGATATACTATACCTATAACACTGCACATATACATTGTACTGTGTCTATCTCCGCTGTGGTTTGTTATGAAATGGATTTCATCAGGGAGCTGTGGAAAGGCAAAGGCACTTTGAACTTGATTATGTGCTGTTGTTGTTAATGCTGATGATTGTTGACGATCCCCAGGCGACGCGATGACCTACCATCAAGGCCGACCCTGGACTACCATCGACTCAGATAATGACATCGCTCTGGGTAACTGTGCCCTGACCCACCGCGGCGCCTGGTGGTACAAAAACTGTCATCTGGCCAACCTGAATGGCAAATGGGGAGACAGCAGACACAGTGTGGTGAGTGAACATCGCTTAACTATGGTCTGTTGGCTCGTGGATGCACAGTGGAATCGGCTTGGCGCTGAAATCACCAGGGGAAAGTTTAAAAGGATGGAAGTTAAAAAAAAACAAACAGAAAGAGAAAACACAACAGTTCATTCTTCAGTTGTAGATCTGCATTAACCTGCACTGTTGTGTTGTTGACATGAATTGATTTTTCACCATCAACTACATCGTGTAATAATGACCATGTAGGTACCCTCACACCAGTAGGTGGCAGTGATGATACTATGTTGTGACACCAAGCAAAGTTACAAGTCAACGGTCTGTGGATTTTGGAAATGAGGCTGTCAAACATGATCTTGTTTCATATGTCCCACTTGCCCTTCAAGAATCATAATACAAGAGGATCTTAAAATGGTTTTAAACATCAGTGTAACACAACTAGCCAGCAGTAACACAACTACTGCTCATCGCAAACCGCCTCTTGTTTTGCACGTAACACGCACAAACACATCAAGATCAAAAGATGTATCATTGTTATTTGGGATCCTTCATCCAGACCTATAGAAAAATGACCAGCAGAGCGCAGGGAGGGGGTTCAAGGGGGGTGGGCGGCGTTGTTCTGGTCTGCCATCCAACACTTTCACCACAGCACACTCACACACTGGTTGTTTTGTTTTGGGTTGTTGAGGTGAAACAGAAATGGCCTGAATCCATCAGCGGTGATAAGAAAACACATTTCTCACACCAGCCATAAACCCTAAGTGTTTTTTTCAGCGGGCTGATGGGGTAACAACAGCAGTTATTATGTCTAAGGAAGACTGATACTAAGGGAAATGCTGGGGGATTTCTCTGCTCGTGTCAAGATTTCATCCACAATATCTCCGCTGCAGATGTCTCCTGCAATGTTTGTCGGCCGTGGAAACAGCCGTCACAACAAGTTTGTACTCACATGAAATGAAGCCCGGGGCTGGTATTTATTAGTTTTTGTCATGCTGCTTGTCCATCACGCTGCTGCATCTGCGTCTGCTCGCGGGTTCTCACTTTTATTAAAAAAAAAAAAAAAAAAAATCTATCAACCTTTCTTTGTTTTCTTACATTTTCTAATTTCTCTCTCTCTCTCTCTCTCTGCTGACCTGCTGACAGGGAGTGAACTGGGAGCCATGGAAGGGCCACCTGACGTCCCTCGACTTCACTGAGATGAAGATCCGACCGGTCGGAGCCCTGTCCAACAGGAAGAGGAGATCGTTGTTGGCCAGGGAGAAAAGAAGAGGCACAAACCTCCAATAGAAATGAAAGACCACCTCCTTGTGAAACCACAACAGCCATCTCCAGCCACGTTATCCTGCCGTCACACTGGACTGGGAGAGATCTCTTATTAGTGTAGCCTGGATCACCTGTTCCAATGTTCTGGCCACACAGGGATTCACACTGATCCAGATGCCTCATTGTGTCTCAACACTTGGACAATATGTCCACTTTTACTGGGTGGTGGGGGGTGGGGGTGAGGGGGTGGGTGCCAGCTGGAACATATCTCTGCAAGTAACTTATTGTCTGCTTGTTCTAAAGTGCGATTCCACAACACTCCTGGATTTAGTGTGACTAGGGGGAAAGCGACAAATATGCAAAATGCCTTTGAGTTGTTTTGAAGTGAACTTATTTTGTAGTTTAAATAAAAAATAAAAAAAAACAAAACTCCTGTTTTCACTGATTCTGGTAGAAAATGCCAGTAAAATGGTAGAAAATTAGGAAACAGTAGAAATCAGTAGATTTGAGAAACCAAACTTTACAATTATGCCATTCAATTAAGCTTTTTTTTAATCCTCAGGGCAGCAGCCCATGATATTTGTATTATATTTGTTAAATTCATGTTCTTTGAATAATATGAGTATCTATTTTTGCCTGTGTACAATAGTACTGCCATCATAAAATAAATGATCTAAAACAGTGGTTTGGTGGTTTTGTTTTAGATCAGGTTCTGACCATTAACAAATCAGTCGCCTGAATTTATGGATTGTGAAGCTGGCTGCCTGTGACACATTAAACCGCCACTGTGCTTCAAAACCTGTCAGATCACATTAGTTTGTGTGACACAAGCGGGCGAATAACAGTGGATGGATGTCTAGATCGGCCATATTGTTCCTGCTTTATATTCATGTGACAGGGACAGCACATATCAATCAGCGTGATGATGTGCCCGTATCAAACGTCAATAACAATCAAGTTTGTTTGGCCCATCTTCTGGAAATGAATGACCACAGTCATGGGCTCATTCTGGAAAAGGTGGCAGAGGTTATTAATACTGGTTTGACTCTGGCATCATTTCTTAATTACACTTTTTTTTTTTTTACGCTTCTGTTACAAACTGTGATGGTTTACGCGACAAGGACGGAGTGCATCAATCAAGATGTTAATCTGCCATAACTATTTTACAGTCCCCGCTCCTCCTAAATGATGTATTGCAATGACGTCATGGGCAATAAGGGTTTATTCCAGCCAAGGACAGAAATATAGAGCCACACTACGGAATATAAAAAACCTGAAGGTGACTATTACTTCATCATTTTTGTCAAACTATGAGTTTTAGCGGCTAATTCTTATGCATGCCCTATAATTACACAATAATTTGGTTAATTTTATGATCAATCTCTCCAGTGTTTATGTTTTGATCACAGTAGTGGATCAATAGCCCACCGTCACCTCTAGAGGCCTCTGCTGTCATGGATATTTAACGAGCTCATCAGATGATCCTCAGCGTTAACTTTAATGATCTGCATCTCAAGGTCTCCTCACAAAGCTGAGCTGCATTTGAAATTTGATAAAAACCCAAGGTCAGCGACGAAGCAGTGTTCAGAAGAGGAGGTCGGTTTCTTACTGCACACACGCAAACGTATTTGCACAATCAAACTTGGTTGATGTTTTCCATGTAAAACTCTCTGCTCCCATAGTTCCTGACTTGTATTGTGCTGAGTTGAGCAACTGCACTAGCAGGAACTGATGACTGTGAGCCGTCTGGTTTCTTCCTAGTTTCTCAATTCTCTATCTGTTAATCTGTAGACGGCAACAGCTCACTGTCTACTGTCTGGACAAGAACCCCTTTTTAAACAGCAGCTAACAATGGAATGAATTTGACAATTACATTACACCACTTAGCAAAAAGAACAGATATAAGATACAATCTGTTCAGACAACAACGCACCACATCTGCAAAGTCTTTCCTACCAAAGTCCCACCAAAGGCTGAATAGAGATTTTTTTTTTCTAAAAAAAGTTATTTTTGAGTGTTTATTTTTCCAAATCGAATTTTGAGAGAGTTGTTTCAGAAGCCTGCTGCCTAAAATTTGGCAGCGAATATTTCCAGCGTTTCATTTCAACTTTGAAAATGAAACGTCCCACAACAGCTCATTAATGCAAAAGGCCTTTTCAGCCACAGTGATTGCAAATTACTTTAAGGAGATGGGTTCCTGCCACTGCTCTGCAAGGCACGTGGTTTTCCTATGTGCCAGGATAAACAGCGATGGGAGAGAGAGCTTTTTGCCTCCTCTCCTACCTCTTTTTCTCTTTTCGTCTCTCGTCCACTGTGTGTATATGCATAATACAGTACCGTGTATGCCTGCCGACATTCACAGACTGCATTGTACAGTATGCCTGTGTCACTTGGCCTTACACACACACGTCTTGGGATCTGTATGATGTTTTCTTTCCATGACACAATTTGGTAATGTGGCAACAAGGGTGTGCTTGTTTCAGGGGGTGGGGTGTGAGCAGTTCATGGAAAGACAGAAATAGTGACCAGAGAGAGCGGAAAGGAAGAAGCCTGGTAGACTTTTGAAATAAAAATGTGCATATATTGACTTAATCTTATTTTTTATTTCGGATGTTGTTGGACAGAAACAAGAGAGAGAGAGAAAAACAAATCTCATTTTCAATGTGCAATGAATTCATCTCCACGTCATTGTTGTTTTTGTCATTTCTATCCCTGCGTTTCTTCCACAGCTGATGCGTTTCCATTCCAGACGTATTTAACAGCCTTTGCATTATAAAAATTGCTGGGGGGGTCACATTATGTTAAAACCCCTCTCGTCACACTGATTGTTGTTTATCTCACCTGGAATAAGCATGACAGTGATAGTGTGAAAAATGTCATGGAGTTGGATGCACACCCTGATCAAATACAAGCCGTGTGATTTATTATTTGGTTTCCACGCCAACATCACGCTGAAACAACGAGTGCAATGACAAATTGTGGAGGCTTGTTCTCAAAGACATGTCCCCGGGGCCTTAAAGATAGAAGTAAACAAACGCGTTGTTTACATGGCGAGATTTAAGCAACGCTAATGCTTTGACAGCCCTGAACATTTCATGCAGGTTAAAAATCAGGCTCCAGGAGACGGAACAAATTTCCTAAAGCACACGTCTGAGCGCTAATATTGTCAGCGATGAATTGCTCCTCAAGTCAAACTGATTGCTCTGCTATGGCCATCAGACCTTTGATGGAAATTAGATGTTCATGGAAATCACCAGAGGCAGCAGTACTTATTAAATACATTGTCTCTGCAGCCGTCAGTTATGTTTGTTGTTTACACAGTTTATTCATAGGAACTTCTCTCCGTCCCCTTTTATTTATTGATTTATTTTCTGTAATTCTTCATCACAACAGTGTTAATGCTGTTACAGCCGTCGCTTTGCATATGAATTCAACATTAACCAAATGACGGAGTGTGTACAGTGCATCAGCAATCTGCAATCGGCTCATATGACTCATGTCAAAACTCAAAGGCTCTGTTGACTTCAATTTATTTCAGAAATGAAAAGATAAGACACCACATAGAATAGAAAAATACTTTATTTCCTCTCTCTGTCATTTTCCACATTAGCTCCCATTTATCACTGTATCTCTATATGTCATGTTAAGTTATGCACGCAGTGCTACCAACAAAGCCCTGCCAGATACATAATTAAAAAAAAAGAAAGAAGAATCACCTCCGCATTTTTTTTAGCATCTGTGGAACAACATGTCCTACATATACAACGTCATGCATAATTGGATGGGAGAAAGAAGCGGCGCTATTATAAAGAAAACTAACTATCCAGGATGGCTGTTCCAACAGCAGACAGTTACTCCCACCTCTGCTCCCTCTGATCACAACAAACTGACACAAAGACACAGAAGCACAGCTAGATTTCATATTCGCCACCCTCTTGACTTTGGCAGCTGATTGCGGCTGATGCACAGTCCCTGCAGAATAAACACTCAAAAGGAGGGGAAGTCCAAACACACTGAAGCCCATCATAAGACACACTGCCTAACAGGTGCTGACAAGTGACGTCTGCATGTTGTGAACATGTTAACGACAAACAAAGAGAAATCATTAATGCGATCAACACCTCCGCATCAAATATATTAATAGCACAGGGCTGTAAAAACACCCACAATTCTGTATGATGAAGTGTGTGATAATGAGGATCAGTTACTCATGGTCAGCTGATAACTGACTGCAGACAGGAGGCAACCGCAATGGAATAAATAAAAAAATACATATTATCAGCATAATATGTGTGAATTAATGAACAAGTTCATTTTCCTGTCTGGCTGAAGTGATGGGAGAAGAGTGAGACACGATGTGGAGGCCAAAGAAATCAGTCAGTCACATGAGGTCCCCCCTTCAGATCTTAAAATCAATGATGACTTTGGTTTCCACTCTTTCAGCAGGAGACTCCCTGCTGTGACTCCCCGCTTCAGAGTCACACGTTGTGGCAAACCTTGTAGTATCAGTAGCTCAAGTAGTTCAAAGGAATAGTTTGACATTTTCTGAAAATATACAACTTTGTGAAGTTGTATCAACGGCCGAAATCACAATTTGCTGCTTTGCGCACGGTTAACGTTCAAAAGTAGCAATTTCTGGTTTTGCAAATAAAAATATATATTTATAATTTAACTCGTTAACATAGGCAAACTAGCTGATCGACCCTGTCTCCAGTCTTTGTGCTAAGCTAAGCTACCAGGCTGCTGGCCCTAACTTACAGATATAAGAATGCTGTCACTATTTATCATTCATATTTCCCAAAGTGTACTGTATATCTGCTCCTTTTCCTGATTGTTGTGAGTGTTGAGTTCAGCCACAGTCAGTATTGACAGGACACTGTGTGCGCTGACAGTAAACCTCTCTGCGACAAATTCAAAGCCCAGTGAAATGTTCCACTCACACTTGCACATGCTGATCATGTTAGATCTGGGCAACCCCTTCAGTCCGGCTGGTACCACTGATTATCCAAGTGAAATACTACTGGGGATCTTTATTTTGCAGGCCGAGGCAGCAAATTAGGCCCAACATGTGCAGTTTCTGTCTGGGAACACGGAGCAGAAGAGGCGAACCTCTCTGTCGGAGCAGCGGTTTAAAGGAGCATGTCCTCTTTTCCCAGCTGCACCTGAGCAAGAAGATCGACTTAGTGCCAGTGTAAACTAATTCATAAAGATGATAACACTGCTGAGCCCCTTCTCCCTGACTGGGTTTTCAGACGTCATGCACTCTAAAAACGTTTAATGAGTCTTCAGGCACCATCCACTCCAATCAAAGAATGTGATTAATCCATGGTATCTCTTCTTGAATATTCTGAGAACATGTTGAATTAAAGAAGTACAAAAAAATGCTTTGAATAGTCGACAAATCTAATGTCTTCACCACATGCATAATTAAAATGTTACACATTGACTCGACTTCCAAATAAAATAACATAGCTGAGTTTGTTTCTCGGTTGAATATAATTATATAATTATAATGCTGCTGTGTTTTGATGCTTAAAAACGAGGGCCTGTATTTATTAAACTAAAGACTAAGAGCCCATTAACAAAGCCAATTAGTTGGTGTTGTTATCTGCCTGCATTACAACTTTTCCTCATGAGACCTCTCAAACGTGGCTTCATTTGCTCGGCACAATAAATACTATTATTAATTACGCAAACGATTTGGGATCAATCACCTGCACACTGCTTTTGGCTTTGATTATGGCCTGATGTAAACGTTGCCATTTACTGTGTACCGTTAATCAGTACACTGAAAGATCTGTCAAATGTATCATATATGTATAATATGAATGGTATCATATTACGCAAATCAAGAGATCGGAGAGGGGGGGTTGTTTTTTACGTGCGACCTGTTGGATGTCAGTGAATCACCACTGTACGTTGCGGTCTGCATGTGAAAAGGAGGCCATCTGAAAGCTGGGCAGACATGAAACTGGCTCGCTCTCAAATACAGTCGCAGTGAATTTCACGTGGGAGCTCTAAGAACAAAGTGCTCTCAATAACACTGCTTCTTCTCTGCTTTACACTCGCACACTCTCCCTCTGCGAGACACACACACATCACTGAAAATGTGCCTGTGTCTGCGTATTGTATGTAAACAAAGTAGACCAAATCACCACAGACCACATCACATGAATACAAACGGGAAGAATCTGTACAGATTACATGTTTCAAACCGAAGCCGTGCCCATCACAATGTGATGGGATCCCCATTCGTTTAAAAAAAAACAAAAACTCTCCTCGCTCCTCTTCAAGTTTAATATGATTGTTCAGCTCCACTGCACTGACTGGTCCAAGATCATCCATCTCAAACCCCCCCCCACCCAAAAAAAAAAAAAAAATTCCTACAACATATCTAGGGCAACCCTGTCAGGCGTCAGTGGCCCCGTCTTGACAGAAATCCACAAGTCCTCAGTATTGGCAGAATTTTTTTTCTTCTTCGTCTCCGACCTTCCGGTTGCCATGGCGTCTTTGCAGCAGCAGCAACAGCAGCTGTTGGCATGGCGACAGCAGCAGCAGTGGCAGCACACCGCCAAAGTAATGAGGAGGACCAACAGGGGCAGAGTGAGGAGGACGCCCAGACAGACTGTGTTGTAAACCCCTTGATTGTGTTTGTCTGCAGCGAAGCGCCACAGCTGGTTGAAAAAATCCGTAATGCTGTTGGTTTTCACATCCATGGCTTTGGGAGACAGAATTGTGTGTGCAGCAGTTCTGATGTTTTAATCAACCTTTCAGAGAGATTTTTTTTAAAGTGAAGTTTATAAGATCGTAAAGGAGCATTAAGGGCTTTTAAGTCTGTGCTTTTATCAATCTGACTGCAGTGTTAAAGTGGTCTGATGCTTGTGTATGTGCTCAGTAGAATTCACAGATGCCTCCTTTATTAATGTGTCTTTTAACAGAGGCTGCAGCATTTTATACACAAATCCAAAAGTCCCATTTGTTTGTAAGAGTGTCACTTTGAAATGTCTTTCAAACTCGCAGTTGTGGTGATACAGATCCTGATGGAAAAGCCTGATTCAGGTTTTTGGTTGTTGTTGTTGTTGTTGTTAATTCCACTTGATATTCCACGTGCTCTCTGTCCTCTCCAGTCGTCCCTTGTCCTTTTGCTCTGCGGCTCTCAGTTTAGTTAATCCAGTTGTGAGGAGGTGGTTCGATTCGGTTGCGTCTCTGGAACACACACACACACACACACAAAAAAAAAAACGAGAGTGTGAACGTGGACAGAAATTCAGTTTCCAACAGACAGCTTGTCTTCATCCTGCCTTCATCCTTTCCCTGCCTCAATTCATCTATCTTTCTCTGTCTTTAACGTCTCTACTCCTTCTCCTCACCCTCTTGTCAGTGTCAGCTTTTTTTCCCCAGCTCTGCCTCATTAATACTGCAGAGGAGTCTTTCAGGATTCAGGGCAGATCTTTCTAAGAGTCCCACTGTGGAAGACCGGAGTTAAGAGGGGAAGAGGAAGAAAGAAAAAAGGGGAACGGGAGAAATGAGTCTGAGGCAGAGTTAGAGGTAACCAATCTCTCTAAAAGTCCCACTGAGATGGAGAGTGTCAGAAAGAAAAGAGAGAGAGGAGGGGAGGGGGGCGGCCAAGGAGAGACCTGCTGAAGGAGGTTCATTTGAATACATCCAGTTAATGGTTCCCAGTGGACCTGATAGATCCTGACCTAAGTCTTAATAAAAGTCATATTGTACCATTTTCCTCTGGCCTCGGAAGAAATGTCCTCCTAACAGTTCACCTGGTGACGCATTGGAAATGAGTCTCAAAATCAGTCTCAGACATAAACGTCACATTGTTCGTTATTGTCTGAGACCTTGAATTGACGTCTGGATTTAAATAGTGTTCTTTTAAGATTCAAACACACACACACACACACACACACCCCTCCCCCCACCCCTGTCTTTTATCTACTCTATTTGCAGCAGTATTTTCATCTCACATGCGGCTGCTTCTTCTGCAGAGATACAGGAGGACGCACCTGCAAGTGTGGAGCAAAAACAGATCTGGCGCGTATTTGTCACCGTGCCGCTTCTTCATGTGTGAAATTGTGTCACCCGCAAACTGCACGCTGTTGATTTCCTCAACAGGAAGCTGGGCGCTCAAAGCCAAGCAGACACAGTCACCTGTAAGCGTCAGTGTCAGTGTTCAAAGAGGACCTGTCGCAACTCCAATGACACATCGCATCTAAAATAGGCTGAAAGCGTCCTTGTTTTTGTTGGGAGGTTCACACGCTAATGCTAATCAGGAGTTTTCTACATGTACATGTAACTGATATGAAGAATATCATACAGAAACGAGTCTCTGCTACCATCAGGTACGCAGCAAAATGATGTACAACCAAACAAACAGGATTAAGATGTTTAAAGAAAGTTAAAAATAACATACCGTAAATAAAAAAGAAATACTTGAGCAGAGAACCAAAGTAAATTATATTTAGACATTAGTTTATAAAATCCCCTGGCCTGGGCACTGACCTCTTTTTATACACTTGTTAAGCAGGAAAATTCATTTATAGTGCATTCCACAGTGAAGGGGGGGGGGGGGGATTTAGTGGAATAACATTCATGTGTATAGTATTTTGCAAACTAGAAATTGAGTACGCTTGTTCATTAGTTCTAACTGGATGAAGATGAAAGGGAAGAATCTATGAATTTATTTTTTTGGTGCTCAGCCAATCATGTGAAGATTTCCTCCTCCTTGTTTTGCATCCAATCACAAAGCCAAAACATGTGCTCTTTGTTTCATTTACATTTACATCGATCGGCCACAAGGTTAAGTGCGAGATCAGTACGTATACGTGTGGCCGGTTTTGAAAGAGCTTGTTCCGAACCATCAGGAATGTCATTTAAAACATTTTGTTGTTTCACTTTGTTTCCATGGCCTCATTGCTTCAAGTAAAATCGTTAAAACCCGTTAACAGTATTAATGTAGTGGCTGTATGTGGGCCAGACATGATGTAACTGCAATGCTGCATTGCATTGGCAAGGAAACGTGGGTTGGCGAACTCCTTATATGGCAACATGCATTAATACTCCGTTCTGTAGAAACTCGAGTTCAAATTGATTTAAATGGGAAACTTGATGATACGTCGCACATTGTTTTCAGCCGCACTCGCACATTAGTCTTAATGACTCTTTCTGCTGTAGTTGCCTGTTGTTTCGATGAGCTCGACTGAGCCGCGGTGCCCTTGTGTACACTCTGATCCTGCTCACATTATGGAAACGCAGTCAACATGACGAGCCGGAGTCAGTGAACAATGACGGTGTTGAGAAGAGACGAGGAGCCGGCACACAGGTGTGATCCAGCCACATAAAAGAAGTGACTAATTGTGCATCAGTGGGAAAGCCAGCACATGGATTAGATAAGTCACTAAGTGCTGTGATGAAAAGTCTATTGTGTCTGCCAAGAACAGTAAGATCACTGTACATGATTTAGACCTCACAGTCTTCTCGTCAGATGAGTATTTTACTTAGTGAGTACAAAAACTGGATGTCAACATTTTCATGGCTCAGCGCTCGGTTGCTGGTGTTATTGCACCAGGGGTTTCTTCCTCAACAGGCCTTTTGCAGTTAACAGTAAGTGACGCTGTTCACTGTGACCCGAGTCAGCCACCAACGCACCACAGCAGTTGTTGTTGTCGTTGTAGTTTATCTCTTGGTTCTATAACACGTCTGGTGATGATGTGAAAACACAAACACGCACTTCTCCACAGTGAGGAAAAGCACGAGCCCATTACAGTTCAGACGTGCATCAACTTGATCCCGAGTGAAATGAGTGAAGGGGAGGACATTCCTACACTCAGTCTCCAGGAGGTCCGACTATCAGACAAAACTCAAACTGTCATGTGTAACTGTTTAAGTGTTTTCTCCCCCCCCCTCCCACTTTCTTTTGCAAAGGTCAACAGAACAGGAAATAACTTGATATGCATGAAATGCAGATACTGTCAAACCGTTGAACTTTTCCTATTCGTGCAGTATACACAGAGTAACGTGGGGTGACACTGGAGCAGGCAAGAAGGAAACATTTCCAGCTTCTCATGGAAACTTGTCAAACATCCTGTCAAATCTCACCACTGTCAACACAACTCTTTTTGTCAAATGAAGTGATGCCGCAGTCGCAGCAGTTTACCTCCTCCCCTGGTCTGCCAGGAACAGTAAGATCACTGTACATGATTTAGATCTCACAGTCTTCTAGTCAGATGAGTATTTTACTTAGCGAGTACAAAAACTGGATGTCAACATTTTCATGGCTAAGCGCTCGGTTGCTGGTGTTATTGCACCAGGGGTTTCTTCCTCAACAGGCCTTTTGCAGTTAACAGTAAGTGACGCTGTTCACACCACAACTGATGTTGACACATGTACTGATCAGAGGTCAGATTGTGATTTAGCAAAAGGTGCAGAACAGCGGATGTCACATCAACACAACATAGCAGTGTTTTTTACAAGCGATGGCTTCTCTGTACTTTTTATTAATGCGCTCCGGGCTTTGAATATTTCCTCGCTTCACATCATCTCTCTGAGACGCGTTTCCCAAGACTCTCACTGGCCACTTCACTTTCTCATGACATTCCGCTCTCTCTCTCCTGGAGCCATTCATACGCAGGAAGAGGCTTTCTGGGGCACACAAAGCCAGGAAGGGGCTGAGAGAGAAAATGTTATGATTGCACTCAGTGAGCCCCTGCTGCTTTCAGGGACATTTGTGGCCTAAAGAGAACAAAGTTGTGACAGAAGGCAAAGCAGGAATCTTTAATGACTTGCCCCCCAGCGCACGATCCGAGCAGATCCCTCATCAGGCCTCGTTAACACGCAGTAACACGCAGACGTGTTCACTGTGACCCGAGTCAGCCACCAACGCACCACAGCAGTTGTTGTTGTCGATGTAGTTTATCTCTTGGTTCTATAACACGTCTGATGATGATGTGAAAACACAAACACGCACTTCTCCACAGTGAGGAAAAGCACAAGCCCATTACAGTTCAGACGTGCATCAACTTGATCCCGAGTGAAATGAGTGAAGGGGAGGACATTCCTACACTCAGTCTCCAGGAGGTCCGACTATCAGACAAAACTCAAACTGTCATGTGTAACTGTTTAAGTGTTTTCTCCCCCCCCCTCCCACTTTCTTTTGCAAAGGTCAACAGAACAGGAAATAACTTGATATGCATGAAATGCAGATACTGTCAAACCGTTGAACTTTTCCTATTCGTGCAGTATACACAGAGTAACGTGGGGTGACACTGGAGCAGGCAAGAAGGAAACATTTCCAGCTTCTCATGGAAACTTGTCAAACATCCTGTCAAATCTCACCACTGTCAACACAACTCTTTTTGTCAAATGAAGTGATGCCGCAGTCGCAGCAGTTTACCTCCTCCCCTGGAGTCACACAACACCCGGCAGCACCAACTCAGACAAGACGCTCCGCTTCAAAGTATTTTAAGTTGCCGGCAGGAAAGATCTCTTTGGAAGTGGCACCTTACCCCGCAGGCACATGTGAAGTGGCAGATCGGCTCTCCTCTCAGGTCTAATCCAGTCAGATGCTCTAATGTCGGCTGTTTGGTTCTGTGCTGGTCCCCCCTCACCCAAACATCATGACATGTCTTCACTTTCTGTTCCTGTTTCTCTCTCTGCGCTTGTTTCATGTCCTCCTCCCACTCCCCCTCCCTCCTCCTCCCCCCCTCTCGCGCGCGCTCTCCATCTGAGTGTGTGTGTTTTGGTCGTGACGTCACTGCACCCTGCCCACTTTGTGTAAGAATGGGCCCTCTGTCTGAGCTGATGTGCTTCCTGTATGGAACGCCGGATTCTTGTGGTTTCTTGACTCTACTCACACAGGCTGCGAGTGATGTCAGGCAGACGGAGAGGCTGACTGTGGAAGACAATCATGAGAGCCCCCCTTCAAATCCCCCCCCACACCCTCTCCCCACCCCCACCCCACTCAACGTTTCACAAAACAGTGAAGGCTATTAAAAGCCAGGTTCCAGTTCGCGTACTGAACTGAAAGTCTTGCAACACCGGAGTGGATTTCACATAATAGCACTAAATTACATATTAAACAAACACCACCCTCCCTCTGGAAATAAAAAGGGGAAACGAAAACTCTGTGTGTGTGTGTGTGTGTGTGTGTGTGTGTGTGTGTGTGTGTGTGTGTGTGTGTGTGTGTGTGTGTGTGTGTGTATCACCAGATGAAAGAGTCAGATACAAGAGAAATATGAACAATTGAGGTCATGTGCAGTGACACATACACACTTACTATGCCTGTGGCAGTATGTTCAATGCCTTTTTGGTTCACGCTAGCCAAATAATAAAAGGGGCAAAATAAATGATTCTGCTGGTAGTGAACTGCAGACTACACACCACACTGAGTCAGCTGCCATGCAGTATGATGTTCCACTGAACATGCAGTATGATGTTCTATCTATGGGTCTGCATTGACAAGTCCAGTAAGTGTCAGTGACCAGACAGTTTGCCCGTTAGTTAAACAAGAACACTGTTACTTAAAAGCAAGAAAAAAAGAAGAAGCATTTCCTTCATGTGAAATCTATTTCATGATCATTTACTGCAGCTACAGTAGGCAAAAACCATGAAAATACACTGTTACAGAGAATACTGGCAGCAGCCTCGCCATGTCTGCAGCTGTGTCTGAGGCAAACCTTAACAAATAGCAAACCGTCTCCTGCAGATGCACACACACACACACACACACAGCGAGAGACTGAGTGTTGGAGAGCGAGCGAGCGTGCACTGAGGGTGCTGGATGACTGGCAGTGTGTGTAGTGCTATACAGTGAAACTATATCCCAGCTGCTCTTGAGGCACTGTCCAGTCACCTCGAGCGAGTGTTGATTAATGACCTCAGTGTAGCAGCTCTGTCCTTGATGGAAATGCTTCTTTACAGTAGTTTATAGGAAAGTTGTCACAAGATATACTCTGTTTACTGCCTCTGTTGTCAGCTGCACACACACACACACACACACCTGCAGGCAGAAATAGTCGTTTTATTGTTTCAATCTAAGATTTTACTTTGTCAAACAATGAAGCCATGAAAAAAAAAGTGAAACTACTAAAGATGTTCAAAATCACTGATGGCTCAGAATGAAATGATGAATATTTGATCTGCCACCAGGTTAAAACCAATTAATGGTCCTAATGTCAAAAACACAACCCAGAGGACACAAGAGCAAGACTCAAACACAGGCAAAATGGTCAAAACACACAAAGAAACTCATAGTAAAACTGCTGAGCTGCATTCACAAAGACAATCTGGAAAACACTGGGGCTTAAATACACGAGGAAGGAGGAGACAACAAGACACAGGTGGAAACAATCAGGTAATCACAAAGGCAGGAAGTGAAACTAACAGCACACATGACAAACTAGGGAATTAACAAAATAAAACAGGAAATGCACAGAACATGACATGACATAAGCTCTAGACACGACAGGTGTGGAATCGATATACCTTTTTAGATGTACAATAGTGAATATTGTCCTTAGTGAATAGTGTACGGGTAATTTGTTATGATATTATAAGGACTCCATTATGCCTTTCATTTCCACCAAATGTAACTTACGCTCAATTTACACTGCAGTGACCCTCATATGTGTCTCATTTCCTCCATGGAAACCTTTCAATCCATTTATACTGTGTTGACCCTGTGCTATAATGGGCACAACTCCCATCTGGTTTATAGAAACTTAATTCACCTTATGAGGGAAAAGCTCAGACAATACATCCTTTCATACAGCTCAAGTCTGTAGCTGAACAAATTGCAGCACAGACCATTGGGCTTACACTGAATCACTGATCGCACAACCACGATAGCGAAAAGTGACAGGGACATTACGGGCAGCATTAGCCTTATGGAGTTACTGGACTTTCCTAAAGGGCACTGCAAATCACTGCGAACCACTGGCTCTGCCAACGCACACTGAAATATGTGCGAGCATGAACACCAGCACTGTGCGCTGTGAGACTTTGAGCGTGCGTGCTAATAACGAGTGACTAAAGGGTTGCTGTAGTGGAATCTGACATGTATCCAGAAATAGTCTTCTAATAAAGCCAGTCGCCTCAGGGGCAAACCTTCACTGTGATTCAGTCCTGTAACATGTTTGGGCCCAGTGCTGTAAAAACAGGCATGATGGAGAAAGACGTTTGACTATATAAGGACCTGGACTGCGCTCGAAAAAGAAAACGCCATCTTTCAAGAGCCATTGGTTGGCATGTAAACAACTTTTGCAAGTTCACCAATGAGGTTAGTCTCTGTTATTTTCACATCTAATTATATAATAATATCAGCATAGTTACCCGATGACAAGTTTTAAACATTTCTTTCTTGGCTGGCAAGGAACAGATGCTGATCTCTGTGACATAAATAAATCGGAGTGATGTCATCAGATGGAATTACAGTATTTCCACATGAAGAGCAAAAGAAGATATGGTGTGGGTAAAAAAAACACCTATTTGCTTTGTTGTTGAGGGTTGAACCAAAAGATTAATACCACTTTCATTTTTCTACAGTAAATTTATATGATGCTGGATCGGGCAGCCAGTTAGCTTAATCGCTACAAGGTGACTCCATAAATAAGCTTACAATAACTTAGCAGAAACACTGGAAACAGGAGGAAACAATTAGCCTGGGCCTATCCCAAGACAGCTCCTTTCTTTCTACCAGCATCATACATCTAAAAAAAAGCACTTATTTATGTATGTTCTTTTAATCAGCACAAAAAACATTGTGTAAAACTGCGTTTTACAGTCTGTTTAATGGACCAGTTACTAGGCAACTTGCAAGGACTCTGATTTTCCACATACATCAAATCCTACATAAACACTGACTTTTTTTGTTTTTATAAATGAGATACTAAAGAGTAGCTGGATCTATATGACCTATGGTAACATTAATTATCTACTGGTTGTAGCTGATTCATATTTTTGTCTAATGGTTCAAACTACTGCTTACATGTGAATTAATGACACATTATATAATTACTGTGTCATTATTTCTTGCAAAGAGACTTTGACTCATGTTTCCTACAAATATAAATGTGGTGTGACCTTATGTGATCATGAGATAACAGTGCGACTGCTTCTCTTTTCATGCAGTTGGACTATATTAGCAGCAAGAAAAACAAAACACACTGAAACCGATTCTTCCCTGATCTTTTCTTTTATAATGCTCAATCTAAACTGTATCAACAGGACAGTAACTGGTGTCTGTTGCCTGCCCACACTGAGTTAAATTGATTCACCTTTGTTGATCAATGTCCCTTGGTTCCACAGCGGACAGGTGGGTAACTTCATTCAGAACACTAGGTAAACATTAGTTTCAACTGAGAGGCTCCAGAAAAGAGGAAATCCTGACAAAAAAAAATCCATATTTCAATTTGTGAACATTTTTTTGAAGGTTGACTCCTGTGTTTCGTAAAAGAAGAAATTTCTCAACACAAACCATGTGACAGTAGTTGCATAAGAAGCACATGTGATTAAGACCAAATGAGTATCTATGACTTGATTTTAGGTTTAAAGTTTAGCTGACATTTTTTTACTTTCTCATATTTTTTCCCATTGAGACTTGACATTCCTGGCATTTGTTGGTAATTCCCAGTCCTTATCCAGCTAAGACAGAGAAATTTGAAAGTTTAACTACTTGCCATTTTTAGTGCAATTTCCATTCAGTTTTTATCCAATTCAAAACTGTGCATCGATGCATGCATGTGTGCAATGTGCAGAATTAGGGCTGACATACTCACACACGCACACACTACACTGTCCTCTGCAAAAAAAAAAATACTGTTGACAATCGTAAGCATGTGACATGGTTTTCCTGCAGGTGATGTGATAAAATACAGAGCCGTCTCAGCTGAGCTCACCCCTCAGGTCACAGTCGCCCTGAGAGACAATTTTATATGTATGTCAACTCTCATATCTGAAAAGCTCCTGAGGACTTCTCTGTAGTTCAGCCAGTGCAGAGAGCATTCAACAGCCCTGCTGGCACACGGCAAAAAACAGACTCTATCTCCTATGAGGTTGTTAAATTGTGATTAGAAAATAGCAAAACATTGCTTTGGAGTGGGTAAAAGAAAGTGGAGACTATATTGTCATGTAATATATATCATGTAAAAGGACAAATAAAACAATGTAAGATTTATCGCCTAGTGAAAGTACGATAGTATAATTAGCTAAATGTACTTTAAGTGTGAGCCATGTACAGAAAATGATCTTTGGTATTGATGTATTAAAGTATACGACATTAGATTATTATTTTATATCCAGCATTCACTCCAAATAAAAGCATGTTTACGGATTAACCCGTTTCTGTTTGTATCATTTGCTCTTAGTTTCGAGTGCAGTGCATTCTGTGGTTCTTTTAAAGGTTCTCTTTAAAGAGTTTAAATTTGCAACAAGTAAGTAAAGGGCATAATTGGCCTGTAATTATTATTTACAACAAAAACAGAAACAGTCTCATTAAGCTGTGTTCTGGCTCCATTCATGCAGTCATTCATTAACTAGAAGTATTTAAGATTGATGAAGGACCTAATGAATGGTTAGATTGATCAGTCCAATAATACCTGTTTATCTCGTCAGCACTTATGATCCACTAATTAGAATAAACAAACACAGAAAGAATCATCTCAGGTTACAGAACATGATGCTCTACCAGCACACCGCTACTTACCACTGTCGCTCCGTTCCACTGAGGTTGTCAAATCATCATGCTTCCCACGTATCACTGATTTATGAGGCCCGGCGCGGGCTCCCCCACTCCAGCTCATGGAGTTTTGAGCATCAATAAAATGCCTGATGAAAATCAAGCTGCTCGCTGGCCGGTTGCCCAATTAAGCCGTGGCGTTTACAACACTATCACAGAGAGACTAACTAGGAAAAAAAAAAAAGTGGGCTGCACCTCCCTCTTATTCAGATGCCTGCCAGGACCTGTTAACTTTCCAGATTCAGTGAGATGTAAAGAGACTCTCTGAGCACACGAGAGACTGGGGATGGCTCACAACGCCGCTTTTCATCAACTTCACCCCGTCACCAGAACTGTGCTCAATCCTGTTCAGAGACAGGGGGACATTACAAAATGGATGGAGTGCAGAAATGAGAGGAAGAGAGAGAGAGAGTAGGAGAGAGAGAGAGAGTAGGAAGGCTTACAAGAAGCAATGTCGGCCTCCTGTACCAGTGACAAAGCAGTTGCCAACTCATTAGTACATCAAGCTGCACAGCAAACTATTATCTGACTATGTGCAGTGTAGTGATGATGAGCTACTCCATACTTGTCCTGACAACTATGTTGATCCTTAAAGGGGTAGAGCCTAAATTTACAACTTTACCACAAGTTGATAGCTTTGGATAATACATTTGATGAGTGCCAGTTCTTGACAATAACAGTTTCCCAAAATAAACAACATTGTGCAACTGTTAAACTAATTCATGACATAAAGTAATTGATGTGAATCAGAGAAGTACTGTCAACCTTACCCTGCAGACCCGCGTTGTGTAATCACTGTCAAATCAACTTCTCCTAATTTGTTTCGAGATAAGATCAGAGCTAATTCAGTTTCTGTAGCCTGTGTGGTTTTACTTTGTAGGAAGCGCAGTCTACCTGACTGATATCTAATTGCTGACAGCTGTGAGGTGTAACATCGTGCAGTAGACTGACTGCCAAAACACAGCAGAGAAGGAGCAGAAATAAAAGCAATTATAGCTCTTATGGTGTATAAGCAGTCACATTCAGATTTCTGAATCTTAAGAGGGCCCAGAGTTCAGACTTGTTAATTTTCTAACCAATCCATTCTTATTAATTTAAGGCCTGAGCATGTTTTCTCATGCGGAAAATAAATATACAAACTACAAAGGCGCACAACTCATGAATGCAGCTACAGATGCTATCGCAATAAAAGATACTCACAACCCCCTTTTTAGGCTACATCGGTTAATTACTGCAGTTCGTTATTATCCATTAATTATCCATTCAAGTGTCTGGTCAGCACAACCAGTTTGGTAAATAATGAGCCTGCATAAACTTTGTGAATATATTAGAGTCAGGCAAATAAATGAGCAGCACAGTATTGGTCGAGAAGTAAAGGTCATAGAGATAAGCTCTTGTTCAGTCTTTATCCAAACAAAGCACTTCACATGCACAGTTGGATCATTATAACAAATAAATATTTTAACGAGGCTGTGGATCAAAAACTGAAATAGATAGTTGTACAGCCAGTTTACATAACAAAGTTGTACCAAAGTCGTACCACTGGTCGAGTCGTCTGTGCGGCTCGTTAAATTCCATTCACCTCCACATTACTTTTCATTTCACTGTTCACACACAAGAAAATCAGACAATTATTATTCAAGGTCAGCTGTATTTCGTTTTAGCACATGACTGTAGTCTTTCAACTGCATGTTTCATGTCACTATTTTTGTCCAATCATTGTCAAGTGACCAGGTTAATAAACCGTCCATCCATCATCTTCCGCTTATCCATGGTCGGGTCACGGGGGTAGCAGTCTTCGCAGAGCAGCCCAGACTTTCCTCTCCCGGTCACTTCGTCCAGCTCATCCGAGGGAATCCCAAGGCGTTCCCAAGCCACCTGAGAGACATAGTCCCTCCAGCATGTCCTAGGTCTTCCATGGGGCCTCCTCCCGGTGGGACGTGCCAAGAACACCTCACCAGGGAGGCGTTCAGGAGGCATCCTGAGCAGATGCCCAAACCACCTCATCTGGCGCCTCTCGATGCGGAGGAGCAGCAGCTCTACCCTCCCGGATGACTGATCTTCTCACCCTATATCTAAGGGAGAACCCAAACACCTTGCATAGGAAGCCCATTTCGGCCGCTTGTATCCGCAATCTGGGTCTTTCGGTCATTACCCACTGTTAGGTGAGGGTTGGAACATAGATTGACTGGTAAATCAAGAGCACACCAATCTGCCTGCCAACCTCCCACTCCATTCTTCGCCCACTTGTGAACAAGACCCCGAGATACTTGAACTCCTCCACTTACGGCACACCCTCCGGTCCCCCTTTTTAAAGAGGGGGACCACCACCCCAGTCTGCCAATCCAGAGGCACTGCCCCCGATGTCCATGCGATGTTGCAGAGACATGTCAACCAAGACAGCCCCACAAAATCCAAAGCCTTAAGATACTCTGGGCAGATCTCGTCCATCCCTGCCACTGAGGAGTTTTTTTTGACCACCTTGGTGACTTCAGCCCCAGAGATAGGAGAGGCCGCCCCCGAGTTCTCCATGGCCTCACCGAACTCCTCCCCGCCTGGGTTTTTCCCTCCGCAACCACCGATGCCGACAATGCCTCGACAATGGAGGCATGGACACAGCCCACTCAGACTCTATGTCCCCCACCTCCCCCAGGACGTGGTTGAAATTCTGGCAGAGGTGGGAGTTGAAGCTTTTTCTGACAGGGGACTCCAGGCGTTCCCAGCAGACCCTCACAATGCGTTTCGGCCTGTTAGGTCTGACCAGCATTCTCCCCGACCATCGAAGCCAACTTGCCACCAGGTGGTAATCAGGTAACAGCTCCGCCCGTCTTTTCACCCGAGTGTCCAAGACATGCTGCCGCAAGTCCGACGACATGACCACAAAGTCGCTCATCGAACTGCCAAGTGCACATATGAACACCCTTATGTCTGAAATGGTGTTTGTTGTGGACAATCCGTAGCAAGCACAGAAGTCCAATAACAGAACACCACTTGGGTTCAGATGGAGGAGGCTGTTCCTCCTAATCACGCCCTTCCAGGTCTCACTGTCATTGTCCACATGGGCATTGAAGTCCCCCAGCAGAAAGAGGGAGTCTCTAGAGGGAGCACTCTCAAGCACACCATCCAAGGACTCCAAAAAGTGTGGGTACTCTGAGCTACTGTTTGGTGCATAAGCACAAACAACAGTCAGGACCCGTCCCCCCACCCAACGGTGGAGGGAGGCTACCCTCTCATCTACCGGGGTAAACCCCAATGTACAGGCGCCAAGCCGGGGGGAAATAAGTATGCCCACATTGCTTTGTGCCTCCCACCGGAGGCAACTCCAGACTGGAAGAGAGTCCAGCCCCTCTCAAGGGGACTGGTTCTGGAGCCCAGGCCATGCATCGAGGTGAGCTTGACTATATCTAGTCGGAACCTCTCGACCTCGCACACCAACTCAGGCTCCTTTCCCGTCAGAGAGGTGACATTCCACGTCCCTTGAGCAAGTTTCTGAAGCAAAGGATCACACCCCCTTCCTATGGGCTCACCAACCAGTGTGCCCATGGGAAAGGGGACCCACGTTGTCTCTTCGGGTTGTCACCGGCCAGGCCCCATGAGTGCAGGCCTGGCCACCAGGCGCTCGCCATCAAGCCCCACCTCCAGGCCTGGCTCCAGGAGGGGGCCCCGGTGACCCATGTCCGGGCGAGGGGGTTAATATACCGAAGATGCAAAAATCATGGTCTGTATGTCTGTCATCAAGGTGTGTATTCACATAGTATAAATAGATTTACAGCAGTCTACTGGACAAACTATGTGATGATGCTATTTTAAGTAACTGCAAGCATCTTCTAATGCACAATAATCTGTAAAAAAAAGTTTTCATATGAGCACACCTTGGACAACACACGCACAGATACTGATAAATCAGGATGACACGTACTTTGAAAGGCTTACGACATGGAGCACGTCATTATTTCACAGGCGTAAAGGTGGAATAGTAACAGTAACCAGATCCCATCATCTTTCACCATCAACACATGTCTCCACACATTTGTTTAGGCTGGTTTATTGTTTCCTGCCTATGTAACAGCAACAGAACCCAACGACACCACACTATTTTAATATTTTATTAATATGTAGAAAATGTAATAAAAAAGGAACTATATAGTACATGTTCAAACTAGAGCTAAATTCGACAGTAATATCCAAGGTTATCCGACATCAAATCATTGTATAGGAGCTTTTCAGACAGTCAGGAATCATCTTTTTTTTTTTTTTTGGTAAACATTTACATTCCCATGGCAAGATTTCAAATTATTGACAGTACCTGGCTTATCAAATACCACTAAACATTGTGGCACTGGAACTTAATTCATGTTTAAAAGGAAATCAGTAAAATAAACAATTTTTAAATTTTTGATACCATAGAGGAACAGTGTTAATATTAACTTTTTACTATGTCACATTAGTCACAGAGTGATTGGAATATAAACAGCGGGGAAATAAATAAACGGATCATGAGAAGCTTTGTAGAAACAAACTGATAGTGGGAGTGTTTTTTTTGTCATGAAAAACTGATACATTCATGGTATTCATAATATATTTTTTAAACCTATGATTCCAGGCTTGTTGTTTCCATGAAGACAGCTGCATTTGTCTAGTGTCAAATTACCGTTGCTCGTAATGTAAGGTAATATTGCTTTTTATTACACTAATTGGTGTAATGTCATTTTTGTCCTAAGCAAAAGGTAAACAATTTAAAGAAAAAGATAAACAAAGAATTTACATACATAAGTAGATCATTAAGCTAAAACAAAAAAGGTAGAATAGGATGAGTTAACTTGATTCTCGTGATTTTTTTTTCAGCGATTGACAGAAACAGACTCATGTTGATAAAGGGTGATAAGAAAATATGTAAAAAAAAAAAAAACATAACAATTTCATCTTGAATGCTTAAAGGACGCCTTATTGTTTGCCTCATGTGAGAAATCCCTTACAACACAAATGACATTCTGTTCCTTTTCTGCAAAGATTCATAACCTTTGTTCCTTGTACAAAAATACACCGCGGCAAACTTCGTCTAAGCCATTAATGAAATAAGTACATGGAGAATTCTCTACTCCACTATAAATCACGATGGGAGATGGATTGCATGAGAAGCTCTGAAACAGTCACTTTGACACGTGAACATAAATCAGACCATGAATGGGTCATGCATTGAAATTGTTTGTTATAAATTATATTTTAGGTTATGTTGGTATTATTTTGCCATTGAAGACTGTTCCATCCTTTCCACAACAGCCCAGGGTGCTAATTTATTTACATCCTCTATCGCTCAAAACATTTAAAGAGCAACTTTGACCCGGATCAGCAAAGAACCGTGTTGCCAAGACTTTAACTGAAACATGTTCTTGTGACATTTACTTTCACTCTCAGGACTGTAATTTCGTAAACATGCAGGAGGCTCCATCCACCCAAACACAACACTGACTAGAAATACATTGATGAAGTGGAAATGTTTCAGTGAGCGTAATGAATTAGGCAAACATACCAAACAACGGCATATTTTCTACTTTATCTACATGAGTATATTAGTAGTTATTAGAGGGGAGAGTCGCTACTGTTTTCAGCCCTAAAAAGGAAAAAAAAGCAAATGAAAAATACACACACTTCAATGATACGAGCCTGATTTGTAAATTCACTTCAATTTGAGAACTGAATTAAAGAAACTGAAAATATATATATAACTGAAAGAAAGAAGAATGAAACTTTCCACTTTGGTATTTGAAGTATTTGCCATATATAAGACCAAATGTGTCTTGTAGTCATGTGACTGATATATAATTACCTTATCAGACGATACGTTTTAATAACTTTTCGTCACAAGAGGAGACTGATTGAGTTGTATAGACCAGGGCCATAGACCAAAAGAACTTTTTGTTTTTTTTTCCCCAGAAAACTAACTGGCACTCAACACTTTGTGTAAGCAGTGTGAACACTAAATAAAATGGAATTCTTTGTGGGCATGCTGCAGATTATGGCCGTCCCACTAAAAGAATACGCTCTCTGCCATGTTTGCTGATGATGTTTCACTGGGAAGCTTGAATAGCAAAGCAAGTAAAAGAAGGGGACAAAGGGAAGGCTTGGCTCCACTCCACCTACTGTTCCGCTTTCCTTGTTAAGTTCATTTGAACTAGCAGTAAGGGGGGGAGGGCAATGTTAAAATCCGCAATATGGCCGCCCCGATTCTCTTTTGCATAGAATTTAGTGTTCACATTGCATAAAGTAATGCCCGGGGACACGATTACCATAAAAACCTGAAAAGTGAGAATTTAACACAGGGGAAAAAAAGCTGCTTTGCTGACAGAAATGACTGGCATCTCTCCACACAGCAGGCTGACTCTTAATTATGCACCTCTTTAGTTCAATGTTCAATTCTATCATCACTATCTCTGCAAGCCTCTACAACAGGGGTGAAATAGATGTTAAGTGTTATTCATTGTGCTGAAAGTAATATGAAATGCCCACGAACAACTAAATAAATCAACTGAGGTGGATGAACGGCAGCTTTGTAGTGTTCCCACGTATAGAGTAATACTGTCTCAGTGTGGCTACCAATAATTAATTATTAATTTTTAATAAAGTTAATAATTAATCAACTTGAATACCGATGTTCAGCTTGCTTTCATAAATAACACAAAGGTTCGTATATAAATAAAATGACGCTGTTGCTGGTGCAGTGCTTTGACTAATAACTTCGACTGATGTAATTATATCATGTACCAGTGTATAATCGCCATGTTGAATGATTGCATCAACTTAATATAGGCTTAAAAACAGTGAAGGCATCAAATCATATTAAATAGATGGGACTTCTGTCACAATATCAGTTATAAAAATATATATATATATCTTACAGTTAAGGGTTTTAATGGCATATACAGTATACTTTTCATTAAAAGTGTTGTTATTTCGTAAAGATGAAAATTAACGATTAAAATTAGATTAACGCTAACTGTAGCACTCTTCGGGACATTTCCGAGCGCGTTTCCGAGCACGTTTGCTCGTGCGCCTGGGAAAGGCTGATCACGCACCGAAAGGGAAACAAACATCTTGGTTTGCTTTTCCATGTTTACAGCAAATAAAACAAGTGTCATTTAAAGTATTAAATAAATTACACCGTGTCTTCTATCATCTGGGTGGACGTACAGCAGGGAAAGACAGCTAAAGCTGAGCAGGAGGAGAGATAAACAGATTTCGGACAGTGTCTGACCTTTGCTGCTATTGCACCACAATAACGTACAATCATATCCATGCTAATAACAGCTTCTGATTGGTGGTAGTACTTTAATAACGTGCTGCTGTATTATTTTGCAAATGTATGTTAATAAAAATATTAGTGTTTTTTTTGTGGTATCTATTTTCTTCTTTCCAGCCTCATCAGAGAGCCTTAGTACTGACACATTACAACGAGCCTGTGCTGCCAGTGAAGCGCACAGACAGCAGAGACTCGTTACGAAACATTGTCCGAACTCCTTTTATCCAGACTGTGGGGTGGGTGGAGGTGGCTTGTTTACACCGGGGCGGACCGCCTCCTCTTGCTGCTGATGCTGCGGAAGTTGAACGGCCTCATCTTCATCTCCACAAAGGGAATGGAGAACTCGTGGCCTTTCCAGTGGTACCAGTTGATACCCTGTAAGAGTGAAAGAACAATTCTCAGCATCCGTTCGAGCCAATAGCGCTTTTAAGGCAAAGTGTCTGTGGAAATGACAGATAATGTATAGTAGCAGTGCGAGAGTGGGATATATTTTTGTTCCGGTGCAGCGTATTTTGATTTCAATTGAAGAAAGTCGTCAAAGCGGCGGGGTAAAAACCCTGACTTGAGAGTAAGCACATATACTGTATGAACTGGGTGCAATTATAGTCTCACTTAAATCCTTTTATCCCTGCCACCTTCGAAACCCTTCAATTTGCAGCTTTATACCGAGTGGCAATTTCTCTCAGCGTGTCTCCGTGCCTGTCAGTCTCCTCACCGTCTCTTTTCATGTCGCCAGAAGACAAAGAGAAAGGTACAGTGCACGGCGAGAGACGCAGCGTTGCTACAAAGCCTTTGTCGTTCATACTAATCACGGCTTCGCACCACACTGCACTTTGTTTCCTGTCCCTTCTTCAGAGTCAACTTAGGGGGAGCTGCATCGCACAACAAAACCTCACCGCACAAAAACACTCCCACCTCAGCTGTAATACAGAGAGAGATGTCCGTTTGAGTGGGCGAGCTCAGACCACAGGTGGATTATTGGCTTCAATCAAATACATGAAAGCTTGTTTTATGTTATAGAAAAAAAAAACTCTGCCCTTTTCCATTTTCCTTCACAGGTTTTCTATTTGTATTCCCTCTGAATCATTTCCGTTGCAGCTTTATAATGAACAAACACAAATGATTTAGGAATTAAAAACAAAAGTGACAAACGTAAAAACAAGTTCTAAAAAGCGGCTTCATAAGATTAGATAAGCAAATAGAGCCTGGAAAATTAGTCGACATTTGATCAACAGAAAATTAATTGAAAACTATTCTGGTAACTGACTGACCTTATAAAATGGTTTTCTCATTTGCTTGTTTATATCGGCCAGTGAATAGAACCTGTTTATGTATTGAACTTGTTGCTGTTAAAAACAGCTGCATAGTTGCAGATTTCCACTTGTTGAAATATTTTATAGACTAATTGATTTACCAGCCACTCCTGATGCGGTTTTGTAATTTGAACATATCCACCACCTTTATACTGAGCAGATTGATGATCGTATTCGCTCTTTGATCAGTGTATTTCACTAGACGACTGACCTGACTGTGTCTGGACTCGCCGTACTTTCCGTTGAGGTTGGCCCGGTGGCAGTTCTTATACCACCAGGCTCCTTTGTAAGACAAGGCACAGTTAGTGACAGCGATGTCATTGTCTCTGTCTTTTGTAGAGAAGGGCCGACCCTGGTGGTAGCTCAGAGAGTCACCTGTGATCAGAGAGGAGAGAGAAAGAGAGAGAGAGAGAGAGCAGTGGAGAGCAGTAAACATCAACGTATGCTAGGCAGCACTGCTGTAAGGTTAATGGCACGATGAGGGGACATAGATGATCAGACAGGCGGGGGGAGGGGGGAGAGACGTGAGAGGGAGGGAGAGAATTTTAATTATAAACATGAGGAGATGACAGGTAATTCTGCCATATGGTCCTGTTGACAGACAGATGAGAGAAACATGGAGAGGAGGATGAGAGGAGAGGTGGAGGAGCGCTGCGGAATGTTTCAGGTGAGGAGAAGAAAGGATGGAGAATAGAAATGGCAGATGGCAGAGGAGAGATGGGTTTGAGCATTTTCACTTGCAGGCTGTGAAAAAGCGTCACTCGTTATTTGTACCATGTTAGTTAGGTCTTATTCACATGGTCCACAAGAAATGCAGCATGGCTGTTAAAGTGTAACATTAAACAGTATTACAATATTAAAATAAAGTATTCATCAGCACGTACCAGCAGTGCCGTTGTACTCTCCTATCCTGAGCTTATACAGGTTCCTTGCGTCGCCAATGGAGAACTTGTCGTAATTGGCATAGACGGACTCCTGTCCGTCCCTCATGTCAATTCTCAGCTCATAGCGTCCCTGAGCAGCAATCCTCTGGATGTTGTCCAGACCTGCAGGGAAACGACACATGTTACTGTTGGAACTCAACGTTCATTTTCCAGTCGCACCATCTTTCAGCCATTTAATGACCAAAGAAAACTGTGATACAAAACTCTGGAGTGAAGTAGAAGAAGTGTTATGACGACTCATGGCTCCGAATTAAACGATCGATACGACCCATCCGACAACAACAAAGTGACTGTGGCCTCTCCAATTGGAAAGTCTTTGTTTTTCGACATTATTTTTAGGTTAAATTAACAGGATAAGATTAATAGGATAAGATCAAACATCAACCTTTTAATTCACATAAGGTGATGTGATTGCCAATTAACGCCCATGTTGACAAAATCTGTTTGCACCTTCAACATTTCTTCAAGCGTTCTGAGAGTGTGTTTACATGAATCATGAATAGTGTAAACAAAATATGTTGAATTCTGTTTAAACCCTTATAACCACTATGTCAGACGCCTGTGTCAGCTGGTCGGGAGGATGTGGATGGCTGTAATCGTGAAGAGAGGCGGACACTGCCACTACTAACCCCCTGCAAATGCCACAAGTTGCACCTCTCTGAGATATGTGGTTCTGCTCTCTATCTCCAAGGCGGCAGATAGGAGGCTGGTTTGAACTCAGGCCGGCAATAAGCCCCCTAAAAGATTGGAGCCGCGTTCACTATCAGATTACAACAAGCACCCATTTGGAAAAGAGCCTCTTTCCCTGCTTAACCTCAAACAGAAATGTCACATGTGCACTTTTTCGACAACTGGGGGAAATGTGGAGGAGGAGGAAAAAAAAAATCTCGAGCCTTCGCTGATAAGGAATTTGAAATAGAAATCCAGGAGAGTGGAGAAAATGTCAGTCTGCGGTAATATGTCAATGGGAAGCAGATGAAATCCATGTTGCGATATAAAGGCACTTAAAGCCACAGGAAAAGCAGCTGTAATAAAATAGTTTTTGAGTTATTGCAGTTGGATACTGTGTAATAGCACTGCATTATCCACAATTAACGGGGCCGTTTTTTTTACCCACACAGTTTAATGGGATCAGACCTCTCTGACACTATTGCAGTCTTGTCCTATTACACTATCGGTATTTACCAGCTTGTCACGTTGTGTAACCAGTCTTTCTCACTGAAAATATGAGTGGCTGGGGGGTTGGGGTGGGTTTCTGAATGATCACATATATCGCACACAGCCGCATTGGTTTTACTGTTATTGCATCATCGAACTGACATTGTGTTCGGCGTGAGACTGGCGGAGGTCAGTGCAGAGGGAGAGTCCATTGCCCTCGAGCTGCAATAAAAAGGGCCGTTCTCAAACTGTAGCAGTTAATAATGTAAGCATCATTTCCATATTCTTTACTGCTGGTCAGTGAAGTGCCTCTGCTTTTTTTTGTTTGAGTGGATTTTATATCGATGTTTATGGCTCCACACTGTCCACTACATCGCTGTTCTGTGGGCAGAGGCAGTGATTAGCGAAATGTCTGTTTTAGTGGTTCTCTCTGGGCTGCGACTGTGACCCAATCTGTAACGGGAGTGCCAAGGTCAACGGTCTGACAGTGTTATGACTGTGAGTAGGATGTTACCATTTACTTTCTAGACCTCTACGTTTCACAATGGGAATGGATGAAATACACAATGTCTCAAAGTTTTTGCATTTAATGAATTCTACCATTAATTTGAGCATTGTGGGACACAGTATTCCTAGGGTTTGTGCGTACACTCGATAAGACGTGAAAACAACACCACTAATTCGACAAAACTATGTTGACAGGTCACTTTGATACAGCAGTGTTGAGTAGTGTTTCCCTGTTGGCACGTTGTCATTAATGCAGCATCATGGGGAAAAGCTTTTTCAGGAGCAAATGGCAGCTTTTCATGCTCTGAACCTTCAGGCTACATTAAGATGCTTTCATGCACTGAGAGGACACGATGCAGACAACACAACAAAAGAGGGACAGTGCCACATCTAACATACTGGGGGTTAGAATAAAACCCCGAGGATGGAGGTGCCCTGGACTGGTGTGTGTGTGTGGTGTGTGTGTGTGGATATTCTGATTTTTGCTGATTCAGCTGAAGTAGAAACAGGTCAGATGAAGTGTTGTACTTTATTGACCTAGATAAACTTGGGCATCTTTAGATAAAAAATTGTGCAGAGACAGGCTTTAAGAAAATCTGCCAAATCTGTGCTCGGACGTTTCTACCTGACGACTCCTTCACAATGTGCAGTGAAGTAGTGATTTCTGTCCTGCATGTTGTGAGTTATTTGATGTGACAAACATGTGTCCAATATATGAATCATAAGTGTTGATTCAGCGAGTGCTTCCTCCTTGCTGAAATACAAAAACAGATAAATTATTCATTTATACCTGCAGACATCTCTCCAATATTATTGTGTGACATAATAATAATAATAGCTACCTTTAAACGTCCTCCCTGTGGCGTGGTACAAAGATCTACAGTACCACATGCTACACGTTTAAATATAACAAATGAAACACCAGAACTGACAAAAAACACTCCAGTCAGTTAAATTGCATTATGTTGTCTCTTAACTCTTAACTCTTTTACCTATTACAGTGTGCGTTAGTCACTAATGGACGAGAACGTGCCACAGCCATTTAGTGTTATAATCCAATGTATGTCAGCCTTCCCTCAGTTATAATGTTGCGATCATTCAATGCCATATCACCCTCCTGCTCCCCCTGTGTTATTTAATTTCTCTAATCCAAAAGTTCAAAAAACATTTTTTCTCGAAGTGCCGATTCACTCGATGAAATATTCATGTAATATTTTCCTTTAATCATTTGCACCAAAACAATAACAAAAACTGGTCTAGACAGAACCATGACTCATTTGCACATTTTCTAATGAATATAATTACCGTGTCACAATGAGATTTGCAGATGGAGAGGGAAAAAAAAAAACATTTAGCAGTCCATCAAAACAGCGCCGATGTTCTGTTTCCTCTTTGATTCGGAGTGACACCGGAAACAATCAGCGATTCATTTTACCGACAGATGAGCAGTCAGAGGATCCAGTAATGAATCGGATAGACTCTGTGAAGTCAAGCGCCAAAAGAGAAGACGGGAAAAGACGGTGTAGCTGCACGGTGCTCGATCTTCATCCAACGAGAGCAGTCATACAAGACAAGAAGAAGCGTTTACTGCCTGCTCAAGATATGGGAAAATATCTTTCCCCTTTAAGAAATAGATGTATCAAGAGAAACCAGGTGAAAGCTATGACCCTCTTTTGATTGCACCTATTAAATGCACTTCAGTCACGGAGGCAGCGTGCAGATGAAGAGGATAACACAGCCTTCACAAAACTGGAACATAGATGGAACAAAATGGGGGCAGGGTGCAGTTCAGTGCCAGCCTGCAGAATGTAAGTGTATGATGACAGGAAATTAAAGGAAGGCAGCAGCGAATGGAAGCTTACTTTTGATTTGAAAGTGTCTTTTTTTTGTAAAAAAGATTATGCTCGATTGGCCGTAAATCCCTCAGTTTGAAAGTCCACTCTGCACATTATTTATTTCATAATAAAAACCATCTCACCGAGCCAGAACTCATCCTCCAAGTTTCCAAAGCCAACTCTGTAGTCACTCCACTTCCTGGAAAAGTCTGTCAGGCCGTTCTGACGACGCTGGAACACCTGGGAACCAATGTGATGATGTTCAGACGAAAACAGCCGACATGACTGTGCTCAATACAAACGCTGTAATCTGACAGTGAAATCCACTTTCTCCAATTTCTTTCTCCTGCATTCGCACGTTTGACAAAAGCCCGATTAAAATAGAAGGTGTTATTTTCACAGCGACTTACAATCCAGCCTCCTTCATCAGTGGTCATGTCACAGTACACCTGCACTCCCTGGCTCGGGTCTCTGTTGATGTAAATTGTGTAGACGCCACTCAGCGTCTCTCCATTCAGCAGGTGTTGGGCGCAATTCTGAGGTGTTGCAAACAGACGACTCCCTGGAGAGGAGCAGAAGAGGAAACATGACAAGTCTCGATAAAATGACTGTTTGTTTGTATTTTTTTTTAAATTCCCTAATGTTATTTTATATTAACAGTTTTTTTTGTATCACGTTAAGATGTTATCTAATGACAAACAAATTACCCTATTACCACTTTATCTCTTTAAAAACTGTTTTTTTTTTTGCATGTTTGCAATAATTGTTTACATTTTAAAGCCTGTAAATTAAGTGTTGTTTGAGAGAGAGTCTAACAGCTGATTTTTAATGATGATAATCAAAAATTAATTTTAGTTGATTAACGTTATAATTACTGAACATTTAGTTGTAATTAAGTAGTTTTACACTTGTTTTTCTTCTACCTAAGTGTATTAGTTGAACATCGTCCACCACAACACAGACTACTGCAATATCCACTGCTTGGCTTATTTGCATGTTCCCAACAATACCACTATATGAACAACTTTATGATGTCACCAAGCCCCCACTTGACCGACATCCAATTACAGACTGAGGGCACGGGAGATTACGGCAGACTGCTCAGCTCCATGATTGTAAATTAGCGCGCTGCAGGTGCAGCCTCATGGGACATTCCTCAAACTCTGCTGCAGAAAGTGAAGATGAAAATCGTGCCTGACTTCGGGGACCCTTTATTATGGTGGCTTTTCTGCGTAAATACTGATACTGCAGTCAGGAGAAACAAACCTGTGAGACCAAGAAAACCCTCCTCACCAAACACCAGATTATGTAAAGGGATGTAAAGAGGAGTTCAGAAAAAAAGTATTTATTTATCAGGCACTGAGACAAAACTGCAGACAAAACAAGCAGACTGCAGGATCAATACGCTGTGCTGTTATTGGTCCTGCTTTTGCACTATAGAGATGAACAAAAAATTGTTTTTATTATTGACATAAGAGCTGACGCACACAAACACACACACCCGCACACACACACACACACACACACACACACACACAGAGCACAGTGGTACAATAGGAACAGTTTCATTAAAATGCTAATGATACCACCCCCAGTGTTTACTGTACCTGTAGTGAAGGTAGTTGACACTACAGCACTGGTGTCAAGTCCTCTTGCTGCCTGGAGCTTGACAGTGTACTCTGTTGTCTCAGCCAGTCCTTCCAGTCGAATCCATGTGTCCTCTGCATCCAGGATCAGCTCCTAGTACACACACGCACGCACACACACACACACGCACACACAAACATAACACTGGGAGTTAGGAGATGATAAATAAGGTTGCTTCCTGTCTATAACCTAAGCGAATGTGTTTGTTAGTATAACCCCCGGGTAAAAATAAATGACATTACAAACCCCATAAGAGGCTTAAATAAAACACTGAATTGTGCTTACGAGGTGTATAAAAAAAAAACTACGGCAACAACAAAAAAAAAAAATCACCAGGCTATTTTTGTCAAGGAAACAGTTGTGACAGCTTTCTTTTTGTTCAAGCAATACAATATTCTCAGACTGTCAGGAGACGCAGGGGTGAAAAAAGGGCATATTAAATCAATTTTAATATTGCATTAATAATAATAAGTGCCCTCCACTAAATACAGCCTGCCTCTGTTGTCTCACTAAGATATAGAAAATCAAATGAATAAATAAATAAAGCACAGTGAACTGAGAATCACAAAAAGAGAGGAGTAGATGAGTGGAGAGTGAGAAGATAAAGGAAGAAGAATCCGCTGAACAGGAAACAAACATGTTTATATTTGGTGAAAAAGTCATGGGGACACAGTGCAGTAACTTCGTATTTCCTCTTATATAGAGCAGAGCTTCAGGACACAGACCATTTGACCATTCTTGACATCCGTTTGTGACATGAGGCCCTGAGCTGACAACTGAATCCACAACCACCAAACTTCAATTTGTCTACGCACATGTTGTATGTGGCTTTTATTCCATGGACGTGTGTTACAGTTTAGCCTGGGTACACATTAAATATGAACAAGCAAAAATTAAATATTCAGACAGTTTGGGGGCGGGGGGTGTCTATGTGAATAATGCAGGGAAGCAGCTGGTAAACAGTGTCTCTCTCCATCCCTGAGGAGATGACACTCTCCCACCAGGATTTTCAGGTCAAGATATGATTTTTATTGCAAGTGAAAGAGCCCGGACTTATCGAGTCTTATAACATACCTTCATTCACTCACAACAGATTGGTCCTGAGCGGTTGGATGGATGGATGGACGGACGGATCAGTGTGAATGGGGGGATCTTTACACTCCAAGGATATCGTACATGCATTTACAATCTTAGGCCAACGTTAACCAGATAAGAAATTAATTGCGCACCTACTTTTTGTAAATTATAAAAGTCCATTATCTTCTAAGGGGGGATATCCGGCTGAACAGCTGTCATGCTCACTCGTATATCGTTAGATGACTGCTGAGATAATGCTGCAGTATTTTTAAGCAGAGTCAGACCTCAAGTAGAGACGAGCGGAGGAAAGCCTCATGAGGAGCACTTCAGTCTCTGGCTGGGATAATCGGTTTTGCCCTGGGCATGAGCGGTGACTCATTTGTTGTTGTATGATATGAATTCAAAATGGGGCACCTGTTGTGGCAGCTCACTGCGGTGAACGGAGGTTTGCATAAAACCTTAAAGAACATTAACAAACAAGGTGAAGTCAGCACGTTGGATAAGACGCTTTCAGCCTTCAGAGGCTTATACTGTTTTACAATTTTAAATTAAAAGCTGCTGTTGGTTGCATAAGAAAAAGTTCTCTCTGTATAAAGATAGAGATATGTTTTTTTTCCGTAAGCCTTGTATATTGGACACGGATTCATATGCTTTTGTTATTTTGTGTATTTTTGACTTTACTGAGTCATGAGTTTAAATGACATAACTGATTGTTCAAAGTAACCACCTTCAAACTGGGCCTACGCACTGATCTGCATCAACCTTAAACCCAGTGACTGTTTGAATGCTGTGGCAGATGAGTGTTTACTGCAATACAAGAAAAACACAATTCATTTACTCTAATTACACAGTGTATTTGGACACATGCAACCATTAAAAGAATCTGAAGAGGAAACATGTGGTCCTCGAATAAGGACAAAAACAAAACAAGTGTAAGAGGCTGTTGTTACAAGAGAAATCTTATAGAAGGGATACAGTCACATTCTTGAGCATGAGTGACACCCAATGGTCGAGCAGACAGCAGTGCCACGCTCACAAGGTCAGAGTGAGGGAGCAAGAGACAAATGATATATGTGGAGAAAGTATCCGACTGCATTCTTTGTGTGTGTGTGCGTGCGTGTGTGTGAGAGTGTGTGTCTTCCCGTGGTTGCGCTCTGGTCTAAAATCAATGTTGCGAGGTCACACAGCTTCAAAGGGCTGTTTGATGGTTTCACCTTGTGGTGGTTAAGGTTACTGTAAGGGGCAAAGGAATGTATAGTAATGTGCGTGTGCATGTGTGTGTGTGTGAAAACACACAATGGCCAATAAAAAAGTGTCTTTTGCAAAGAAACATGGGTAGTGGTTCCAGTCAATTTGTAAACAGGTGTGGTGTGTTCCACAACAGATCCTACTAATATGCATTATTATCGTTACCACATAAGAAGGTTTAACCAAAACAAACAATGTCTCTACAGAGACAAATTAAAGTAATATCTCCATTGGACAGACAATTTGACTGTGCAGCTCCCTGGTGTCTCTATCATTCTGCGTGTCCCTGAATGCTTACGTGCCCCACATCAAAGGATTACAGGACCCAAAGATACAATTTGAATTTTGACGAGCTTGCCACAAAGTTGTGATGTAGCATTCATTATCCTTCACTGAGCAATGTTCACACTGTTTGTGTCTCGTATAATTAGCTGATTGCAACTGGAACATTTTCTACTTTACAGAAATCCAAGAAAGAGATTCAGTGTGTCCTGAAAGATATGCAGAATTATGTTCTACTTTTTATATTTTATCTCCCTGATACAGTTGCAGCTGCGGTGTGGATGACAACCCATATCCTCCCAACCAGAAGATACAGAAACTCTGCAGTTCAGCTGCAGGTAAGATGTTAACCCACGTGGAATTACAGTCTATAGATATTGACATGTGTTAATATACCGTATGCGTATAACAGACAGATTTTGGCCTCGACTGTTGTGCGTGCTACATACTTTACGGTTGCCGTCAGCTGACTTGTAGGTGAGCATGTAGTTGTCTATTTCTGCGATTGGCGGTTGCCAGGCGATGAGAGCGCTGCGGTGATTCACTTCACTGGCTGTCAGGTTCAGGGGCGTGTCCATGGCTGTTAGGGAGGGAAAAAACAAAACACAGTTTAAATGGCTTCAGATGCTAAAGGGTCATAATAAAACTAATGAGAAATATTTACTATTGTTACAGGGACAGGTATTTGTGCGTATCCCTAACCCATGGTCAAGTTTCTCTCTGCAAAAACAAGCCCAGTTATAGATTCAGCAAAACATCATGACTCAACAAAACCCGAGCAGCTGAAATTCAACAGTGATGAATGTCATGTTAGCCGTGCTGAAAGTCTTTATTTTGATTTGTTTTTTTTTCTCTTGCTACTAGAACCATAAAGTCAGTACCCCCAGTCCTGATAAAGATTTAAAGGATAAGGCCAAGGTGGATTTTATGTACAACATTAAAACTGCAGTAAACCATGTCGACTGCATGTGGATGCCGAATGAATTCCTGAAACTGCACATATTTGTCTATTGTCTTGAGAAAAAGATCTCATGCACAACTTAAATCTCTTCCTGAACCACATCTGGAGGCAGAACCTGACATGCAAATGAGACCTGAATTGAGACCATATTTACAATGAGCCTGCAGTGTGCACTTTGTCATATGTCTGCGGTGTCGGCTTGTGAAATTGTGATTTAATCACGTCGCAACACTAATGTGTTACAATGAGGTTGTAACTTTCCATTCCTGTGAGATTTTAAAACAGCCATCGTTTGTAGTTTAAAATAAATGGCAAGGTGTTAATGTTGATAAAGTTTATTCAACCAGTTGGGGACATAAGGCGTGACAACGTGCTCTTAGATCCCGTTTGGTATTTTCCAACAATAGTTTCAAAATACCATTAGGTATTTTAAGCTTAAACTAATCATTCAGAAAAAAATAAGGTTATTTGGAAAACAGTGTTTCATGCAGACAGGGCTATGATTTGGAATTACATATTCACGAGATTGAACCCAGGGTAGCATTCTTTTATCCATAAATAATAAATAATCTGATTCCATAGCAGAGTTGCTTGCAGAGCAGTGATTTACTCCCAGCTCCACTTTCACTCTCTGGCTTATTACCAACACAACAGTACTGAACTGCCTGTGGGTGCACCTCCACTAAACCACGACCGCATAAATTAAACATGTTAAATTAAACACCATGTCTGAACCACTTCAAGAGGAAGCTACTGTATACGTGTTGATATGTCAATAAAAGAATAAAAGTATATTCAAAGCAAAAAAAAAAAAATATTCAAAGGAAAAGAAAGCAACACTAACAATTTGACATGAATGTATGTGCTGGGTACAGTGTCTACATTAATAACACTAAATCCCCACAGGACACAGGGAGACACGCCCGTGTTCAGTCACAGTGTATTAGTATTCAAAGCCAGGATCAGGACGCCTGCCCACGTTTGACTGCACATTACATCACACCATCCAGGCCCAATCTTTGTCGCCGCGCAGCTTTAACCGATGCTTCATCATCGTGCTTTAGTTGGTCGAGACGCGCTTCAGTTTCACCACCTTATATCATCCTGTTTGAGTCAATATCCGCTCTCCAGACATGGCAGCCAAAGCTCATTCTTAAGGCAAGATTAGAAAATAGATGACCTTATGTTTGGAAAAATACATTTCCCAGAGTTGCATCATGACTCTGGGGCCAGGTTGGGAGACAGTCACCTCACAGCGCTGCGTTTAAGGGCAGCAGAGGTGCTGAAGTGAAAGAGGGTTGCTGCTCTGTGGTCCATCATCACATGTGTAAATGGGAATTAAAAGGAGTCTTTGCAGAGCTTTTGCTGCCTCTGATTTTCCGGCTTTTGATTCTTTCATCCATCCTCTATCGTGAAGCTACCAGAATATAAACAGCTTGTTTTTTGTTTTTGTTTTTTCAGACGACCAGAGAGGCTAAAAGCGTGACATTTAGCACAACAGCTCACATTGAATCCAGACTGCATAAAACCCCCTCCACACTTACTCCCTTATGCCCCTCTCTCATTTGAATCTTTTTTCCTTTTTTTTTTGGGGTGTGCACATGTGAAACGATCAACGACAGCTCTGTAATTAACAGCACAAACGAGGCTTGATAAGGATGCGGGGTGCCTTTCCTAAGAGACGGAGACAGGCGGATCAACACTGACACACTGACACGCTGCTGGGGGAGGACAGAACAGGAGGGAGGAACAGAGCGTTTAAGAGGACGAGGTTGAGTCGTGCACTCTCAGATGATATTGCAGATTGTGCTGTGGGTGGGTGGTGATGTGTCACCCCCCACCCCCCACCCCCGCACCACACTGCCTTCACTGACCTCTTGTGCATCTCTGCTCTGCCCTTTTGTTTCCTCCCACTCCTACATCGACCTCGGCTCTTCCTCTCCTTCGCACACCTCCTTATCTCCTCGTATACCTGTGTTTCTCTCTGTCGTTCCCCCTGTTCCTATCCTCTGTCCACCTACTCCTATCCCTCCTTATCTGACAGGCTGCCAGTCTGACTCAGTGTACCAGAGAGTTAATGGAGTTTATCTTTCCTTCTTGTCATCCCCTCATCAGGACAAACCAATGCTGCATCCTGTTTCTCTCCCTTTGTTTCCTCCTATGTGCACTGGTGTGGGATGGACGAGAGAAGGATGAGGCAGGAGGAGATCCGTCTTTTTTCCTTTCCTGCTCCTCGCTCGCCAATTAAACATTCCCCCTGTCCTCTCCTCTCGTACTCCTCTCTCCCCCCAATTAAACCCACTCGTGGAGTGAGGCTGCGCAGGTGAGCAGGTTTTGTCTGAGCTCCTGGCCGCTCTGAACAGTGGGACTGGGATGAGTGGGACTGACTACGCTTAATGTCTCATTAACAAACAGTGTAAACAATGCAAGTGGAAGAAATTCAAAGGAGAAGCAGATGGAAGGGCAAGATGGGCAGCAGCAATTTGTTGTAGCAAGAAAAGAGGAAGGAAATAAAGCTTGTGGAGTGGATATCACATCCACATACGACTCCTCCTTACATATGAAATCTACAAGATTTAATTACAGCCAGCTCACGTGAATCACCCAGGTGAATTACATTGGTCTAACACCTTGTAATCATCATTAAGAATGCACATCTGGGGCTTGTACTTGGAAGCGGGATTAATGTTTTTCAATGATTCGAAGCTGGTTCACTTCTTACTGTAGTAAATCACCACGATAACTCGAGCTGCACCTCTAACAACAAGCTCCAGAGATGGTTAGAAACAGAGAATCATTTATATATATATACTATATATATATATATATACACACATATACGTCTGACCTGATGTCTGACCTGATCAGACATTAAATATTTATCTTCTCTCTCTGCTTTGGCATCAGAAACAGTCTGACACGACTTGACTTGTTTTGTCTGCAACAGTTGTTGCTCCTCATGTGTGAAATGAGAATGTGCCTATTTGTGCTTGATTTATTACCTCTGCCACAGATGTCATGTTTACGTTTTCATTTGTCTGTCTGTCTGACATCAGGAATAAAAGGATTTTCAAAAAAAACCTACAGAATTCATTTCAATTACATTTGTGAAGGAATGGGTCATGACCTAAGGAGGAATCCATTAATACAAATTAAATGGATGATCCAGAGATTTTTTTCCCATTTACTTTAATAACATGGCAAGTGAAGGTAATAACCTTGCTAGTTTCTGCAAGATCAAAGTCAGGATATCTCTTCTAAGAAAATTCCATAATAGTAAGTAGCTTTCCAAAACAAATACAAGCATTTTTTATATTTTCTTATCGTTTCATAATATATGCATACCTGTGGTAGTGGATTCATGTGTAACTTGATATAGTATATGATTTTTTTTTTAATTGAATCTCAGTTTTAAGCAATTTAACAATTAACAACAATGATTTGATGGGGACACCTGCTATTAAAGGTGCAATCTGTCAAAAAAAGTTGTCTGAAGAATGAAGACTTTCTTTTCTCTTTTTCAATCAGTACTCTGAGCACTTGAACAAATATCAGCCAGACAATGAAGCTGCCTGTAGCAAGGATCTGTGCTACTTCAAACGCTTGCCTAGCTCTTCTCAGGAAGTGAGCTCAAACACATCTGAGAGGGAAAAGTCCCAGTGCTGCACCTGACAGGCTTATAGAGACACCCGTAGCAAAATTCCTTATTTTCCAGCTCTATAGCTTAAATATCAGCCTTGAAGGAGCCATGTTTCCTTACTGTGCTGAACTCTTGAGCCATGGAGACCAGACAACAAAACAACTCTCAGCTTTAGTTAAGAGGCTTGGGAATCAATAAAAAAACAACCCCATCCCCCCACAGCAAATCAAAAGTTATGAAAATAAAAAAATAAAAATCCTTCATGTTGCAGCAGTGAAGCAGTGACATTTGATCATCAGGGTTAATAAGATAAAATAAACATAATTTCTATCAGTACGAAACATCTGATCTTGTTATTTTTACATAAGAATAAAAAGTTGTCGGAGGAGTAACAGTGATGTTGATGCAGGAAAGTTACTGCTATATAAAAACGCTATAAGAAACTCAATAATGTCTCCGGAAAATAAAAGAAATGCAAATCTACAACTATTCCTGAAATGAAAACACTGAGTGAAGCTGACTGAAGAACACAGACATCAGTCGCCCTCAGTCATCTCCATCCTCCTACCTCTGTGCTGATGTGGATTCATCCCCTGCAGGTAACGCTGCTACGGAGGGGGCGGCTGCCGTCTCAGCCTGCAGCTCTGAGTTTACTTAGAGCTGCAGGCTAGAACTAGTAGAACATATGTGGGAAATTAAACTAGCAGACTGTATACAGAAAACTTTTGTTTTAGCTTGCTCGTGAAAATAAGATCCTAACAGCCACACTGTAGTGGATGGTAGCAGTTAAACATATCACTTTCCTATACGTTAAATGCTTGTTGGCCATACGGTGTAATAAGGGACTACTACTATGAGGGTGGTTGCTGTCAACTTGAGTTAAATGCTCTCCACTGTGGTCTGACCGTAAAGGCCACTAAAATCTATTTCTCTTAACTCAGGTGCTACAGTGCTATAGTAAGTCTCATAACAGCCCCCAACACCTGTGTGTGAATGCACAGTGTGTGTCAATACACAGTGTGTAAATACACAGCTACAGTTTCCTTTCTCCTGATTTATTGCGTTGCGACAGTCTTAGACGAGTGCGGAGATAAACAGAGCAGCAGACATGGAGAGACGATTACAAGGCAACAGTCGGGGACAGCTGACCGAACCGATCAGTGGTCTCATCCTCTCTCACAGTCAGTTTCCTGTGTGGCATTTTCCACTGGAGCAGAACAGCCTGAGAGAAGGTGCTGTTAGAGCGCAACAGTACCAAGCCTGAAGATTTCAATTAGGGAAGTTTAATTAACAGTGGAAGACTCCACTGAAGACTAGGGTGCCCCCTGGTGAGACATGTTATCATGTGTCCTGCAAGGGGAAGACTTTGGTGTACACTGTTTTGTCTCTTAAAAAACAGTGTTAATAAATTTGACATTTGCTTATGATGAAGCTCGGGAATTATAGCGAAATTCTTTGTTCCTATTATTCAACACTGTTCCTTCAGTAAAGTGGGGCAGCGTCTTTTCATTTCATGATAAAATATGATTATTTCTTTTTCTATTATGAAGGCCCTATTCATAATTAGAGGAATACTGCAAAGGTACTGATAGTAGAGTTGACAAAAATTCATAAATGCATCAAAGCCATGTTAATGTGTCTGACAAGCAATGATGTCTGTTGCGCCTGTTTGAAAACCAGTGGTGTAATTCTGCACAGAAAAGAGAGAATAAAAGGCTGCGGGTCTTTCCGCTTGAATGGAGGGGTGGGGGGTATTCGGAGGATTTCCAAGTAGGTCTTGTCTAAGCTTCGCCCAGTGACATTTCCTCCAAACTAAAATAGCTTGAGAACATTTAGACTCTCCCTCTCAGAGGAGGGGAGCAACAGAGGCGAGCACACAAGTGTCCATTGGATTGAAGAAGACCTGCTGTTCCAAACAAAACCAAATCTCTGGCCTCTTTGCTCTCTCTTATGAGAGCGTCTAACCAGGGCAGAACGCATGGAACTCTTTTTTATTTACTTTCTTTTCTTTTGCCCTCCTGAGAAGCTGAGGTGCACCATGCACTAAGCAGAGCATCTGTTTCCAAAGTAGAATCACCTTAAACTGCCAAGACCAGTTGTGTATGTATGAGTTACTATATGCTCGTACAGCATTGACATGGTTTCAGGTACACCTAATTTTCCCGAGCCCCATTTATGTGTTGAAGTCTCTGCAGTCTTGCGTTTGTACATTGTCAGTGTTTGTTTCTGTTACAAGCAGTTCATCTCTGCTGCGGTGCAGGACAGGTAGCGCGGATACCCCCTAGGGGATATAAGCTCCTCTGCTAACTGGAAGTTTTTTTTTTTTCGCCCTGCAAGAACTCCGGAAGAACTAAGTTTACTAAGCTGCAACTCAGCCAAACTGGAACAATTCCCTCACCCCCAACTTCCCTCCCACTGGAGCGGCTAATAAAAGTAAATACAATTACAGGAAGGTGGGTCACATAGAGGTGAGTCAGTCAAAAAAAAATAACTATATGCAAGTTCAATCTTATAACAGCTCGTGTCTTTGATCACGCGGAAATGCTGAGCAACTGTGACACTCAGCAGTAAGGGTTGCACTGTGATAAAGGATCACTGGAGACGTACTGTCACCTGACACGCAACGCAACGCAACGCAACGCAACGCAACGCAACGCAACGCAACGCAACGCAACGCAACGCAACGCAACGCAACCATCAAAATAAATAAATAATTAAAGAAATGAAAATAACTATTTTTCTGAGTCCAACATGGCTGCCCTCGTATCTCTGAAGTTTGTGTTGTTTCCCTGAGAGGAATGCAACTAATAAAATGTATTTAACTCTTTCTGACTCTTTTAGTGTGGCAGCGTGGAGCCATTGCTCTTGGTCAATGACAGTTCAGAATAATTCCAAATTAACATGCATAACTTTTGGTTGCGAATGAAACCGATCATCCGGAGGAAACCCACCCAAGTGGGAATGTTTAATTCCACACTCAGCGTGCCGCCACCCCCCCCTCCAAGACCAGCTGAATAAAAAGGAGCACATACGTGTTTGGAGGTTGGTGATGACGGTGCCACTGGTGAGGGGTCCTTTGGTGGCGTAGAGGGCTACAGAGTAGGAGGTACTTGGCTTAAGGTTGGACAGATGGTGCTCCTGCTTGTTGCCTTCCACAAGCACGGTATCAGCCGTCACTGCAAGAGAAGTGAATCACACTCAAGGTTTAGACGTCTACTGCGTTTACACCATCCCACACACCCTCTGCTTTTCCGTTTGGACTAAACGGATTACATTAAAGCCCTTTAAAAACACTCTCTACCATTAAAAAAGGCTCATTTGAATCTCAAAGGCGACACTGTCGGACTACCATTAGAGTAAAAATAAGCTTTGGAGGACCAAAACTGTAAAACTGTCTTCTGCCCTAAAATATAAGAAATACTGTGCAATATACTGAGACTGAGAAACCATTCTTACTCATGACTAATGTGACTGCCTATTTCAACAATCAATTAAAGGCTTTTTCATAAACTGATCTAAATAATCCAGTTTTAATGGGTGGAATTTGGATAAATCATAGTAACCAGTCTCATATGTCTCACTTGGAAAATGACTGTGTTACATGAGAGTGAGACATCATCATCATCAACATCTAATGTAGCTCATGTGGAGTCAACAGCTCACTGACTCCCCTGCAAAATCAGAGTTTTGTACTTTCTGGTAAACGTCACTGTGACAGTGATGCCAAATGAACTTTTTTTTAAATGTTGTTTTATATAGGTGCACCTGGCTGCCAGTAGACATCTATTATTGATATTATTTATTGACCTCAAGGCAATTTGTCCACAACCTGCAGTGCATCTCTGCAAACACAAGTGGGCTCGTTTTCAAATATGTGTCCAGCATATGCACTGAGCCTCTGTATCTGAGATGATCTGGCTGCAATCCAGTCAGATAGTCCAGGAGTAATGTACATATTGATACCTACAGCTGAGTAATACAGATTTCTGTGGATAAATCCAGGTCCATCCTGCCTTTGTAGGGTCATGTGCAGATACTGCTACCAGGAACATTTTCTCCAGCTAATTTGGTTTATATTAAATATTGATAAAATTCTGAGTAGTATGTTTTTGCAGACAAACTCCTCATCATCTAGCAGTTTTTTTTTTTTGAGATTTGTTGTATTTGTTGCACAGACATCAGCTCTCGAGCTGTGAACGTCAAGTAGCTTCAGGCTGTATCCACCTCTGGATAACCTACTGTTACTTGGATGTCAGCCACCGTTGAGGGAGCAAATTATAAACTGTCTCTGAGGAGCCAAGCAGGATGGCTGGCGTTTACTTATCTGGATATGGCTGTCAGAGAATGAAGACATGGGCTGCATCAGAAGCATATGCTGTGGACTAACTGGAATGTTCACACAATGACAAAAACATAACAAATGGCTGTATGGTCTCAGTGGTACACGTGTAACAACCCCACACACACAAAATGCTCATTAGACTCTGACTGTGCAGGATGATGTTAGTGCAGTTGTCATTATGATACTACTCAGTGAACATACGGTTTCTGGTCATAACAAGTACTGTATGTTTGCCAAGTTCTTCATGAAACACAAACATAAAGCATAATGTAAAAAATGTGATTCAGTGTTTTTGCGTACTGGTCAACCAAGATCCTAAAAAACGTGACATTAAAAACGAATCTAATTCTTGTCCTACTTCTAAATCAACCTTTAAAAGCATCTTCAGGACCTACCCTGGTTGTGTGTGAGGGTCAGCACGTAGTTGTCGACATTGGACAGAGGAGGATTCCATCTCAGCAGGGCTCCTTGCGGAGTGATGTTGAGCGCGGTCAACTCAGCTGGCATGTCCATCGCTATGGATTATAAAGAAACAAAAAATATCGGCTCAGTAAACTCAGACCAGATGAGTTCAGAGCCTGGTATACGGCGAGATGATGTATAGTCACTGTCAGTGTAGGCGTGCCAGTGGAGAAAAAGCCAGTTCCACATGTAACAAAACAAAACGATAATTTAGTTTTACGTGTAAAATGAAACAAATACTTGAAATTATCTGCGTTAAAATGTCTTTTGTACGATAGAACAAAAAGCTGCCGGCGTTTTCAAGGATCAGGGTCCCCTAACCCCAACCAGAGACAAAGACGTTCCATTTACACTGTGGATTGATTTCCATTCAGCTCATTTTTATCTGTATCATTCCAAATCACAACAGACATTGACCTAAAGGCACAATCTCAGAGACTATAAAGCAAAGAGAGCTTAAATATTTATTACAGCTAAACAATTTTGAGTAGAAACCCATTATTCAACCGGCATCTGAGATCCATTTATAATGACTCTTTGCCATTTCAGTGTTTCCTCAATTCCAACACATCAAAGAAAAATGATGGCGTCAACCAGGCAGCAGAAACTCACATATTCTCTCGAGCCTACAGTTTCCCCACCTTCTTCCTAATTTCGTTCTCAGACTGCTGGACATGTCAAAATGGAGTTTGAATTTAATTATACCTTTAACCTCAATGTTTCCACCTCAGTTTCTCCTCAGGCCTGTTATTTTGGCACAGCAGAAAATGTGGCAGGAGAGAACACACAACACAGCATGTGCTCCATGGCTGTGCCCAGATGAGCTAATTAATACTGCCCTGCCCTGGTCCGGGCAAAAAAAAAAAAAGGGGGGGGGGGGGGCTCATTAGTACCCTGAAATGAGTTTGTCTTTCTTGTCACTGCAATAGATGAACAAACCTAACTGGAATCATTACTTTAATTGCAAAACGGGTTTAAGTGAATTTAATGGCGGCTTGCCAAGTCAATTAGATAGGCAATGGAGATAAAGTAGGGATGGCTGGAAAAAGGAAAAAAAAAAAACAGGTCATCCTCTTTCAGAGCCTTCGATAATCCAATCATTACTCTCCGTCTCCTGACTGTGCCTGTGTATCACAGGCTCGAGCCAACGACGTCACGCTTGGGGCCGAATGTTCATGTGAAGGTCAGGTGTCAGTGGTCGACGATCACACCTCAGGTGTCACCTGTTCCGACAAAATCTATCCACCAACACATGAATTATCCGGATCCGAGGTTGTGCACTATGATGTTTCACCAGGGTTTAACGGTGATGCTGTCACATATTTTAATATGAACGTGATCATTGTCATTATGTCATTAATGTCAGCATTCATCAAAATACTCACATTCAGTGATAATAGCTTCGTTACTTGGCGGTGACTACTATTACATCTTCTGCTCAAGGTTGTAATGACAAGCAGGGAGGTCAGGTCTGACAATTAAAGCTGAAGGCGTCAGATATAATTGAACGATCATGCTGGGATCTCTCAGTCTTCTCTTCTGATGCTGAGCTAATGTTATCTAAAGGAGCCTGATTATATAACACGCAGTGTTTGAAGGACTTACTCCAATTAATATATTCAGTCTGCTAGATTCAGCGGTAGGTGATTTATTCTTTTTAAACAGGGAGAATGGCCCCAAGGGAGCGCACACACACACACACACACACACATCCGTTCCCCAGAGGAGATGTTGCATAATCACAACTGCGACATTTCTAATTCTACAGTTCCATTTTACCAAGCTACCTTTTCTCTCTCCCAATCCAAATTGTTTCAACGTAATAATTGTCTATTAAAAGTCACGCGACCTGTTAAACGGCTTGTAATCTTTCACCATCTTAAATCTTAGATTAAGGCCACACACGGCGAACAACGGCGCAAAACAGAAACGAGAACAGAGTAGCCTAATACAGCCCGTTCAAGCTGGTTAAAGTCAGAGGAAAAAAAGCCATTTTAGAAAAAGAAAACTGAGCATAAACCTGGAATATTTGCCATCGCCTGCTGAAATGAAATGGAATCTATGAATAAGAATTAGTTTGTTTTTCTCTGAGAAAACCATCATATGAGCATAATACAAGATTGTGACTCCCAGCTCCACTATCACTGCTGTCATTTAATAGCTGCTCATAAAAAATAAAAACCTCATATTGGCTCACAGTCGAGCTTTTGCTGTTTGTTTTTGCTGTGTGTTTTTACATGCTCTTGCCTGGAGCTTTTTTTTCACGCAGTGAGATGTGGTTTTTCTGAAGCCGAGACTTCACATGGCTTTAGGAGAACCATCTCACAGGAGGACTACTACATTTAATGAAAATCAAAGCTGATAAACCTACGAGTCCCCGGGTGACCGGCAATCGACTGATCGTATTCATTTGGCTGAAGCCATTCTGCACTGGAGACAGTGTGTTGACTGTTTGGAGCAGAGGTTCTGGCTACTTTGGAAAACAACTGGTGAGGAACTGGTGATATTTGTGCAGCTTCCCTGGTTGACACCTCAATCTTTGTTCAAAACATTCAGGCTGTGAATAAAAAAAACCCTGGTTAATTGGTGTGGTGTCTTCAGAGGGAAGCCTCTGGCCTGTGAAGTGTCATGCTGTACTTACATCCTGCAGAGAGACTGTTCTTCCAACGTATCAAACATATGAGTCATGGGTCAACACAACAAAAAAAAAAAGTTGCAAAGCTTTTCTGTAGGTGGGAGCTACCAATCATTTGCCTAAACATTGCCCTACATTTTAGAATTGCATTGAGAGAGTCACAACATGCGGTCGCCTCTCTTTTGTTTGTTGACTGAAGCGTGGTGAAGGCTGTGCGGTTTATCAAAAACAGACTGAAATGGATCAGGACCTGCAGCCTCCTCCACAGCACTTTGTGCAGTGGTTTATACAGTGAGTGAAAGCCACTCCTTTAAAAAGGTATCTGTGAAGCACTGACGAGGTGGCTTAAGGTTATTGAGTGTTTCTGTATGAATTACCTCAGCAGCCATGGTGCTCTGGCACTTTCCTGAAAGCAGTATGGATGTTGATGTCCTTTTCTATCAGCCAGTGTCCATGTATGAATTTATGGTATTTACACTTTAATTAACAACCTTAAACAGCTTTCCATTGTTCCCTCAGCTGTCTTGTAAAAGCTGTATAGCATAACAGAGGGCCTGAACTGCTTTGTGTGTGTGTGTGTGTGTATGTGTGTTTATCTCCCTCTGCTGATTATATTCTGAATGTCCTGATTATTGTCATCAATTATTATTATCAATCTTACCACCAGGTTTAGTGCACTGTTCTGACAGTAATGGAGAGGGTGAGGTTAACAAGGGATGCATTTTGGTTTGTTTTGCTAACAAGCGGCATGACACCTCCCCTCCAATCACCTACTGGCTGTTTTTGTCAGTGATGCTGGTAACGAGCTACAACATTACGGGCTGGATTGTCGTGACAAGTGCCATCAGCTAATGCAGGATAGCTAAGGAACAGACTCAACGCACAAAAAGGTGATGCAATATCATTTCCTAACTTCACAGACGTCCAAAAATACACTGTGGTTTTCCCTTCGTGCTAAAATAAACATGTGCAATACAGCTCATGAAATGAATGAGTCGTTTTTATAAATATGTTGACAGTTTAATATCGGCCCTTGATTTATTGGGGACAATTGGGTACAGAGATGTTGTTGTGATGGGACATTACGCTCTTTATGTTTGATGCACACTGAAATTATAAATAACACCACTGTGACACTTTATAATAACTATTTGTGCATTGTTAAGTTTTGTATCTTAGGAACATAACTAATCTGTTCGTTCAACATGCAGTCAGTCTGTGCGCTATGTCCTTTGTTATTATATAGAGCAGTGTCTGTCTCTGCATCTGCTCTCATTACTGCCGACGCTGCAACTCCTCACTGTACAAAAAAAAACAGGCTATCAGTGTGTAAGTGTGTCCTCCACATTAACCCCAGAGCTACACTGTATGTGTTTGTGACACATCGCTCATACAAATTTCTGTCTGCTGCTCTGGCTGTATGAGAGCTGTGCCGTTGTAAAGCTGCAGGGGAAACTTGTCAATACGGAATAGAGATTCTGAATACATTCGAATAGATGGAGGTGCATTTAGTCGAAAAGAGAGGCAACCGATCATTATGCCGAATCAGCAGGTAATTATTAGTTATTTCTTATGCACACCTGAATCTGACATATTCAGTAAGTGAACTGTTATGATTTTGAAAATTAACGGGGAGTAAGCATTAGGATAATGTGGATGTCATTTAGTTTATTATCTAAAAGCATTAACATTTGTTTCTGAGTGAGGGATTAAGTCAGTTTTCTCTGCGCACACACTCTGCGGCCACATAGAATTAATAGCATTATAATTTTTTTTCTCATAGTTATTTAGGAACTACTTTTTAGCAATTAAATAAATGGCACTTGAAAATTGGTTCCCCACCCGTTAAAATAACCAGTTTCCTGCAATTTTTTTTGTTGAATGTAAGTGAAAAATGGTTTTAATGACTAGCCTTGCACTTATAATTGATTCGAATGTAAGTGAACTCTTGCCGCACTTAGCGTGACAGGTGTTAGCAGTTTGGAGGAAAGTGAGCCTGAAAATTGCAGGCTGCCGCACAACAAAGACCGGTCCAGCCTGACAAGCCTCGCTGCTTCCTGCTCATTTTCCCCCGTCCTTTTACCCTTATGTTTCATTTCATTTCCACTTAATCTGATTTGGTACCTGAGAAACCCTTTATTTTCTAATTGTTTATTTTGATTTAATGAGACGTTTCCGCCTTCTTTTAAAATATCTGATCGGACAACCAGTGAGGGCTTTAATCGTCTTTCTCCCACTTTGAGTTTTGGGAAGATTGATACTTTCCTCCGGGTCCTGACACTTTGCTAATGAGCGCCATCATTAGTCCTTAAACAGGCCTTCACACGGTCCATTTACTGTCAGCCCTCCCAAATTCATCTTAGATTGGCAGTACCTGCTGTGCTGGCAAAATAAAATATGGCCTCCTGTTCTCCTGTATTTTTCACCCCCTTTGACTATAATTGATTAGAGATATAAAGTAAGTAGCAGTTGAAGTCATTACACACTTAGCCAGGCAATGTTCGATTATTCTGACAGACACCCGTTTGTTTATTGTTTTTAAATGTGGTATCAAAATGTCCCTAGATGAGCTTTTTGTGATGTGGCGAAAATGTCATTTATAATTTATGTTTGTTTCAGGATATAACAACTCCAGTGGCCCTGAACGCTGAAGATACACAGAGACAAAGAAAGAGAAAAAGAGAGCTGATAAGTGAGCGAGGGCGAAACAGAGACGCAAGTGAAAGTGAGGGAAAGAGACTCTTTCTGTGTGTGTGTGTGTTCTTCCTCCCTGGATTCTCGAACCTGATGGCTCCTGGTGGCTCATTGGCATGCAAACACACACCTCCTGTTCTCATCTCTCCTGTTCTGTGCACTACTCACTTCCCTCACTTTCTACTCTCTCTCTCTCATACACACACACGCACACACACACACACGCACACACACACACACACACAGTGAAGATTATGCATACAGTTCTCGGAGAGCGTAGCCTACTAATCTTAGGTTGGTAAAATTCGTATACAGAGAAGAATGGCATTTCAAATTTACATGCGTGTGTCTGTGTGTGTGTGTTGGTGTGTGTGCGCACGCACGTGCAAGTGAGGTATTCCTTACTTGCGATTCAGTTAAGCTAAGTTAGGAGACTGAAAGCAGGAGAGCTGGAGAGTTCTCAGTTGTAATAATGAATTGAGATGGCAGGGAAAGACATGGGCAAAGACGGTCATAGAAAAAAAGGACGGAAAATGTGGCACAAAGTGGACAAGAAGAGGAAGGATGGAGAAGAGAAGGGGATAAGAAGATAAACCAGGGAGGAGAGATGAAGTTGGAAGGACGTTACCAATTACTGGTTCATGAACTAAACTGTTCCATCTATTGCAGCAGCACAGATTGCACCTCCTGCAGTGACAGCTGTAGATTTTATCCGATGCCTTGGTATATGTGTGTGTGTGTGTGTGTGTATGTCTGTGTGTGAATCTGTTGCCCTTTTTAGTGCACAACCTTCAATGTTTAGCAGCTGGCCTGAAAGTGTAAACCTGAATAGCGGGAACAAAAACTGAGTGCTGCGAATGGTCGGTGAACAAAAGCAGGCCCACAAGAACAAATACCAGTTAACTTACGCAGAAATGCAATGTACAATGAAATCAACAATAGCTGCACGTGCACAATGTCGGTGCACAACATTGCACAACAAAATCCGACAATACATCTCCCAAAGGAACCACTCAACTTGGCTAAAGTCGATATCCAAAATGTCAATCACAGCTTCTGTTCTGACTAAAAGTGAGGATGGCTGATTGCCACTTATTAGTCAGGTAAAATAATAATAAAATAAATAATCACTTCCCTAAACAGATGCTGTGAAGTCATAATAACATGTGATTATCAGCTCCCACCTGTGAAGACGGAGGTGCTGACCACTGTGCTCTCCTGCCTCCCTCTGACAGCAGTGAGGCTGATCTCATATTCTGTGGCAGGAAACAGGCTGGACAGGGTGTAGTTGGTCACATCACTGTCAATCATCATGCTGTCCACTCGACCTGGGACAGACACCAGAGACAATCAGAGCGCCATTTGTCCTCCCCGCAGGAGGACGTACTGCTCCATCAACTGAAGGAGAGTTTGTATCACAGAGTAAATATTTAATCACTGTCGAAATTTAATTAAGAATTCAATTAAAAACGTCTCTGATAAATGTTAGAATTAATTACGCAGAACGGGGTGTGAACCAGGGTGCTCTGCCATAAAACATCTTACATCAGAGAGACCCCGAACAGTAAATGCCACATGATCGTTTAAGTATAACCAAGAGACAGTGTGCCGTGTATGTGATGATTCAATAAACGTCATGTTTGAAGACCATCATTAGAGTATGTAAACTATATGCTACCTTTGGCTGACTGGTAAGACAGTTTGTAGTATTCGAATGAAGCCAGTGGTTTGATCCAGGCGATCGTCACTGCATCCTCAGTCACGTCCGATACCATCACCTCTTTCGGTGGGTCGATTCCTGGACGGGAAGGTACATATAAGGAAGTGTTACAAATAAATCAATCAAACATTATTATAATCCCGAAATGAAAACGGAAAAGTATTACGTGGTATTTGATGTAGCAAGTTTAGGAATTTACATGTACATCTAAGAAAACCGTGCCCTTTAAAGCCCAAGTATTTTAGCATTCCTTGTTCGGGTCATTTTTAATCTCCTCCTTGCTACATTTACATAAACAGACGTGCCCTTGATCGGTGGACGTGCATGCATTTTAATGCAAATTCGTATTTAAAAAAAAACATTAAAAAAAATTACCAGGAGAAACCCAGCTGTGTAAAAAAGCGAAGAGAACAAACTGGGCAGAATTAGCATTGAGACAGAGCAGAGTTTACACAGTTGTTTGACTATTGTTTTATGTGCCGTCTGAGACGATCCAGTTGCCATGGAAAAGGTTACGACAAATGCAATAGGAGCAGACAGACAGGTACCTCGCTGGAGGAAAGAGTAGAGTAACACATGAAAGGAAGAAAGTTGGGAACGGTAGAAAGAGTGTTAGAGATCTTGTCTAGTTCATGGATTGTTATGGAGAAACCAGTCTGTTTCCCACATTCCCCAAAATAACAGCTGCTATTCACAAGCACATACTCATTTGCAAATGGAATATTTGTCTGAAATACAGTTGATATATTATTTAACGTATGATTATTTTTATAATATACATATAATAATTGAATGATATAATAATTATTTATGTACTTATTATCATTATTTTTATGTATTTATTTTCTAATGAAGTTTCCTGACAGAATTCCATTGCACTGACCGCAGCTGAGAATCCACATCCATATGTTAAAACATGGAGGAGAGCATCATGTTCCACAACACGGTGTGTGGCACTGGAGATACAGTCTCTGATCGATGCTCACATTCAAACATACACGATCAAAGAAGGACAACCAAATGACTACAGCCTAAAGACGGTGTGTCTGAAATAGCTTTCCCATAATCCCCATCCAACTTCACCCTCACAATCTGTTCATCATCATGTCTGGATGAGAAAGAGAGAAAGAAAAAGAGAAAGAGAGAGAGAGGGAGAGAGAGCGGATACTCCAAGCTGCCAACGCTTTGTACGACACTGGCACAGAAAACAGATGACAGCATGCAGGTGTCTCTGGCACTGACACATACTTAACATCTCTATTGTTCAATGCTGACTTCCCTCTTCTCACTCTGTGTCTTCAGCCCTCAGATTTTCAGTTGTGATACATTTTCTTATGTCCCTTATCCTCCCCCCAGATGAAAATACCACTCCCCTGATCAAAATAGATGCTCCAGAGCCTCTTCTCCATTCAATAAGCCAGTAAATGAAAGAACAGTAACGCTTTATAATGCATTAAAAAAAGCAGAGGGAAAGTGAGTGTGAATCTTTGCGGTGGCGTTAGAGGGAAAACATTTTGTTAAATTAATAGAAAGAAATGATAGAGAAACTTTAGGATGAGATTGAAAAAGTCAAAAATAGGGTAAAATAGGCAATTTAATTTTATAGATGGAAACAGAACGCACAGTAGGATATGACCACTGCTCATGCAGCCGATTCCACAATAACAGTTTAAACTTATCCTCCCTCTTGCTCTCACTCGTCCTTCTCTATGACCTTCTCTTCATTAAAGTGCTATTTATGAACAGGACCGTTCATAGATTTAGGATAGTTTAGGATATACGCTTATCAATATTCCAATATACTGTTCATTGACCCAAAATTCATATCGGAGTCAAAATCAAAAGGCAAACAAAATAAGCAGGAATATTTTGTGCTACATCTCATCTTCTTATTACATTATCTTATTACACAAATTATTCTTTTGTCGCTCTGTGCATATTAAAGGCTGAAATATTATTCTACAAATACATATATGATTAAAAATAACTCCCTCCCCTTCTTACTTTCTTTGACAGAAACTAATCAGCAACTTTTTTTTATTTTAGAAGCAAAAAAAAACCTAATCATAACAGACAGCACTTTTCCATTAAATGAGGTATCTCACCTGTAGTGAGTGATGTTGTTATAGGCTCAGAGGTAACATCCCCCTGAATTGTAATAAGATTGATGGTGTACTGAGTGGATGGCAGCAGCCCCTGGACCAATGACCTCGTCTTGGAGCCTTCCAGTGTCACCTTGGAGGTGTCCGTCCCATCCGCCGAGCTGTAGCTCAGGATGAAGAGGTCAGCGGGTGGGGCCGGGGCGCTCCAAGCCACTGACACTGAGTCTGAGGTGACCTCTGACAGGTAGAGGTGGGTTACAGGTCGTATGCCTGGTGGAATCGGAGGGTCCAAAAGTCATCAGAGAGTTTTCAAGGACGGATACAAAGCCGGAAAAATATGAAGAAATGGGAAAAAAGAAAAAAAGAAAACTGCCTTCCATCGTTATGGAGATGACAAAAAAAGCAATGCAGTGATGGATGGGAGCGGTCCTGGATGGTGTAATAAATCATTAAAAATACACTCGAGAAAATGAGGTGGGTGTAATCTGGATGGAGCAGGTAAGCGGCATGGAAGCAATAATTAAATTGGTCGTAACAGGGAGAGGCAGAGAGCGTGCGCAACTAATGAGTCCGCCATAAAGATGAAGATGTGATGGGACTGCTCACAATAATAAAATGGAGAAATGATGATGCTAGTGAAGGCTGTTGTCATAAAGAATGTCCTGGGCAGGCGGATGAAATGAATATGAACCAGTGCAGCAGCTGACACAGCAACAAATGTGCTTCAGTATAATTAGCCACATGTCGATGTTTAAGTAGCAGGTAAGATGCAAGAACACACCGACTTCTTTAATTCAGACTGAAGTCATTGTTTGAAGGCTACATTGTTGACACTGGCCTATAAACTAAATGTGGCACAGGAAGGAGGGGGGGGTGTAACTGTAATGGCCATGGCGGTGAACGTGATGATGTCATCACTCAAGATGATAGTGACAAGTGTTTTTGGAAAATTGTTAGGAGTTTAAAATCCAGTCTGACACAACAAAAATGACCTTGATGTTACGTCAGGCTCGGGTTTCAATGACAGATGACGCTGACCATCACCTTGCAAAGCTCCTGTTTTTGGTTGGGTTTTTAGGCTGAAAGAATATTAAAAAATATTAAAATATTATTATGACTGAGACACAAACTGAAGGTCTAGAGTGTTGCTCCAAAGGCTGTCTGCGATTGATACTTTGGATAATTATGTAATTTTTTTTTTCCTTATGGAAAATTCACATGAGCACAGGAAGACAGGTGTTGGCAATGTGGCAAAGTGAAGAGCGGATGAGAAGGTGGCAGGCAATTAATGATTTCTCCTCTGATTCTCTTCACCTGCCATCTTATCATCCTCTCATCTCCCCCTATGGTTAGAGTGACATTACTGAAAGAAGCCACGGGTAACAAACAATGCGGTTATGACTGTGCCGCGAGGTCACGGCGAAGAAGGGAAGCACTGATGATGATGAAAGTGGTGAAGAAAAGAATGACAGCATGTAAACGCTCGCCCATCATTTTGACACCATCGTTTGTTTGACATTAAACTTTCTGTAAAAATAACCGGGGTACCGACAAACAATTCGATTGTTGTTGGATCCTCACAGGTCTGGAGAACCGAGACCTACGTTGTGACTGAAATCTTCTGAGAAGCACACTACACACGTTCGAGGAAATGTGTTGTTGAATGTGTTGTTGAATGTGTTGTTGAAATGGAAGGAACAAAAAAACAAGAAATATGTTTAAGGCAATACAATTAGGGAACACTGGTAAGAAGCTCATTAGCTGACTTGACTAATTCACCACCTTGAATTGCTTCTTCGACGTCCTGAAAGGTCTCACGTTTTTCTTTCTGTGTTACTCACCGTAGCTGCTGCTGCATTTCAGGTCACTATATTCACCATTCAATTTCATGTAAGCAACACTGTTTGTTGTTCAAACAGTTCTCTAGCAATAGGTTGATCTCTCATGTCTTAACACGGGACTGAACATTGTTGTGTAATTTGATAACTGAATAGTGCAAAATTGCACTGCAGCTTTGATGTTCTTTAGAAAAGGTTATGTCGGATGTGAGGTTAGATCTCCGCGTGAGAACGACAAATCTCTGCGGATGTTCCTCCAGACAGTTTGCAGAACTTTTTGTGCCAGCCACAAAGTCACAGTTCCAGAAAATGTACTGATGTTTTATGAATGCTACTGATCAAATATGCGCTACAATATCAGTACCCTGTATGTTTTGTAAGATGAAATGACGCTGCCTGTACCTGTGAAGGCGTCGATGGTGGCGGCGGTGCTCTGCTGTCTTCCTCTCCTGGCTGCTACAGTGATGGTGTACTCTGTGCCGGGCTCCAGCTCCGTCAGGGTGGTGGTGGTTACGCCTTTGGGCACCGTGAGCTGGAACAAGGAAAAGCAGTCAACATAAATTTAACTTATGTTAAATTAAAACAGTACAACTTTCCAACACAAGGCAACAGTATTGTAGATAGATGCTATATCCATGCAGTACATATAGGTAGCCCTAAAGGGGCTACCTATATGCGCGATGTGATAAATGATGTGCATTTCTCTACCTCAGTGGTGACGCCGGAGGCGGATGTGTAGGTGACCATGTAGTGGTCGATGGGGCCCTGGACCACACCCCACACCAGAGTGATGGTGTTGTCTGTAGAGGCCGTCACAATTAAATCCATGGGCACATCCAGGCCTAACAGAGGAGAGGCGTCACTTCAATAAAAGTAAAGGCACGATAGAGTGTTTTCAGCAAAACTGCAAATCAGCACCCAGGCATTAAGGCGGACTGCAGCATGAGCTTAATAACTGTTACACAGGACACTGCACCCGAGTGGTTTCCCACCAACAGGGCAAGTGACTGATGACAATTTAACACGTTCCACGACATTTCAAGGCGTTCTCCCATTCGCGATGACAAATGTCTTGTGACTGAGGGGCAAGTACCTTGTGATATTTACCTTTATAGCTCTTATTGCTTTATAGCTCTTATTCGCTATGAGCGACTGTCACACGGGGAGTGCGGAAAGAATTATTCTTCATCTGGTGCCAATAAACTAGTTTTTTTGAACATTTTGAATCGCAAATGAAAACTTGAACTCGTCGCAGTTCAAAAGTTTTATTTGACATTTGGATATTTGAGAATTTCAGAAATCTGTTTCGTCATCATCGTAACTGGCAGACATTACATTTCTAAATAACTCACACAGTCTGTAAAGTCTGTAAATATTTTCCTTTACTGTGGCTGTGACATAAAAATACCGATGGACCCTTGTAATAAACGTGATCCCGCACTCAGTATTTCAGCCTCTCTGTTTTTGTTTCATTCTTATGTTTGTCACTTTCTTCCCTGCAGCAGTTTGCCCAGTAAATCCCCAATATTCAATTCTCATCTGCTCTGTGGCTGCACTGTTTGCCAGAACCGGTAGCTCCTTGGAATTTAATTGAGCTGTGAGACAGAACTATAAGTGAGGACAGTATAATTGGAAAAGGCTCAGGTTTACGAGCGCATGCACACAGTTGTGTGCTGGGCCAACAAGTGCGATCATATTAAAAATACTGAAAGTTCAAAGCGGACAAAATAGCGAGGCTAAAAGAGATAAGTGCGGCAAACGGAGCCATCATTTTGCAAAGTGCAAAATACCATCATGCTATTAAAATAACCACAACTGAGAGGAGAGATGTGCCAGGCAGTCGACGTAATGGCAAAGAATAATAAAGCACTTCCTTTCGCCAACGTTTTAAACAGAGGGTTAAATGGCTAAATGCAATTGGATTCATACAGTGTGGTACAAGCAGCAATTGACTTACTGGTCCTGGCATTCATTGTTGCTGGCGTACTCTGGTTGCTATCTTTCATAGCAGAGATGCCAATGCCGTACTCTGTGCCTGGCAGAAGGTCTGAAGCACAAAGAAAGAACCGATCACTTATTAAACACACAACAAACAGAAAGAGAAACATCACACAGACCCCCACGCATGTTGATTAGATGGAGGCTTTTTTTTCTCATGATAGCTCCATTCGCTTTACATCAGAGATGAAGTCAGATGCAGATGTGCATCACTATTAACTGTGAACAAAGACTTTTTCTTTTTTAATTTTTAGTTCAAATCCATCCAGTTTGTCCAGACTGAAGCAGAGAGCAACGGACCCACAGAAGAGAGAGAGAGTCGAGAGATCATTGATTGCAATGGCTGAATGAAATGACACGAGGACCTTTAGCTTCTATTCTTATGCTGGCAGTGACCTTTCCAGCACGGTGGCCTTTCAGCAAAAACATCCCAGATGACCCCTCTTCTCTGACAGATTTTCAACATGCCCCCACGACAGCAAGAGGTTTCACAGATACAATCACTAGCCCATCATCTAAGTGTTAACATTCCCAGCAAATTCAGTACTCATTAGATTTGTTATTATAAGTATATAATTAAAGAAAAACAAAAATTGCCTGCAAAACAAGCTGAAAGAAATGAACGACACGGATGCTCCTTCTCACTCACCTGCAAGAGTGGTCTTGGTGGTGGCTCCTTCATTTCGCGGCACAATGACTTTATCATACTGATCTCCTGCTAGAGTGCTGTACACCACGTGGTAGCCCTCCACCTACATTTGAACATTGACAAAAAAACAACAGATGATAATTTTACTGTATCGTGCACCACTATTGACTGATTGTTTATCCTGCATTGGCCCACTATGAGCTTTGGCTCTCTGTCAACACCGCAGGATCATGTGGCTGAATAAATGCGCGGTGCTAAAAGGATTCAAGACAGCTTCATAAGTCTGGGTGAGTAGTCAGCGAGCCCTGGAAATATCACTGTACAGGGCGACACAACGTTTACGCATTTAGATGCGGAGGAAAACACGCGGTGATCACTTGGACTGAAATCACTGGTATTTACAAAGCAGACAAATGCAGGCTCATCTGTATGTGACAGAGTGCTGGAGAAAATAAGACTGATGAGAAAAACCGCATGAATTCAAACCTGCTTAAATCTAAGTTTTCTGGCAGGGCTGAGGCCATGGGTTCAATAATGTATATATATGCTATGATAATATACTTTATTTACTTATGCAGTAAACACTCTCATTTTGAGAACTACATTTATACATAGCATTTTATATTGTAGCTTGACAACGTGGAGGTTTTTTTATATTCTGCTGGGTATTTTCATCTTTTAAATTGTGTAATATTTTATGTGGTACGCTCTTTTAATGTTTTGTATGTATTTGCTATGATTTGCAACGTCAAAAAACTCAGCGGTGAAATAAATGTGGCAGGGGAAAAAAATCCATGTGCCTTTTCCAGCATGGTGGCCTCAACAAAAACATCCCGGCTGACCCCACTTCTCTGACAGACTTTCAATCTACAGCCAGCATGACAACACGTTCCACAGGTACAATCAGTCGCACATCATCCAAGTGGTAACTTTGGAGTGCTTCTCAGCTTACTCAGTTCACTCTGTGCCTTGCATGTAAAGTCTCTAATTTGCAAAATAAATAAAATGTGTGCCAAAGTAAAAAAACAACAAAGTTTTCTTAGCCATTTTACGTGTAGTAAAGTAAAGTCAAACATGCTACCTCGGCTTCACTGTTATCCCATTCAATCTCGAGGGTGGTGGAGGTCTTGGAAACCAGCCGCAAGTTCTTGGGGGCATCAATTTCTGAGAAGAACGATAAAGCTGACAATGTTGGGGACACTGAGACCAATTCATAGAGATTGTGAACAAGCAAACATCAGAGCAGTCTAAACAGCACAAAGAGCTGGTGTCAAAGTGTCATTTATGAGAAGAAGTCTGTACATGCTATCAAGTACTTCAGTAGATCATCAGCAGCAGCAACTGCACGTTCACGTATAATAATATTACTAGTTTTCAGCAAGTAAATATTTGAAAAGATCAGGATGTTTTCACAAATTGTATCTTTTTTGGGAGCAAAGAAAATCACCTTGAATAATTGTTCACTTCCAAAACAAAAATAGATAGTGTACGATATGCATTCGGCCACATGTCATCAACTGTTCATAGGCAAGAGGCAAACACAGGATTACACACACCACTGTCAGACCTCACCAGTAGTAAATTCAGTAGTAATGGTACTGCTCTCGTTTCCTTTCCTCAGACCTTTTACAGATACCTCGTAACGTGAGCCAGGACGAAGAACCTGTGGGAAAAATAATTATTTTAGTTTTTATCTCCAGGCACAGTGTCATGTCTTGTTTCTGTGTTGGTATTATTTCCTGTTTTATTTTGAAACCCTACCCTCCTTACGTAGGTCGCTTCCCACTTCCCTTCAGGTGTTTCCCATTGTCCTGATTGTCATCACCACCTTGATTGTTTCCACCTGTTTCCCCTCCTTCAGTTTGTTAAATAGTCTGTGTTTCCCTTTGTCTTGTGCCAGTGTGTCTTAGTCTGTTGACCGATATCACGAGCATTCTGATTCCAAGCCATAGTCTTTGTCATCGCAATTCGTAAGTCGATATGTCTCTTTAAGAGTATTTTTGTTTTGTAAATTTGATAGTTTTGTTACCTTATCATAGCCATTGTTTTGTACTTTGTCAGATTGTTTTTCCTCCCTTATGGAGTGTTTTCAGTTAAAGTGATTTTAGTTGTACTTTGTATCTTAGATAGGTGTTCTCCCTTTATGAGCCTTTTTGTAGATTTTGAGTTGTTACTTTGATAGTCACTTTAGAATATAGAGAGTTAATTTGTCAAGTTTCATAGCCTTGTTTTTCACTCTGGGAAAGAGATCTTTGAAAAAATAAAAGACTGTGAATCAAGTCTCTGCTCCTGGGTCCTCCCTTTATATCGGCCTGACACACAGAAGGCAAGGAGAATCCAAGACTGGATAATTTAATAAGCATGCCAATTGTCTCTCTCACACACACACACACACGCACGCACACTCACCTGCAGTGAATACTGGCTGAGTGTGGGCTGGAGGCGGAAGGTGGTCCGTGGACCCTCACCTCCCACGAGGCCGTAACGCAACACTATCTGGTCAATCTTTGCTTTCGGCGGGGTCCACTCCACAAACGCCACAGTGTCTGACACATCCCGCACAATCAGCTGAGTGGGGCCATCAATCACTGTGAAGGAAATAAGTACTGAGTGTCCCTTCGCTGTAGTTATGAACAAAACAGGGTCACTTGGCTGTAATCACGTCATGTATTATTTGACATTTTTATTGCCAATGTGTCATTTTACACCAAAATAAAATACCTTTACTTTCTCTAACTTATTTTCAGTATAATTATGAAAAACATCTGCACAAGGGGAAGTCATGATATTAATTTTTTTTTAACAAGACCTATAATTGGTCATTTTACAGTACATTAACAGTGTTTCCCAGTCTTTTTGGTTTGCTCATGTCGCTTGTTTGAGATGTGTGTGTGGCTCTATGTTACATTTGGGAAAAAAAAAGTATCTCGTCCATGTCTGGTTAAAAAAAAGATTTAATAAATTCATGGTCTAAAACAGCTAAAAAGTCCTTCACCTCTACGTTGCTAAGCATATAAACATAATACACAATCTTTGCCAAATTATTATCAAATGAAGCAACGTCATTGATGCAGTTTGTTGCTAATTTCGTATTTGGAGGACCTTCAATCATTAACTTCAATTCAATCAAGGAAGCTAAATTAGAAAACTTCAGATGAAAGGATGAAGGTTCAGATTAGTGCGTCAAGCTTCTGCAGTCGTGCTCGATGTGGGTGTGTTACCAGAAAAAGCTTTTCTCTGGCAGCCAGGCATGTAATGCTTAGACCTGACACACACACACTGAGGCAATGGGCTTTATCTATGCGAGGTCTAAACCAGGAACCGTGATTAAGGTTCCTTCAGGCTGGAAAAGCTAGAAAACACAATATATTGGGAGTAAAGTGCTGAAAACACATCAGGCCTGATTAGTAAACACAACCCGATTTGACACAAAGGGGAATTGCTAAATATTATCTTTATACCTTCTTACTGTCAGAGCAAATACCAATACAATGGAAATTCAGTCAAGGTAATTGGATGTTGGAGAATGTGATAATTAGCACTCTCTTTCATTAACCTGTTAATTACCTCTGTCTGCAAAAGCAATGGCGTGGCATCTGTTGCTTCAGCAGATGCCTGGGAAAATGTGATTTTTCGCATGAACACTTTTCTTGACGAATCCCACTGTTGTTAAACTGGGCCCAGAGCTGCGGCTTAAATGGAATTTATGCAGAGTTTACGATTGCTAATTTGAATAACTCTGCAATTAAGTCTGAGAAAATGTGACATGCATTATTTAACGCTGAACATTAGCGTTATAAACTGGAAGTGCTGCACTATTCTGTGATAGCACTGCCATTCTGCTGTTGGCCCCAGGGGGGGCTCTTGTGAATGGCATATTTCAGCACCTGAGCAATACCCGACCAGCGTCCTCCTTTAAAGTCTTCGTTAAGGCTTCTGAAATCTAAAAAAAGGTCCAACCTGATCCTTGATGTATTAGAAATTGGCCCCTTGGATCTTGTCCTAATAAACATCCTGAGGAAGACATCTGAGAGCCGGATCCCGCGTCAGCCATCCTCTCCCCCTGGTTTTATCTGCCACTTTTCTTTCAGCTCTCCCTCCATCTCCGCGGAAGGATAAATCCTTGTTCTAAATAATTGAGTAACTTCAAATTTTTCTTTTTCTCTTTCTTTATCCAATAAGGTGACCTGAAGTGGGGCACCATGAAAAATGAATGCGAAAGTGCCATGAATTATTAATCTCTACTTAATTACAACCAACGAAAAGAACAAGGAGTTGACGGGAAATTGATGGTGTTTTGACTGCAGACATCGGAGTCTGAATTGTTACGGACGAGGTTTGAATTGCATCTATTACCGCTGCCTGAGTCCTGTCAGCTGGGTGAGGAGGTTTAAACAGGTTTACGTCAGGAAATAAATGGTGGCAGAGCAACAAATATGTCAGAGTGACAACCACTGCCATGGTTTTTATCTAGGTGAATACCATCCTCACATCCTAATTCCCAACGATGGTGACATCATGTCTTCAACCTGTAAATGCTAACGTTTGCCATCTCAGATCAGCTCCTTTGTTTCTTACGTACATGTTGTGACAGTAGCAGTGACTGGCTGACTCCGGCCCTGGTCTCTGAGGGCCACCAAGTTAACTGTATACTCTTCCCCTGGTCTCAGACCTGTTTGCACAAAGGAAGTGATGGTGCTGGGCAGCTGAGCGGTCATCCCTCCATCATTGTCCTGGGGGAAAAAACAGGCACAGTAAACAAAATGAAAACAGACTGAAATAACAAAAATAAAAATAACAACAACAACAATAATAAAAAAATACAACAAAAACAACAACAATAATAATAATAATAATAATAATGATAATAATTCTTGTGCAGGGAAGTTTCATCACAGTATACTCAGACCTTTTTTTCTCAGCTGATTCGTAACCCTATGGTTGGTTTAGCACAATGCATTTCCAAATCGTTTTACTTGGCAAAAATGAGTTTTGTGCCACTGTGATATTCTATGTTCTGCAGAGGCAGCACTCTGTACACTTCCAAAGGCCTGTCACTCATCCATATGGGGCCCCTGCTATTCCCAGCTGTTCGGCCAAAGCCAGTGTTGCACATGCACTTCCTGCCGACAGACAGATGTTACACCTACTGCTGTTCCAAGCTACCCCAAAACGGCCATGCATTAAAGGCTCCTGTTGAAAAAGAATATTTAACAGCTTGCTACTTTCCTGATTCAGAACTGTAATTAGTGATGTACCATTTAATCACCTCAACTGAATTACCTGGGTGGGCAGTAACACACAGCAGCAATCTTCCAGTAACAAGTGGTGTTCAGTCTCAGTGATAATACACTTAACCGAAGGCGATGCTAAATTATACTAAACGAATCCACATAATAGTATATCCTACTTCCATCTCCCACATCCCACAGCCCATAATTAGTCATTATTCTCTCTGCTGACAAGCTTGCTCACATTAGAGAGGGTAATTGGTTTGTGCGAAAGTATTTTTATCATCGTTTTAATCAAATTATGCCTAAGGATGTCAAGACTGCACTACAATTTGATTAACAATCCATAATTACTGGTCACTTATTAAGTTAATTTAAAATTTCAGGTAAGACACGCTGTCACTTTTCAGACCTGTGGTAAGCGGTTTCCCTAAAATTCCTTGTCATAGTGTTTGATTTGAAAATGTAGGTAAATATATGAAGGGTAAATTAAGTGTAATTTGGGTAAATTCGTTAAATAAACCAACGTTTAGTGCTCATTTTTAAAATCTTAAATGTAATATGAGTGCATTAGGGGTTCCCCTGTAGCATAATTATGTAATTTCTTCAACATGATGCGGCTGCAGAGGATGAAAAGAGCAGGAGAAATCTTTTTTATATGTTGGTGGAATCTGCCAGGCACGTCTTTTCTTCCCAGGAGTGGAGACGCATGCACGTCACAAAGTGCAGTCTGAATAGTGTTGTAGCCGCAGGCATGAATTTACATCATTCATCTAGACATCATTGAAAAACAAAAAGCTTCATGTCGAAACAATGCACTACCTCTGCATCATGTCAAAATGAAGCTACAGCTGCTTCTCTAAAAATTAAACATGTTGTTAAGAGCCGTTAAAGTAAAAAAAGTAAAAAAAATTAAAAAATAATAATTAAAAAAAAGAGCCGTTACACATTTATCATTAATTAAAGCTTTACCATAACAACTCCTACTACGACACGGCTGGTATAATACTAGTACAGTTCAGCAAACAGGTTGACAAGTCATTTTGCAGCTTTATAAATTCATTATATGATATATTAGATGCTACAAAAACACTGCAGTGTTGGATATTATTTATCTCTGTAGCGGTTTCTAATGCTGTTAACTTTGGGGCTCCCTCCCTTCTGTTTCCTGAGGTTTTTTTTCCACAAAGGCCAAAGCTTTCATGCCTACTTCCATTTCGAGATTGTCAAAATGCACAATCCCCAATGCTGGATTAGATCCACAGGTTGCGGGACTGCCAACTCATAATATGATTTCCCCTGTGGCAATGGGAAAGGGGAGCGGAGGGCGATACAGGGAGAAACATATGCAGAAAGAGGTAGAGAGGAAGAAGGGAGAGGCGAAGCAGAAAGACTGGAGTGGGAACGCAGATTTTGGGGATGTGAAGTAAAAGGTTGGAAATCTCTGCCGACGAGGTAAAAACAAGACTGCCCACAGCTTTTTTTTTTCCAATCCAGAGACGTTCTTTCCTTACAAGCGGCTTGAAATAAATACATTAAAACATCTTAACATCAGATTTAATGCTTGGGGTCCGGCCAGACCAAAGGATATCTCCCCCTGAGAACACCGTAAAGGAGAAAACCAATTACTGTGAGAGGGCATGAGATTAGAGTGCTGGGAGTACCTGAGTTTACAGCAGGAATTAGACAGAGAAAGCTTTTTTGCTTTCATGGCTTTCAACCTCGCCCTGCTACGGTTTCATAAACGGGTTATTTTGGAAAAGGCTTTAAAAGCTCATCCATCTAACAGCCATTAAGCGTCAGACAATCTGCTTCTCTAATTTGGTATAAAGCTCCACAGACAGCTAAATATGCTGAAATTCATAGTCAGGTGTCATTGTGAGATTACCACGATATTTAAAATCTGTGTTTTTTTTAATAAAGCATAAATAGTTTGCCCAACAATAAAAAATGGTTGTGTGGGTGGGGTGCAACAGAAGAGTTAAATATGAGCAATTATATTTACTGCTTCTGATATGGTACGGTGTTACAGACGTACAGTGAATACAGTCACTGTGTACTGTTCACACAACTTCACTCTACCTTAGGAATAAAGCTGATCTCCCAGCCATCGAAGGAATAGTAGAAGGGCTGCCAGTGGACCTCCACCGATGTCTCGCTGATGGATTTGAACACTAAACCGTCCGGATTGGAGAGATCTGGAGAGTCAGCCACAGACATGTGATTGTTCTTCAGTGACCCCCACAACCTATAAATCACTGCTCCATCCAATGCCAAATGTGTCCAATGCTGATCGTTCCTCTTTCAAATGTCTGTTTGTGACCTGTCATCTCTGTCTTTGTTCATTTGCCTCATCATGATCGTATAAGTGATTTTAAATATATTTAACAAATCATTCACAACACAAACAGCTGCTTCACACACTTTCAGCTCAGCTGTGCAATGACTTAGACAACACTGATGGTATAGTCACTTAGAGCGTATTGGACCGCTTCACTATTCCACGTTTAACTGTGTCAAAGATTTAGTTTCTAATGGATAAAACTGGCATGCGAATCCTCTCTGAAGCCAGCAAATATAGAAAACTTGCGCCATTTATTGCTTGGTTCAAACCAAATAGCCATAATTCATACTTTAATCTTGCACGATGCTAAAATGACTTTCTTCACAAGCAGATGTGTCCCCATAAATCTTCCCAGATAATTAAATTCAATCTCCTATAATTAGGTTTAGCAAAGACAACCCAACAATTCATATCGCCACTGATAAATGGTTGCTACGGGTTTAAATGCCCTAAATTGTCTTCACTGCTCCAATTTCTATCACTGAAATTAAATTCACTTATATGTGAAAGAGAGTATAATATTGCCAGCAGAGACTGCACTATCAAATTGTATCAGCTTGATATCTGCCAGCTGCATATGAGGTGAAACAATTTTTTGTTGCTATTGAAATTTAGCTATTACTTACTCTTGGGCTGAGTGTGTGAGGAATGTAAGGATCCAAACTTGATAAATAAAAATGGAGGTGATGTAAAAGCCTGGTTGCAAAAATTGAGAAATAACTTGTCAAGTGATTTCATTCTTCTAATGCTGATCTGACTAAAATACAAAATTTGTCATTTTGTCGATGAAAGTAAAAATAATGTGCAAAAATCAAGCTTACTACATTCAGAAAGTACTGCATATCTTAATGAGTGTATGAGACTGTGTAATGGAATGTGAGTGACAGCGAGCAGGTGTTACATGTGGGAATCACAACCAGTTGGCACAGAGGAGCAGGTGTTGTTATCACTCTCTTGACACGGAAAAACATCCCTCACAGTGTTTGACAGAGAAAAAGAAAAGAGGTCTACTCTGGGAGAGAAGGGGTGAAACGTCATGTGTTGTAATGTAATGTAATGTAATCTAATGTAATGTGATTTGGTGGTAATGCACCTACATTAACTGTTGTTTGCCAACCTCCATTTAACAACAGAGGGAAAAGTGCATATGTGAATGCGTAAGTGATAGTGTGCCAAGCAAAGGACATACGTTAAGAAAGGTATCACATAGGTATTAACTTAATATTTTTTCACAAACAAGGCAAAGGCCTGCACTTACACGTCCAAACACTTAAGCCTGCAGGGACACTGATGCTGTTGTTAATGACGGCAAACACGTTGATGTTGTATTCCATGCCTGCCTCCAGGCCCGAGACAGTGCAGGTGGTGGTATTGCCTGGTATCCTCATCTCAAGCTGCACACCTGACAGAGGACGAGGCGACAGGATACATAGACACACCTTTTAGAATATGTACATGCGTTGTTTTTGTTTTCTTTTAAAAATATGTTTATATACATGTTAAGCGGAACAGTGTTGTACTTACCTCCAGGGCTGCTTGGTGTGTAGGTCACCAAGACGTCTGTCAGCACAACTGAGCCCTCCCACTCCAGGTCAACGGTGCTGTCGGTCACCCCTCGGACCATCAAGTTCATGACAGGAGCCACTTTCAAAACAAAACATATGTTGTGTTAAATTGTTACAAGTGAACAATATAACAACTCCAACAAAATTGGATACTTGAAGAAAAAGACAGACAGTAGCGTCTTGTGATTGTTTACTTAGATAACCTCACGCAGCCCTATGCAATCTGCTCACTCTGAAGCGCAGCACACTGTAATTGTAAGTGTACATTCCAGCCACTAGAACGCAGAACAAAGGACTAGGTGTTAAAATGAGAGGGAAGAACCGGTGTCACTCATTCGTACAGAGGGAGTAGAGCTCGTCAGACCGTTAAACCTGAGAGACGGTGTGGAATGTTAATTCAGGGGGATAAACAGGAGTGTCTGTAGCTCTGTCTGCAAAAAAACAAACAAAAAAAAAACAATGAGGGGCAGGAGGGGGAGGAGGAGACAGGCGAAGGACATAAAGAATGGGATGGGATCGACAGCAGAGAATAGGAGGGGGGAAAAAACAGAATAAATTGCAGATACGGATGAGATACAGAGGGAAACATAAAGAAAGAGACACGGTGAAGCGTAAAGGAGCAGTGAGAATGATAATGTGATAAACAACTTCTCACCCTATGATCATCTCTATGTACATCCCATATTACAGTACTTCATAGCACAGCACCGAAGACTCCCTCGGGGAACCTTTGGACACTTAAGTAGCTATTTCAGCTACTTGCTCACACACTCGACAGATGGCTGCATCCTTTCCAGTTGTTTGCTCATCTCAAAACAGTGAACCTGCCCTGGGGACGACCTCCTCCAGCATCCACTTGACTGGATGTGGACTCGGCTTCATCAAGTGTATGTAGAAAATAACAAATCAAAAGAAGGGGCAATAACGTGTGGGATGGGAGAGGTGTGATTGAATGGGGGTCATGCAGGAGGCTGAGAAGCTTTAGTAAGTAAAGACATTTACTCCAGTGGAAAGTGAAGGGAAGGATCTCAGGAGAGCACTTTGGAAAAGGTTGCTCGGAGTAGTTAGGGAAGACAGCGGATGCTGAAATTGGTGAGCGTACCCTCAAGACTCGTTTCATCATCTCACTTTGTTGTTGATATGTGAAAGGTCACCGATGGCCAGTTCATTTGAATGCAAATGCTTGTTTACTCGAGTGAAATTGTTGCCCCGGATGGGAGCAACCAAACACCCCAATCAACATTTCTCTCAACTGTGGAATATCAAGAGAGTCCATGACCTTTCTGACTGGGCCACTTTCCAACTTCAACAGTTTCACTTTGAGCACACTTTGTCCTTCTAGCTAAAACATCTAACGACGCGTTATCTCCGATATCTCTACCTAGGTAGAATATAAAAATCACAAGTAATATGAGGGAACATAGTGTCGTTTATGGTGTTATTGTCTTTTTTAAGTTCCGTGGTTCATTCTTTGCTACAAAAGGGAAACCTGCTGAAAGTTATTCAGGAATCTTGCCTGGAGTCTTTAAGTCTCATTAGGTTTGATCAGCATGCCGTCACAGGTGGATACAGCAAAATTTACTGACTCTACTAAAACCTTGATAGTAGAACTCCAGCTGACAACAGAGGTTAGTACATCATGAAAGGACAGACCTACCTACAGGCTACCATGTGTAAAAGGCATTTCATTTGCCAGTCTGAATAAAATGAGTCTGAATCACTGAATCATCCTTGTGTTTGAACCGAGCGCTTGAGTCTGTGATGTGGTGAACTGTCACATTTCTGCCTATTGCATCACAGACAGTTAACAGCTGACCTAATGATATAACTGATGGAAACAAAATCACTGTTTACTTATACTATACACCTATAGTTACAATAGTGACATTTTGAACCCCCATTTGACTGTGTGTTTTTCTGTAAATAACATAAAAACAAATGTAAAAAAATACATTTCAGATAAACTCGATTCATGTTTTACAGTGGAGTAGGGCAATAAAATATGGCAGAGGCGACGCTGACATGCACAGCTACCAGATAAACATAAGTGTCAGCTGTCACAGGGGATGCACGCAGAGGATGTCAGCAGTGCGAGACTGTCAGTGCCACTAACCCACTGCGGCATCAGAACTCATGGAGGAGACGGTGGCATACCTCTGCTGTCAACACTGAATGCCACTCTCCAGCCGTGGCTGATCTCTGCTTCAGGTGGATTTGGTTGGATTTGAATGTAAAAAATATGCTCCGACCCCCCCACACACACACCTGAATCATCGAATTATTATTCAACAGCCCACACTATTTCTTTATTGGGGGAATATAGGGCATCATAATATAGGCGGAAATACGTCCAATTTTCTCCAGCCCAGAATAACTTGAAACACCATACAGGTCTCTGGTAATTGAACTGCCTCGTTTAGTATTCAGCAAACTATCCCCCTACAAGTATTGCCTATTTAGCTGCTAATTGTCAAGAAATGAGCAATTCACACTTCCTCAATTGGTGTAGATATTAAATTGGAAGGCAGCACTGAGACATCAGCCTCGGTTAAATGATTTGCCGTCGCCGTCACTCGCTCCCCTGTCTGTCCTCATTCGTCTCTTTGTTGACAGCTGCCTCAGACAGAGGAGGAGGATCTGATATTTTCGGGGTGTGGAACAAAGGCTCTGAAACTCATCTCATCTGCAGCTAATGTGACAGTTCTCTACATGGATGAATGTGACTGTTGACGAATGAAGGCTGTCATTGCTTCTGCTGTCCGGCCAGTCACAACACCACCACAACCTGCACCTGAAGCACAGACGGGTTTGTTTTCCCAGCCTGCTCATACACAGAAAATGGCGGCGCTTTAGACCTGTGGACATAACTTTTATAGCAGAGAGAGAAAAATAAATAAAAAACATCTCTCTGGCCTTGGAGGAACTGTGATTTACACTTTTTATAGTCTCAATAACTTATTAATTAGTTCAGCAGAGCTACAGCCATAATTGTGTATATTTGAGACAGATTGTGTTTACATGCGGGTGCTGCGCATATTTTAGATCTCGACACTATTAAAATCCAATTCAAATATCATATTCATATATAGTCATCTGACAGTGTGGGCACATCCAAAGCTTATGAGGAAAATCCATTTCATTATTTGTTGGTGTTATACTTGACATGAATCAATTTGTCATTTTGTTTTGTTTTGTTTTGTTTACTTTGTGTAGAATTACACCCACACTGAGAGTAAAGGGGATGGAATCAGTGTTTATTCAATAAAGAGTCATCTAAAATGTGCATTCATTCCAAATACACCTCAGCAACAGTGCAAGCTATTCAACACATCATCACTCTTTGTGATGGAGGCAGGTCATCGAATGCCGCCTCCTTTTCGGCAGCATCCAGCCTGAACTGTTTAACGGGGTCACAGAGTGCCACTGTGGGATCTGTTTAGGATGGATGCCTGCTCTGACTGACTTGCTCTCACTCACTCTGACAGTGAATCTTCAGCGAGCACAGCTTCTTTGCCCTCAATTTCTGCTTCGGGGACCTAAACCATAAATGTCCGACAATCTCCTTTTTGTTCAACAGTGGGAGGATTATACGGAAGGGAAGAATAAAAAAAGTGATAGCCTACCAGAGTTGCAGTCATCTCCAGCGAAGCCGTCCTGACAAACGCAGAATCCCTCCTTGCACACTCCCTTCTTGCTGCAGTTGTTGGCACAGTACACCAGCGAGCAGTCCTCTCCCACGTACCCAGGCCGGCATTGGCACGTCCCGTTGATACACAACCCCTGGTCTGAGCAGTCATTCACACACCTGCCGACCATGCAGTCTTCGCCAGTGAAGGACTCCTCGCACACACACTCCCCGTCGATACACAACCCGCGGCCGGAGCAGTCTGAGGGGCATCGCGGCTCCGAGCAGTTGTCGCCTCCAAAGTCACGGTCACACACACACTCGCCCTCGACGCACACCCCCTGGCCGGAGCAGTCGTCTGGGCAGCGAGGCTCAGAGCAGTTTTTGCCGGTCCAGCCATCTTCACAGATGCAACCGCAGAGGTCAAAGCTGAAGCTGCCATGGCCACTGCAGCCCGGGACAAAGTCCAAACGACCTGTGGAACAATTAATCTCTTTATTACCTAAAACAGTTCAGAAAATGTCCCACAAACTCACCCTTCTACACCTATTCTACATTTTTGGGTACGATTTTGTCATTTCATTTGAAGAAGATAATTATTCTGTTGTTTCAAGTGGCTAATCTGCTTCACATCTACCTGCCTCCTTTACTTTGACAGGAGAAAGACACCAATGAGAACCTGTCTCATTTCATGCATTTCCATCCTGCCACCGCGGTTCCACCACAGCATTTCATCCTCATTCGGATTCAGATTGTGACTGCCGGAGATAATCATATTCTCACCGCAGAGATGGAGCACTTTCAGAAACTATGTGAATGGGGTGATGGTGTCAATGGAGCAGATCCTTTAAACATAATATATCATAAAACTCGATCCATTCCACACCCATGATTTTATAAAAAATTTAGCATCTTCTGAAAAAAAAATCTCTAACTCGTAGCAAAGGTTTTCTTTACATTTTTAAACTGAGACTGTGCAATGGTGCAAGGAAGTCGCCTGCCAGCTTCAGTATTCCACTGCTGTCTACATCCCCTCCATTCACTGGATAAACAGGTTTTTTTTCTCCCACTTTTACACATAGTACCTGTTTATTTCTTGCCGCACACACGTGATTGTCAGCTCTGAATATGTTTATTGCAGTTCTTCATGTATTTGCCTCCAGGTACCTTATTATAATAACTCTTGTGAAAATACCATAAAGTGTTTTTACATATTCTAAACAAAGGCTGCTTTTGCTTTGCGTCGGTGTTACTCACCCATGGCTGAGCTCTCACCGCAGCATCCAGACCCGCACTGAGCTCTGAGCAGGGACACCTCTCTCTCCAGCATCTCCACCCTGGTGGCGAGCTGCTGGATTGTGGCTGTCGCTGTACAACCACATGCGGCTTTTGGGATGTTGATGCGGTGTGTAAATGTGACCTGAAACAGTTAAGAAGACAGTTTGGTTATGCACACCAATGTCCATTTGGGAAATTAAGACCGGGAACCTTCTGTTTGTGTTTTCACAAACACAAGAAATGAGACTTATTCTTCTGGGACCATATTTTGGTTCAAAAGCAAATCTACGTAACCTCCAGGCCACATGATCATATAGTTTAAACACCCATCTGTATCCCTACAGGCTCAGGAAGTGGCAGTAACTAAACATTGAAAGACACCTCCAGCATCATTAACACGTATACTCAAACACAGGAGTAAACATCAGGCACCTAGAAACAGCGTAACTGGGTCATGTGTGAAAATCTGTGGTCTGCTTACTAAAATATGACTTTTCGGAACACGCCGACTACTGCACATTTGTTCTTCATGTGATATCAATCAACGCGGCTTGTACATCCACCTTTCCAGTCTACAAACAAGCATCTGCTTGGCTGAACTCCGTCCATCATAAATAACCCTTCACCGTAAATGTCCGAATGTGAATCGGGTCGAAACAGATGTTGTCTTTCAGAAATGTTTCAGTGCCACGCGAGTCAGTTAATTACCCTCGTGTATTCACACAGACACGTTCACACATGCACGTTCACAGTGGCACGCTACCTCTTGCCTGCCTCTTACATACTCAGCTCAGGTTGAACAGTATCTTCTTCTGTGGCCCTGACATTCCCGCAACATAACACGGTCGACCCTCTGAGAAATGTATTTCCACAGCTTCCTTTTCAAGTCCTGATGCCTCGCTTAAGTTACATCACACCGAGAAGTGCGGCTGGCTCTAGGTGGTAGCGGTGATAGGCCTATTCCTCATTTATCCGAAGCGATTTACATAGTCGAGCCGGAGCAGGAAAGAGATGTGCTCCTGTTTCAAGACTGTCAAAACAAGTGGAGCCGCTTGTCTCCATAAAGCTCAGTTTTACTGAAATGTATAAAATGCATATATACCTGGCTGTCAGCATCTAGAGTCTGCTCAGTGTATTCTGTTGGTCCAGCCGGATCCATTGGACCCTCCACAGAGGGTCTGGACCCCAGCTCAGCATGTGAACCTTTAAAATGAAAAGAAATGTTAAAAAACGGTGTGTTTCTGTGAACAAGCGGTGAGGGCCGCAGATAAGATAAGAAGCTACAGTGAGTTTCACACGCGGTCAGTGGGAGGACCTCACCATCACCCGGGGCAGGTGGTGCTGAGGCGTCCAGGTCGACAGAGCACAGAGACTCTGAGGGAACGTTTATGTTGTAGACATGGTTAAAGACCAGGGGTTGCTCCCGCAGTGTCTGGTTGGTCAAGGAAGCGGGCTGATCCGCCCCCAGGGTCTGTCTTCTCACTCGAGTGGTACGAACCAGCTTGTTGTCTCTTGATGGAGCAGCACGAGCAGCACCCTGGGGAAAAGGAAAATATGAAACACTGCATGCGGTTTGGACTCGGGGGGGGGGTGAGTGTGTGTGTTTTGGTTCTTTCTTACTTGTGTTTACAGAATGATGGAGTGGAGACTGAGAAAAGAACCCAGGGGACAAAAAAACAAGATGGCTCTAATATAAAGTGTGTGACAAAAAAAAAAAAAACACTGGCCGTTTTTTAAAAGCATGCAGCATTATTCAGTAATTTAGAAGGTGCTTTGTTTGTAAATGGCAGAGAACTCAGAGAATTTCTACTATTAAATAAGCGATTAATTATTCAGTAGCAGAAAATACTACACGCAGACAAATCTCAATCAACGCAGACGGTTCCTATACTCTTTCAAATCCCAAAACACAGGTCTGAAAGTGTCAACGCCACGTCTCTGATACTCAATCCACCAGACAGAATATAAGAGAATATAAGGAGGGCTCTCTGCCCAGAGTCAAGTGATTAACATGGCTGCCAAAAACAGTAGATTGCAAATAAATAATGAATATGAGGGGAAAAAAGCCCCGGGCAGCTGCTGCACTCCGTTAAAATGGACAGGGCTGTTTTGTCTGAATATATATTTTACCTGCAGAGCAAGAAAAAGAGCCAGGACCAGGATCCAGCCAGTTATGGGCACAGTGGCCCTGTGTTGCTGCCGTGACAGTGGCATGCTGCGACAAAACCTCAGCGCAAAGCTCCACTCACACCTGTGGAGGAGGGAGAGACAGCAGAGAGGTGGAGGAAGAGAAGGAAGAGAGGGGGGGTGTTAAGAGTTGGTATAAATAGAAAGGACAGTCAGTGTCTGCTGTGCATGAAAATACTGTTCAGCCACGGTGTAGCTGTTCCACTGTGGTCGCATATATGGGAACATACAATACTGTGTGTGTGTGTGTGTGTGTGTGTGTGTGTGTGTGTATTGTAACGCTGCCGCCGGCTCCTCCTCAAATGCAAATGGTAAATATATTTTTTTGGATCAGACGTAAAAAATAATTGGTGGAATTAGAGGAACATAAAAGAAACTCATCCAGGGATTATGGATTATGGATTATGGATTATGGAGTATTTCACTGCAAACATACCAAATATTTGATCTTTCCACTCGGGAGGAATATAGAAATATAATGTTGCTCATAGAGGGGGTTGATAGATGGATTTCAGTGGAGACGTGGTTCGAGTGATGCTGCTGTAATCCCCTCCTCCACTAAATGGTGGAGGGACCACAGGGACGCACGCAGACAAAAGCAGCGCAGAGGAGAAACTGATGTGGATCCTTCAAACAGACACACGTCATGTGCTGAATTTATGCAGCTGAATCCAAAGATCCAAAACAACCCGCAGAGATGTTTATATCGTGGGTACACACAGTTACAGTTCTGTGTTCATGTGTTCTTCGTGATACAATTCCCTCGTGTTTACACGTTCATGCCTGTGTACGTGTGGCCAAAAGAAAAAAAAAAACAGCAAACATCTCACAGATAAGGCTGCGCATCCTCTATTCAAGAGCCCACTTTTATCACAGCAATGCATCTCACTCATGTTGCTGAAGAAGCCCATTGCCAATGTCAGGTGGCTTCTTATCGCGCACAACTGGTCCCAGCTTTTTGATCATTTATGGAGCAAATGTTGAAGCATCAGTGTATTTGCACATAAATGAGAAACAGAGAATTGCACACTCACGTACTGCACATACTAACGTTCTGCTCCCACCTGAGTACATCCCACAAACTCAAACAACTGTGTATGCGCGTGCACGTAACGGAAACACATAGCAAAGGACGGCACATGCAGTATATCATGCATGCGAGAGCCGTTGGGTGGGGGGAGGGAGGGTATAGGCCATCATATGTTACTATCCTGAACATCTCTCGCCTCACAGTGCAGCTAATGTTTTTAAAATGACTTTGGCCTGGAACCATCCTGTTCAAAGCCATCAGTGATGGTAGTGACCCTCTGGCTGGCTTCAGTGGAGGGCCTGGGTTCTTACATGATGAAATGCTGATGATATATGGCACAATGGAGATGTTTTACTTCCAGCAACAAGCATGATAGTATAGAGAAGAGTTCTCAAGATCCTCAAATGTTATTATGTTAACATGTAAATGTGTATGACGCTGGATAAAATTGGCTGTAACAGCTTTGGTTATGCACCAGGCAGGCAACTCAATTCCAGCTTTACAGCAAACAAATAGAGATAAAGATAGGATGGATCAAATAAGAAAAGTGTCACAATAGACACAACGCGTACACATGCAAAGTGTCCTCCTTTAATGCATACCGCCTTTACATTAAGACAAACCTATATATAGTTTCAATGTCACATCTTTATACTTTAGTCACTGTGTCATGCTGCAGACTGATGCCCAGAAGCATTACAGCTCACCACGAGAGGAGGGTTTTCACAGAGGCTCAATTAAGGACATACGTTCTCGCTCAGGGTGAAACGAATCGACTCACTTCATTTACTCACTTCCACACACACACACACACGCACACTTAGATCAACGCATGACTCAACACAAGACTAAGGTCAATAACAGTGGTGCCTTCAAATAGACTTGCATTTAAATGCAGGGTCAAAACACGCACCAGTATAATATATGCACAAGCATTCTAAAAAAAACTATTTTAATGACAGTCCTCCTGCCTACATGGTAACAGATCTGTCAGTAGCTTAAGAATCAAGAAAAAAAAAATCTTTGTAAATTATCTGCATGGCCAACTGGGTGTGTGTGTGCGCGCTCACATTTATTCATAGCTAAATATTACAGGCACGTAGAAAATGTATGAATATAATGACTATGAGAAAGCTCTGCGACAGCGCTGTCACTTTATGCATGAGGTGGCGATTTCCTTGAAGGAGACTGTATGAGTCCCCCCCCGCCGCCGCCGCCAAGCAAAAATGAAATTGCCTGTTCTAATTCTAATTAAAACCACCGGGGCACTTCATGCAATGTCACAAAGTAAAAGGCAAAACGTTCAGCACACACAAAGGGGGCAAAATATCCCAACGATCAAATGAATCACGGAAAACCGGCTCACATTTAACGCACCAGAAAATCCCTTTGATCTCATCCTTCTAACTTCTCATCTTTCTTAGATTACAGCTCTCTCTCGAAAGTGAATTATTATTTTTTTTTTTTGCTCTTTCTCTTTTATGCACAGTGTGGTTTTTACAAACACAGAATTGAATTAAAATTGCACAGCGTCATTACTCATCAAAAGTCTTCTGCCCACAGTTGATGTAGGGCAAGTAGAAAAACGACAACGTATGCAGAATGTTTATGTTTTAAAAAAAATACTTATGTAACAAATTGCAAAAATCAGTAGTTTGCAAAATACCAAACAGCTCATTTTGTTTTCCATGGTCAATCAAACACTTAAAGAATCACTTGCATATTAAAACTTTTAAAGCAAATGAAAAATCCGTTCTCAACTATGATTATGAAACCTCATGCATGTGCACACGGGAAAGAAGAGGAAATGTAACCATACTATAGAGGAGGACAAAAATATCATTTTGGGACAATCTAGGCTATTGTGCTATATATGGTGTGCTCTATAAACTAGAGCTCATTGTAGAAAAAGTTGATTTTAAGATGCATCATTTTCCATACTGGGTCCGTTTAGTATTATAGTAACTTACTATGAACTTTCAACAGGATTACCAAGGGCTTTGTGGTGCAGTACCGCTCCTGTGTAGTTTCAACTGGATGTGTAATGAGCCGTCTTTCAAGGCTCCTTTGTATGAAGCAACAAAACGACAACAGGTTGTTATTACCACAAGAGCATTAACAGCTGCTCTGAGACACACTCGCCCTCCCATCAATAATGATTCACCGACCATGGATGATTTAAAGCAGCTATGACTTGTGGGAGCGCATTCTGCTCGCAGCTCTGCAGGGAAACTGAGTCGATGGCGAAATTATCAACAGTTTGTGGCATTTGACTTCCAATGTGCTTCCACTAAAAAATAAAAAAACAGTGCGTGGACTGCATTTACACCTCGTTTGTGCAGCCTCAGAGGTGCTGTTTGAATTTTCGGCACAAGTTACTGATACACTAACCATATTTAATGCAAAGTGCGCTCGCGTAATGGGAGAGTTTTGTCTAGAGGAGCTTCATAACCTCTGAACATGAGGTTTCAAGATATACAAAAATCAAAGATGGCTGAAAGGACCAAACACGCCTCTTTCATCTCGCCAGCTGCATCACGACACCAGAAGCAGACACTGAACGCGTCTTCCCACACACTCCTTGTAAAAAATATGCTCGTAGGTGTGTGTCTGCATGTGTGTGTGTGTGTGTGTGTGTCTGTGCTTGATTTAGCAGTTAGGGACCCACAGGAGATTAACATCCCCATCAGATTATGGGGGGATATGCACCGGAATGCTTCATTAACTCCCACTGTGTGTGTGTGTGTGTGTGTGTATGTGTGTGTGTGTGTGTGTGTGTGTGTGTGTGTGTGCGTGTGTGTGTGTCTCACTAGTCTTTCCATGGCCACTGAGCTTTTAAGACTGCGGCCTCCCAAGTTAAGTGCTTGCTGTCTTCCCCGTGCACATACGTCTCAATCAGTGTACGCAGGCTCTTTCCTCGCCGAAGCCCTTGGGGAGCGGCTCGGCGAGATAAGTTGGCCTTGGGAGCTGTTCACTGTCACTATCCCTTTATGAGTCAAGCAGAGGAAACGTTCATTTGTCTTCTGTAATCCAGCCGTGATGGTAATCTCCATTGCCTGTCCAGCTGCTGAGACAGTCGGCCAGGGAGACGCTGTGATCATGAGCAGTCACGGCGATGGGAAGCATCAAGTGCTGCTTCTGGGGGCTGGAAGTTGGTCTCAGTCCAGAGAGGTGGGTGGGCGGGTGGGGGGATGCGGGGCTGGGTACAAACATCCATCTGCTGAGGCCTTGTGCCATCCCGCTGCTGTGTGACAATGAGAGGCGAGTGGCCGATGGGATCGCTTTCTGCCGCGCTGGCACTTTTTCTGCCTCGCTCATTTCATTCACCTCGCTCTCTCGCCGTCGGTCTTCTCCATTCGCCCGCTCTCATTATTTCATTATCTCTTTTTGTCCTGTCCGCCATCTCCTTTTATCTCCCTGACGGGGTTTTCATTTTACCCTCATTCTTTTAGGATTTTCTTTCTTCCCTAAAAGTCCATTTTCCCCACTGGGCGCGGTAATGTGCTGTATAATGACGTATAATAATGTGTCTGTGGCTGATTCTCCGGCTGAGAGTCACATGGCACAGAGATGGAAAGACTGACTTTTCTGTCTGCCACAGTCACTGCTTTCTCTCTCTCTCTCTCTCTTTCTCTGGCAGCAGCCCTATTATCCTCCCCTTGCTCGCCCCATGGAAGTAAAGCCATAACCTCCATTTGCACAAGTTAATGTGCAGCCACCTCAACATGAACATAAAGCCAATACCAGGTCTTTCTGCGTGGGCGATCGCTTACTCTCCCCCTCCTGTCTCCTGCATTTCTCTATTTCTCCTCTGTCCCTCCTCCTCTTTCTCGCTCTCTGTCCCTCTCGCAATCTCTCCCTCCACCTTGTAAATTGGACTCTGGCAACATTACGATGCTTTTCTCATTATTCCCATCACTCTGGCCAAATTGCCTTGTCTTTAAGGGCCATTGGGCTCTGCTCACGGGCTGGGCTCGCGACCGGAGGGCTGCACAAGTCTGTCCCTCGGTCTCAAGGCCACTTCAGAGCAAAGATGGGACCAAGAGACGGATTCCACTCGAAAGCAAAGAATACAAACACTCGGGCTGCTGATGACATGATACTCCATGCTGCAAACTGCGACTGATTCATCACGTAAGGAAATAATGGCAGAAGTACCAGACATTTTATTCTATACCGCTTTATTTAAAACAATGTATGTATCCTCGTAAAACTTATTTTACCAGTCTGAAACAGCGTATGACCTGAGAAACCATGACAACAAGCACAAACAGCCTCCTGTCCTACCGTGATCTTCCTGAACACATATGTTCACAGTCATCAAGAATGCAAACTGTTACACAATCAACGTAAATTCATTAATATGCAAACATATTCAGCACAGTTAAAAAAATCTAATCATATCAACGACAGTCTACAGTGTAAGTATGACATCTTCAGTATACATTGCTCTTGATTTATTATGTACACAAGAAAGATGATGCTTTTCCTTATGAAGCCAATTTGCTATTTTTATAAACACAAACTCAATTTCAACTTGTTCTCTTAAAGTGTCGCAAGGAAATGAATGTCATCTCATTAATATGCATATGTGTGCATGTAATATGCATTGCAATCTAACCAAGTGAGCTGCTCCACAAGAACCTGTGCTGTAAGTATTGTGGAAATATGGCCAGATGATGGAGAGAGTCAGTGCTCTACTTTGGAAAGCAGAATACCAACTGTTGATTTCACGATTCAATCCAAATTTTCCAGCATTCTCGGAGGTTTATGACCCAGTTCACAGTTACATTTTCAGGGTCCTCACAATTTTAGTTTTTTTTTTTTTTTAACTCCATGCCTCTTTTTTCAACTCTTTCTTGTACCTGGACTTGACATAGACTCGCACTTCTCTCGAACTCGACTTTGATTTCTCTCACATCTCCTTTTTAGCCTCACCAACAAGAGTTTTGGTCCCATTACGCATCCGCCGTTTGTTTGCTGAATTCGAAATGAGTAACGAGACAAATTGGTGCGACAGAGAAAAACACAGCAGAGACAGAATAAAAGAAGTGCTCCGAATTGAAAGAGGCTACCAGAGGGGGGAAAAGGGAAGAGTCGAGGGAGATTGAGAAAAAAGGAGCACAGGAGACGGAGCAGAGAGATGAGAGAGCGTGAGAGGACAGTAAAAATGTCAAGAGTGGAGGTAAATGCTTAAGTCCCTTTAGAGTTCAGCCAAGTATGAGTCAGGAGGAACTGAATGGATCTTTTTTCCCTCTCCATTTTTTTCCGCTCACTGTCTGCTCAGCTGAATACCCACTGCCTCTCGATTCTGCTTCGACACAATGCATGGCTTTTAGCAAACTCATTTTCTATTTCAGAGCTGCCTGCTGGCCATTTTGGACTGGACAAAAGAAAATCCAAGTAAAAAAAAATATAAAAAGTCAGAAATTCATATTTTATTTTATTTTATTTTATTTTATTTTATTTTATTTTATTTTATTTTATTTTATTTTATTTCAGAAACATTTCGTAAATGTGGAGAAATATCACCAGAAACAGGAGGTTATACCTGTAATCATTCCTAAAGCATAACGGCATTGTGGCTTCAAAATAAGCAGCAACTTTGTCATATTTGCGATTGAGCTGTTTATTTAGTAATTGAATAGAATCCCCGCTGAGCGCCGGGAGCATTTCTTCCCTCACTGTGGTGACATTGAACAGACAGCACCAACACAGGACCATGTCAATCCTTTTGATCCCTCACAGTCGCTTTATCATCACAACACAGCTTATGGTATTGGATTGTGGCTACACTTTGTGTGTGTGTCATTCCGACCTACATTTAAATGAATGGAGGAGGGAGAATAACAGATAACACAGGTGGGAGGATGATGAATTTGTTTCTACCTATTTAGTGTATATGAAAGGATGTGCTGTCACGTTTAGAACCTTTGAGGGAGGAAGATGAAAGGACAGAAATGTCTTCCTGGAAAGGGAAGGCGAGAGATCAGCAGAAAACTCCAGCTCAGGAGGTGACAAATGACTGATTTTTTTCTGTCCTTTTTTTTGTTTGAGGTCACATCTGAGGAAAAAGATGGGGCAGGAGGTAGAGGACTAAAGTGCATGGCAGACAAGCTGTTTGATGTTCTTTATGCAGGTACCATACACCTGTTGTTACACTGTGACTGAAGCGTCTGTACCTTTACTGAACTATACTGACAGTCTGTAGACATTTAAAAACTTATAGAATATTTATTTTACATGAATGATTTATGAAGCATGTCACTTACATATTATCCTGCTAGAATCCACTGAACTGATTTTTCTATGAAAGTGTCAGATTGGTTGGGCCTCCTGTATTGACTGAAATCTGACTGCGTCATACAGTGATGTATGAATTACTGATCAAGACTGGATTTTTGCTGAGCCTGCGATCGGGATAAACGGGAGACTTTCAGCAATGAAATATTTCCCGTGGTCAGATCCTTCCACAACCATATTACCTTCGAGACGCGTCACGGACTAGAGCCTAACTTTTAGCTTTTAATACCCTATGAGCCAGAGCGCATCGTGAGACCTTAAGACGCCACTGCTCTGGTCATTTTACAGTCTCTGCAGACAGCTACGGATTATCGAGCTTTCTCCATCACAGCTCTGCCGAACTCCGTGAACCACCTGTCTAATGGGATCAAGTCAAACTCCTTAAAAAAACTGACTTTGAGGCCTGGATGTTGTTCTGTGTGTGGTATTGGTGTTGTTTTGACTGCGGTGCACTGTAGAGATTGATGTTTTTACTGAGGCTGCTGTGACTGATTGTCTCCATTGGGAGAACTGAACAACCCGCACATAGGGAGACGCAATAATCAGGAAATTTAACATTGGATTTTTATAGTACCCATGTACTGTCAATTTTATAATAATACAAGGAAGAGAGAAGCAAAGAAAACAAAGCCACACCTGTAGAATGGGGATCTATCTGGTATTCTTCATGTGAGAATGGAACAAAATACACAAGTATCAGTAACAATAATTTTCAGAGTTTGCTACAGTGATAGCAAAAACAACAGTAAAAAAAAACGCTGAACACGATGCATGATCGTATTTAAAGGGAGAGTTCATGTTTTTAAGTGGTTGGGTCATACTGTTAAGACATCTAGTATTGATGGAGCCAACACAGGGTCATATTGGCAAAGATTCCAGTACAGTGGGAGGTAAGGTCATATTGAATCAGTTATCCAGACTACATCTCTGTACCCCGGACATCAGACTGTGATGCTATCAGTTCCAGGAATAGCCTGGTGAGGCAGCGATACAAAGGTCCAGTTCATTAGCGGAGGGCCTGTCAGGGTGATAGACTACTCGGACAGTTTTCAGCAGCAGCGTCCGAACCGAGCAAAAGTAGAGATAGGATAAAATTTGACCAGTAAGAGAGCAGCTATAAATAAAAAGCAATGTCGACAAATAATGTTCTTGTTTCCTGGTGGTAATTCATTGGAATGAAAATGCTTCTGGGAAATTAGTTGATTGAGGTCAAAGTGTAAACACATCAGTCGCAAGTAATATTGTGCGATCACACCTGAGGAGAAAAGTTGTGTTTCTGTTGTGTTGCACCTGCTTAAACAACCATTTTTACATGTTGTAGAGGCTTTTCTTCTGCTAATAACCTGCGGCTAAAGAGTGAACTGACTCATTCTGAAACACATTTCTTCCCTTGTGCGTCACCACATAATGCTTAGTAATTGCACAGATTCTAAATTGTGACTAGCGATGCGGGTGGCTGCTCTTCTCTCGTTTAATGGCTGCAGCTGTAATAAAACAATTTGGTCAATGTAAGGGTTAGCATTAAAACAACAACAGTCTCCATATCACGTCCTCTGTTTCATTTCTTACTTTTTCTTTCCTGCTTTTCGTTTCCTCCTCTCACTCTGCAGCTATCATGATGTTATATTTATATACAGTATTCTATTAAAACAAGAAAGATACTAGAACAGTTCTTCCCACAAAACTATCCATTTTCAGCAAATACCAAATTGTATTTTGTCAAAAATAAATATGTTATTGTTTAATATTATCGGCAGACACCATGACGTGGTATTAAAATGTTTTGCAAACAAACAATTTGTATAAATGTAAATTAAATCAAGTAAACTGATCACACTGTGCAGAAAATAAATTTACGACAACAAGGAATCAAACGTGGAACAGTAACATGGAGCACAAATAAACGTTCTGTTGTTTCTGGTCATTTTGGACAACATGAGAAATTGCATAAAATGAAATTGTTTTGATCATTTATATGTGCATAATAATGCGAGTACTGCAAAGACTATAATAAGCAGCAGTCATGGAGCATTAACTGAAAGCTCCTCATAATAATGATGTTGTTACAACTACATCATTCACTTTCATTAAAATGGTGTCCGGGGCACATCCTGGGGACACCTGCTACACTCCTCATGATCAAAGTTAAGAACTGAAATCTATGCGGCATATCTCACCAGCCTGATTAGTGTATATAAGCATAGTAGGGTCATGTATCTAGTTTGTCAGATCCTCGGGCTGAAACTTTAATTACCTGATGAAGAGCTGTTTAATTCACGTATAACTCCAGAGTGCAATTTAGTGTATTCCCAAAATGGTGAAGCCTGCTGAACTGCATGAATTAATGCTGGAATATATTTGACATAACTCCAACCCAAATATCCTCTCTCGAGCAGAAATGTCCTAATTACATCAAGATTTAAAATATGATATGCACTGGTGTGAATCTATAGTGCATTTAAATTGTATATCAAAGTGAAAGAGACCAAAGAGACAGTAGATGTGCGCACATCTGCTGGCTAAAAAAAAGATAATTCATCTGTGAACTTGTGGTTCTTATAACAGGTGGTCCGTACAGATGGAAATGGTACCTATGTAATGTGGCTATATAGGTGCATATGCTTTCAGAGCAGCTCGAACAGATCAGCAACAATGCTCACAACTCCCACATACTACATAACACAAACTGAGGTACAGTATATTATCAACACCCACCATAAAACATTTACTAATTAAGTTCCTGTAGTCATTATTATGGCGGTAATCTTTTTTTTTTATTATACACTTCAAACAAATCTTTTTTTTCCTCAGGGAGAAGTAAAACACTCGAACATGATTTCTTGATAAAATAACCTCCTACACAGCTGTATTATCATAAATGGGATCAAATACAGCCTGTTGAAATATGCTAAGTCTTGTATGTCCACGCTCAGAGCCCCAAACATGAAATGAGAAATTTGATGAAGTTTGGACAGACACAAATTTCAGTTTTTGTGTGCGTGTGTGTGCGTGTGTGTGTGTGTGTGTGTGTGTGTAGAGAAGTGACAATCCATTTGTGTTCCTTTTAGAAGTCAGTTATGGTGATGAATACATACATGGAAATTAGCCCAAGATGAGGGCTAATTGTCTGATTAGATGTGCTTCAGGTTGATAGATGCACAATAAGCCCATGCACATAAAGCAGTCATTAAGGAACATTAGACCATTAAATTGAACATTACACCATAGCCAGAGGGGAAAATATGGATGTTCATTAATGTGTCTCCACACGTAGGAGTGTGTCCGTGTTTGTGTGTGGGTGCACTACCTTCTCTGTGGGCACTTTGTTCTCTTACTGCAGGTCTTCCTCTGACTCTGCACCTGTCCAGGAGGGGGAGAGGGACAAATTAGCAATACACCAATTACACATTTGAACTGACTTCAGAGTTTAGCACTGTCTGGGAATGATTTGAGATGCAAATCGCCTGGTTGTGGAGACACAAATGCTGTAACACCTCTAACGCTGCACAACTGTTCGATGCTTCCACACAAATCGTATATTTAATCCCTCCCATGCTTCGTTCTCTCATAAGTCTGCAATGTGTTGTACGAAAGCATGGAGATACTTTTGTAAATTAGCAACACAAGTCAGCACTCATACAACAAACAAGCAGGCCTCCAAAGGCTCTCACAGTAACTCGGGGGCGCTGCAGGGAAACTCAAGATGCACACACAAAAGTGTGCACAAAATTACATACGCTTCCCCCTGCTGTGAAAGCACCAGAACATATTGAGGCTCTTATCCATCAACATGGAAAACAGAAAACGTGCTCATTTGCTTTCTTTGTCTGGCATGCTGCTGAGGGCTGTTTGTTGCAGAACACCTCCTGAGGCCCACTCTCCCAAACGCACACACGCGCGCGCACACACAACCACAAAACCAAGCTATGCTTGCTCTTGAGGGTTTTTCGCTCACCCTCTGAGAGATAAAATGACATGCTTTGCTGAATGGGTTGTTCTCAGCGCGCTGATATTGCAAATGGTGTCGTTTTCACATGGATTTCATCCGGCAAAGAAAGTTAATTAAATAAGCAAAAGAACCAGGCTACTTTTGTTGCATTTGTTTATATATATATGTGTGTGTGTGTGTGTGTGTGTGTGAGACGTAGTAATGATACTAATCTGTCTGTGCTACTATGAGTGATATCATATTGTACATATATATAGTCTTTTTGGGAAATGAATATGTACATATTACATAATGACACATTATGTATTTCTGCATAATAATGTATTATATTATGCTCAGTATACCATAGTATATGCAGAGTAATAATTTTTGTACAGTAAAGATAAACATAGTTTATACTAATCCCTGGATTAAGCGTCTTTATTGCAAGGAAAGTCACATTGTTGTCAGCAAATTGCTATATTCTTTAAATAAACAAATGCTTTGAGTCCTGCCACAACATTAGTGGCATAAACGTTACACACAGATTAGCATTACTATACTATGCACATAAACAAAACAACATGGCATTTTTGTATTAGTTTCCTCGTTGTCCCACTGAGAGAGGAAAAAGTTGCAGATGATGTGTTTACATCCTCAGATTGCTTTGTAGTTGTGAGATCAGCACCAATGGAAGCTTTGGAATGTAAATCATATAATGTTCCCACTGTTTACACCCTGCCTTGCAGCCATTGAAAAATGCTGTTATTGCACAAAAAAAGAGAAGAGCATAAATAAAAATGTGAGACAACACAAATGAATGAGTATAATAAATAATCTACATTCCCCCATCTCAGATGGTATAACCAAATAATAGCAGCAAGCAGACGATAGTTGGAGCTACTGGAAGTAAACAGATGGAAGTATAATGTACTTATAAAACAGCAGTGAGATTGGAACGGAAACATTTTGGCATACAGATCTGTTGGTCTCTGAAAACTTACAATTCATACAGAGTGGAGATTTATGGTCCCATGTTTCACAGCTCCCACATGCTGTACTTTCATGTCTAGTTACATTAATAATACCACTAATAAACGTATTAATACGCTCAGCAGAGTCTGACAAGAAGTACGATTAGTGACCACCAGATATTTAACTTCACTGATTATTTTTATTTTGACAGTAACCAAAAAACATTATTTAATGGGTGGGGGTGCCACTCTGCAGAAAACTAGTATTGTGTCAAACTACTTTTTTTTATTTTTGAATGCAGTATAACTGCATAATATAACAGTACTGTGAATGAGTCTCCCAAACGTTACATTAAAATTCAAACTTACTGAAGTAATTAGATTTGAAAAACACATTTTCTCGTTTTAGGTGCACATAAATCTAAAACCACAGGAATTTAATGTGTATTATTGTCACTATTCCTAAACCATAACATAATTCTATAGCAAAGCTGCTGAAGCCACTACATATATCATGTTGGTTTATTGAATTGAGGAAGTATGAAATTTCTCAGATGATAGATAGTTGGTATGTAGTCAAGATGGCACACAGCCACTCCTGAATTCTATTGTTTGTGTGTGTGTGTGTGTGTGTGTGAGTGTGTGTCTGTGTGTGTGTGTCTGTGTGTGTGTGTGTCTGTGTGTATACAAAAGAGAGAAGAGAGAGAAAACAAACTGAAAGACACAGATTGAAAGCCATCCTCCCCTCCTCTCTCTCTCTCTGTCTCTCTGACTCTCTCTCTCTCTCTCTTTCTCACACACAAACACACAGGACTTTATTGTGCCCTACAGTAAGTGTTGGTCTGTGTGAATGAATCAGGCTCGTCTCTCTGTGTGCTTTTTTTTTTTTTATCAGTGGACGATCCCATTTCCGTTGTGTTGATGCAGCAGATGGATTCCCTCCCTCTAACCATTCATCACCTGCCACACCAAAACCTGCCTTTGCCTCCTCTATGGCAATGAAAAATGGGTTTTAAGGCACAGTTTTCTGTGAGAAAATAAAAGCCGGTTAATATGTCGTCAAACAGGTTTCATCGCATTGTGCCACTTCCTGAAATAACCTCACACCCCACATTTATTAAAATATAAAAATATGCAGATTATATTAAAGACATAGAGGTAGAGAAATATCAATTTTGTTGTTGACCTTTAATTTTTAATAAAAACACAAGTCATTTCTTGTGTTAGGTCTCCAAAGAAATGACTTCAGTACCAGTATATGCCTCACATATTAAAAATAACCAATGTAAAATTACTTTCAGAATAACAAGGGTTTTAATTTAGGGAAACAATGTTAATATTCTTGTGCCAAGAGAGACGGGGTAAAGGCAAATTGATATTTCTTCTCTTTCTACCAACGTAATTAGTCAACAGTTGTTTTTACATAGATGTGTTTCAAATGCCAGGAATTAATTTAATTTAATCACGCTACTGTGTCGGGAAAAATAATGAAGCTAAACCTGCCTGTGACACTGTTAGTGCAAGTGATGGCGGCGGAAAATGAGACGTTTGTTATCTTTGTCGAGCAGGAAATGAAAGTCAGAACTGCACTTGCATGTGGGCTGTTGCTTAATGCTGGGGAATCAAATCTTCCCTAACTTTAGTAATAAGAGTTTGATTTGTTCTCCACAATTTAGAATAGTTAAGAAAAGCTACTTTGGGGGGAAAAAACACACACACACGCATGCACACACGCACAGAGAGCGGACTGCAGTTAACAAGCAGAAATGATAGGAACTAAAACCCACAGAGATTCACATAAAACCACAGGCAGACATACAACAGACCGCAGGTCTGAGGCACAGTGAACCCTCTGAATCACTGGGCCTTCATGTTAGACTGTTAATTATGACAGTAATTGATTTCGCAGAGGCAGACGGAGGTTGGAGACGGGCAGAGGAACAGGGAAGAGGTGACAGGCAGTCTGAGAGAACGTCAACAAGAGAATAACCCTGACAAGCAAATGAGTGGGAGGGCTGATAGTGCAGATCCACAGGCGATCTGATCAATCGGCGCGTCCAGTAAATAACAACAAACTAAAATAATATTTAGTTTTGAGCACGACAGGTTATGAAGTGCAGATAAATATAACAAAGCGCACGGGAGTAAAACTGACGGAAGATTTCTATTAATCTCAGAAGCGACAACCTTCATTATTTACAATTTGAAATCGAGACTCTGCTTATTTATCCAGGCTTATTAAATAATGTTGCTATTACCTTAACACGAGGTAACAGATGAATGTCATTCATCCTGGATTAAGTGATGCATTTCTCTTACAAATACTCGTGTGAGTGTTTCTGATATCATTATTTGAAAGTGCAACAATACCCAGGCCAGCATCCTCAGTGCCTGTGGGTATATGGGTATATTAGTTTCCCTCAAAGAGGCTTGTCAGCACTGAAAGAAAAATGTCTTGAACCAATTAAATTGTTAAAAGAACTGGCAAAAAAATGCATATGAAGCATTTTACATCAAGCAAAAACCTTCTGTATGTTGCTCCAGTTCACCACATGGCACCAAAACCTTTGACTGAACCTACCTGGGGATCATTTCTTCAGTAAGCCTCTGTCTCTGTTTAAAGACACTGAGACGTTCCCAAAAACAAACAAACCAAAAAAAAATAGTGGTTGTGATGTGTTGATATATCAGAAGCTGGAACAATAGAATTCAAATTTACCATATCGAAATCATTGTGTATTGGATCTAAGTCACTTTGCTGCACAGCAACACACACCATCTCTACCATCTCATGCACATAACTACACAGCAAACATTGCGCACACACACACACACACATACACACATGCATTCATCAAGCTTTAAAGACAGCACTGTCCTTGGGGTTGGGGCTACAGGTCTGGGCAGAGAGAGGTGGAGAGCAGCGCTCAGTCCATTTCTATTGAATCTCCCTCCAGTGGGAACATGATAAGCCACAACAGACCTAAAGGATATAAGAAGCCAATGCATTTCTTCCTGTATATAAAAGGAAAATGCCACACTTCAGTGTTTAAATTCCCTCAATGTACCCTGTGTGATCAGATGAATATTTAAAAAGGTTCTCGTTTGAACCAGCAACGACCGGATCAATTTTAAACCCTAAAATTAGACGCTGTTACATGTGAGTAACTGAGTAAGACGTAAAAGGTGCACAAATTGTACTCTGTTCTGCTTTGGATGCCTTACACAGATGTAAACATCGCCTCATTTTGGCAAACGCTGCTCACCACACTGCGCCTATTACAGTGGCTGGGAAGATGTTCATCTTAATGGAGAAGAGAATTACAGACTCTTAAAGCGATATAAATGCCGACTTAAAGCAGCGGACTTCCCCAGTAATCGCAGGCGATGGCTCTGCGTGCCGATGAGCAGAGCCCCATTTGGAGAGCGAGAGAGGGCTCTGATAAAAGTTTTTCTATTACCTCAGTTATTCAAGCAAAACTGGTGACTCAACTTTGCATGTTTCATTGATTCCCTGCAACCTTTTCAGACCCCGAACAGTCATCTGCTTGAATGCATGTTCATCATTTGTCAGCCACTAAGTCTGTCTATGGGGAATGTGAGGTGCATGTGCTCTCCGCACTATCGCACTACATGTTTTGCATGTATAAAACTTTAAGAAAGAAATTTAAATGCATTAAGTACACATTCATTTATATTGTATGGTAAACAAAGCGGTCAACTGTGTGAAAGCGCAGTAAAAAGCCTGTTTTCATACACAACATTTTGTGACAAATTTTAAAACCCTGCAGTTATCTCCTGCTCATGACTTATTTCCCATTATGACCTGATAAACAGCACACACACTATGCAGCCTGCCTCATGAGACTGCAAATACCTTCAGCTATTTCTGTGCTCGCGGATGTGATTTCTAGCAGCATGCACCCATCAGAAAGACTGCAGGAAACTGACCTATCAATTTACCACTGAACTCAGATTCAACATATAAGAAAATGTTATACTTCCTCGCTCCTCCCTCGCTCCCTCTCTTCTACCTGCAAGTTTCTGTGCTGTCATGCTGCTGCAGTGATATTTGTAAATCAGAAAACAGTACTTCTGCATTTTGATCTGTTATGGCACAAATTCCTGCTCCAGTGCTTTTCCTAAATGAACAAGCCATGCATACACACAAGCACACAGATAATGGCACGCAAACATACCAGCGCACAATGACAGATAGCAGCGAGCACGCAACTTGATATGAGATCATTTGTCGCTTTGAGACTATTGATTTGCGAGTTATGCGATGGAACATGTCTTTTTCAGTTGCACCCCTACGGCAATCAATTTTAGCATGCCATCCCAGTCATTGTATTTTAATGACGAGATCAATATAACGTCTGAGATGCTGACTACACAGAAACACTGAGCCATTATCCAGAGAGGCACACACAAATACAACAAGAACACTACAACGAGATGACTCTCATATATGTGGGGTTCCTGAGATGGAAGCACACGACTCCCCCTGACTATCATCCATCATCCAAACATCTAGGATAAAGATGAATACATTATTCTATTTATAGGGAAGGATTTCTACATTGCAAGCTAACTATATAGACCGCCTATTATCTTGCAACAAAAAAAAGGTAGGGTGAATATGTAAGGTAGGGAATTATCCTATCAGCAGGAAATGTAATTTATAGATAGACTCACAAATAATGGAAAATCATTTTCACCACGGGCTGTTTTCCATGTAGGATAACTGCTGCTCTGCCAGCCCGACTGTTTCCCAAGTCACTACAGTAACCTATACTAAATAGATAATTAGGCCCGGCTGAAGGCTGTGGATGCCTGTGAAGTTTCCCCCTGACCATAGCAACAATACTGTCTCAACAACCTGCAGTGTCAAAGGCAAAATACCTGGCAAGATATGAGCATCCACTGTTTAGGAGCCAATATCAGCAAGCAGACAGAGAGAAAGAGTTCTGTGCTCAAACAGCCAGTCAGCATCTGTAAGGCAGGAAATACAATCCATGATGCCCAGTTTGAGCGACAGATCTATGATTTTGGCTGCTACACAGCCGCTTGTAATAACAAGAAATGTCAGCAATTATTTCATCTGTTGTAATGACAGTCACGAGATGCACAGGAGGGATATGGAAATGTTGACACTACAGCCGCCAGCTACAGACAGTACTGAGTGTAATGAGCTGAGGAGGAGTGATGCTCTGACATGCTGCTCTGTGTCTCAGTGTAGGTGATACTACAGATAAGAAAAAAAAAGGCAAATATTACAATGACTATCTCTGACCAGACCCGTTAAACAGGCCTTTCAAGCAAACTTCAAAATATATTTACATATTTCTGTATACTTTCCCACGAACAGCCAGCATCCACACAAGTAGATTTTAGCATGAAGCCACAATTTGTATCTGGGAACTGGTACAGGCTGAGTCTCTGGTAAACAACAGAAACATGATGGTGAATCAGATAAACAGTCGTTTTAGTAGCAGAGTAGTTTAAAAAACTATTTCTCCAGCTGAGATGTTTGTATGTGTCATATTATGATGACAGTGGTGACCACATTGAAAATTGTATTACAAATAATGATTAAATGATCTTTCTATATTTTTCTACAAAAGTAAAGCCAGCTTGTATTTAGATTTTGGGTTAATGTCCCTTTAAATACCTAACACCACAGCTGATTTACAAACATTCATTTCCCTGAATGGAAATGTAGAATTGTACTACATTTAATGTTCCAAGCAGCATCGTATTAGCTATTTGTTTATTCAAAGAGAGGTTTGAGTAATGCATTTTTTTAAACAAATATCAAAAATGCAAAGCTTTATCTTTCAGTGTCTGTTATTTATAACCGTGTGACAGTAAATAAAGCAACGGGAGCTTCTTTTGATTTGAATGGGTCTAACTAGATAATGAGAGCCGCTTGACAGTTAAGCAGTAAAGCAAGTAATTGCTTTTTCATGGACTCAGATTTAGAATTTCTTTCATGTGGAGCGACTAAAAAAAAAATCCATTCACAAGGAGAGCAATTAAACTCTTCAGTGAACTTCTGACACGGTTCACTTCTGAGGTAACTCGCTGTGATCCATACCTAATTCCCTTTTGAGACGGCCATGATGTTTTCTGTATGTAGTATAGCTAAGGTATGGTTAAAGCCATGTACTGCTGCCATGTACATATATATTGCAAACCAGGCTAAGTAATAAGACAATGTGAGTAAATGCAGATGTAAGATGTACAGTATGTGGCAGCTTAGTGTACATTAAAACACAACATACATGTGAGAACCCAACATTACGAGTTGAACTGAGCTGAAACTGGAGAACAAACAAACCTGAATGACCGTGTTAATTTGCAAACTAAAGCATTAGTGGCTAATACACAGTACGGCTGGGTGAATTTACTCTGCTGTTCTTCAGCTCAGTTCTATTGTATGACTGATGATGCTCATTTAACAAGAGAAGAGAGGGAACTGCAAAAGATAAAAATCCTCATTTCACCATTCTGGACTGTTTTCATCTCTTTCTCCCTAAAAAACATGGCGAAATGCTCAGATTCCTCAACTTCACAACAGTTTTATTAAAAATTCAAGCATCTACAAAACACTGGATGAGATTTCTTCACCACCTCCCACATTCGCCTACAAGTTCAGTGGATCTGCATGGTTGGTTAGAGTTATTTTATTATTGTATTATTGTATGATTGTTGTTGCATGGCATTAAAAATTTGGCAGATGTTAAATGTAAAAATGTATCATACAAAGCAACACTGTAACATTTGTGATGCGGTATTATTTTTCTGTCGATGTACAGCTGTAAAAGCCCGTCACAGAGATCTGAAAATGTAATTTTAATGTTTTCAAGGGTAACAAAATAATGGGTTTGGGTCCAGGTGATACCCAGAGCCTAACAGAGGAAATATCCAAGCAGTCATCTCGATTCCCTGCTGTTTTCATTTCCAAGTCAGTCACCCTGCAATCGCTTCCATATGGCGACCTGTCCAACAGCAAGAGCAGATTGCATTATTGGACCGGTCACAGCGAATGGATGCTGCTAACAAGTTGTTGCTCCTCTCTGACCCCTGTTTATGTGCGTGTGTCTGTGTGTGTGTATGAGCGCGTCTCCTGTGCTTATGTGCGTGACCCACAGTGACTTGTTTCCAATAAGGAAATGAAATCCATTGTGGGGACTTTTTTTTCCCCTCTCCCCGCAGTGAACCATTTTCTTTTATTACTTTACCTGCATTTCTTCTAGCCAGTGGGTGTGCTCCCACGCTGCAGGCAACTCCCAGACAAGCATCAGCAGCATCTATCTTGTGGACAGAAGTGCTGAGTGGCTATTACTTGTCGGCAGACCACATAAAAACCACAGCAATTAAATGCTATTGGGCCTTTCGACTTTGTCTTAGAGTAAAAAAAAAAAAAGAGAGAGAATGAGTGAGGGAAGAAAGGCAGAGAGGTGCGAGTGTGGAAGCGGGGAAAACAGAGACCTCGACTACTGCTGCTTAACAGAGACAAAGATCTTGATGTCAGCAGTTTTGAAATGGAGACGGACAAATTAAAGAGTGTGGAGGTGCCTGTGAAATCGGAGCTGCTGAAATACATTTTAATAGTGTGCTCATGGGGGACGTGGGGAAGCTCTTTAACTGAGATACAGCGGAAAGTCAAACTCGACCGTGTGGGAGTAACAGTCAGGTCCACAGACACAGAGTTCCAGTGATTCTGCCAGAGCTGCACTGTTGTTCTGCCCTCCAGAATGCAGCTTAAATTATAGCTTCTGCTCTTCAGTTCATGCTAATTTTTGATTTATGACTTTTCAAATCTATCCTGCAAAACAGAATAGCATTATTGCTGGTGCACAGAACATTTCTGGCCTCTGTGTGACATGTGCTGTGTTTAACATCTCCTGGACTGGAAGCGATTTTTAGAAACCAAAAGTTGACGAAGATAATATGATATTGGCTGTCAGCTTGAGTTGAAGATGATGTTACCCAGGAAAGAATGAGGCTCCGGTGGGAAAAATGTTCCCGGTCTATTGAATTTTTAATTATTGATCTTCTGTGCATGTTGTCTATATACAGTATTGATCACCATGCTGAATGACTCTGTCCCACTGACCAGTGCTCTGCTGTCAACCTGATCATTTCAGCTATAATAAACAGAACCTGATGGATATATCTGACATTTTGCCCCATCTTGTGCAAATACTTACATTAAGTCCCTTAATGAAACATTCATTCATGCTACATTCATTTGTACGTGAGCGTCCCAAACTCCAGTTTCAGGTAAAAAAAAAAGTTCTGTTGTTCTCTGTGCGATGTAGTGTCAGCATTAGTGCAAAAGCCAGAGTCGATCCTGTTACAATCGTTGCTGCCACAAAGCAGGACTGTTACCATTCATCACAGTCTATGTGTGTTCCAGACAACTAAAAATAAAAGTTTAAAGCCATGGTGCGGTTGTTGGTACACAGCACAGGCAAAGCATGCTGAGCAGTGAAACTGCTGCCTGTGTCATGGTGGAGCAAATCCCACTACATTAACCATGGCATAATGCAGAGGCTGCAGTGTGCTCTCTCTTTAGATCAGTCGCTCTATCCATCTCTCTCTCTCTCTCTCTCTCTTGATATGTCAATCACCTTCTGTGTTTGCCTTTTCCTCACGAGCTCTCTCTATCTCTCTCTCTCTCTTCTTGCCAGCTTTCACTGAGTACGGCTCCTGATCCAAACGGCCAGTCGTTGCTGTATGGGGCCAGGGACACATTTTGACCACAGCGAACACAAGTGAAAACGCCATTGTGCTGTCAATCCACATACGGCAACAACTGCAAGTGCAGAAATAGCAATCACGCACTACTGCTGCGAACCAGTGGCAGCAGCTTGGCAGCTGGCAGCCATGAGTCTGTCAACAGTCCTCTCCTCAGTCCTCATGTTATACTGGGCACGAGTGGATGCATGAAGATGAGACAAGTTTAGTGGTGTGCTTTTTTTTTTTGTCTGGACCTGCACAAATAAGAGAGGGATATGATGCAGCTGTAGGCAACCAATCCTCAATCAGATGTTAACGTGGACACTATACACTCATACTAGACCAAAATGTCATCAGTGTATCTGGACATGAAACGCAATTTAATGACAGGATCCATCTATGTATAGATATATATACAAAAATATACTCCAGCTTAACCATGTAAGGACGGTAGTCATTAAAGTTAAATGCATCACTGACCATTGACACTGTCCCCAACTGAAATAAGTTATAATCAGAACTGTTTAAAACCAAACGTCTCTCTTTGACTCACTCTAACCCTCACTCCAGCCTCGTCCCACGAGACTTGAGAGCAAGATTTCAGGTTGAGCGAGACAGGTAAACAGACTGTGAGCAAACACTCTGAATAACAATGTTTATTGACGAGAAGGCTTACGAAGCTGCAGCTGCCCTGTTGCAGTGAAGATGATCGACTAGAAACTCAAAAATATTTTGGAAATACCGCTGATTCACACACGGTTATAAACAGAGAGAGAATGAGAGAGAGGTCCGGTTGAAAAATAAGAAAATCCTGTTGTGATGGGGCCTTTAAGCTCCATCACTGGCTGGATATATCAGATGTCAGAGACTGACACCTTTGAGTTATTCACAGTCACTACACGGTTAGTGCAGGTTTAGATGTTCTATGGGATCACAGCACAAAACCAAGCAGCCAGTCAGCTGGCGAGCAGCGAGCCTGCTGTGAAACCAAGTGGAAATAGTATACCTGTCACATCGCAAAGTTAATGTGGAAAATCAAACGACTGGAACCAATAACCTGAAGACTGTCAAGCTGGTTTAGAACATAATCTAATGGAGCCCTCTGGGGCACAACACAATGAACACTGTTTGTGATTCACATAATCGCAATGCTGCGAAAAAAAAGAAAAACTTGAAAAATGCCAGTGTCATACATGGCAGATCAACCGTAAAGAGCGTGCAGCTGCTCAGTGAATTCATTCACTTTTTTCTCAGGCACCCGCAACATGTTTAGACATACGCTCAAAAATCACATGGATCACTGTGTGCTCAAATTCTAAAAAATGCAAAACAAGAGAATATTGGTAGGAAACAACTCAACATATGCAGTATGGGCAAAATTCATGAACAAAATAATTACCGTCTGCTTTGAAATGTTGCCTCACCTAATATTTTTGTTACAGAAATACTGGAGGAAACTAGCAGGATTCATTGTGGCACTGTTTCTGACCTTGTGGCATAGTGATCTGTTTCGACCACAGTAGGGAAAGTCTTGTGATGTTCTCCGATGAGAACAAACAGTTTGCCAATAGCCCCCGGCTATCTCGATGTGCAAATAAGCACAGTGTTTCCCCTGGCCAGATCGATGTGTCTCGATTAGGTTGCCAGGGCCAAAAGAAATGCGGTGGCTTTCCTATTCCTCTGCTACCCAAACCTCTCTACGTGCAGACAAATATGTGACTGCACATACAGAAATGCATGCAAGCAAAAATGACACACAGACGTCATTCGTCCCATGGTATTTAACACATACATCCAAATAGTGTAGCGACCTGCTCAAAATCAATGGACATTTGCAACAATCAATGGCTGGATTCCCATGAGGAGTAATTAGAAAGGCAAACAGGCAGCGCTGCCTCTTTTCTTCTCTGTCGATCACAGAGTCCCCCACTAAGTGCTTCTTCACCGCAGGGTGAAAACAGTCTAATATAGCAGGGATGCATCTAAGTAGGGATTAAATATATAAGTATATTTACACACATATATAATAAAAAGTTGTTGTTGTTGTTGACATTTTTTGAAAATGAATGGAATATGAGATTGTGTTACAGAAGGAATATGCTGTGGCAGCTTTCAACAGGTAGCTAAGGAGACATAATGACATAATTACTTGCTTTGGCTCCCAGCATGTCTTTCAGTCCGCGTTTACTTAAAGGCCAGAGGCTTCCTGTCCATCTCAAGACTGCTGCAGATCTCTGAACATTAAAACAAAAATGAAGGCGTTCATGTTTTATATCAACACTTTCATTCTACTTTGAGGATGATCAGTCACCAAGCGATTCTGTTTTCATGCATTTATGCATAACTATTTTGGACCAAATAAAAAAAAGCCAGTATAGAAAATGGGGGAACAGATGGAGGGATTTTGGATGTTCTTATTGAAATGATTTCGTCTTCTCATCAAAACAATTTGTCTAAATTAATTTTTCTCTCCTAGCATCATAAATAATGAAAATGCTGACCATGAAGGCAAAAAAGCCTTCCTATGCACCAATCTAAATAAGCTACACTATAGCACTTTACTGCACAATAGCCACTCTTACACCAAATGAACCACAAAACCTACAGTAAGGAAAAGAAAACAGTGCGGGATAGTCTTTATCTTCCTGCTTGGCTCTTTTTTTAACAAGTCTGAGAAGGCTTGTCAGCCTCAGGCCATCTCCGCAACTAACAAGACTGTGGCTGTGCATGTTCATTCTGTATAAGGGGGGAAAACAGATGAGTGTGAGATCCTCGGATTAAGCCAGGACTACTGCATTTTAGCAAAATCAGTGACAAGTCGATAGACAGAGCAATAATCCTCCAAAAATCATTAGACGATCCAGGTCTTGACGTAAAAGAACCCGGACCATGTGACTTTCTGTCTGCTGCTTGTGTGGCAACTCAATGAGCTGCGCAGCATGTTGACATTTGGTCCATCACATTTCCATCACTGAGCGAGCTTCATAGTAAATCCACTGCAAGAGGAGCCATGGTGTCTCCAGATCATTGTGATATGTAGCGCACAGTCATTGCTGCTGTGTGCTCGAATGCTAATGTTTTGTAAAGGGGGTAAGCAAGGACACATACAGATAAGAGATGGGCCTTGGCTTATCTAAAAGAACGTCTAGCCATGCTTCACACAGGAAACCCAAACTGTGACACGACAAAACTGTTTTAGGAGACATTAAAGACCAACAAAAAAAGTGGTCCAGTGATTTCAATCAAAGAATCATTATTGAAAAGCAAACAGTAGGACTGCTGGGGTTTTTTTCATGCTTTGCAGTCATGTCAGGTACCACGCTGAGCCTCTTCCCATTGTGTACTGTGTGAATTCATTTTTGCAATTTTGCACTTTAGTGAAGAAAGCAGTAAACATTATGCATGCACACACACACGCGCACACACTATATGCTTGAGCATGACTCTGAAGTCGCAGCTTACCTCAAGAGCACTGACCACAGTTGATCCTTTTCGTCTTGGTCGTCTGTGCTGCAACTGTTAGGAGACAAAAAGCAAAGTGGTTGATGTTAATAAATAACATCCACTCATGTCAAATTATTTTATGTAAAGTTAAGTAATCATAAAGGTGCGGCACTGATATCTGTTCTATTACAACACACCTACTCACTGTGCTTACTTTAACATCAACATACTGACAAACATCAGTCAGACATGATGATCTACTTGAAACTTAACACCCCACCGTATTTTTATCACTCTTAAGTAACACTAATCTGTAACTGTGCTGTGCATTGCACCTGAGATAATTAGCATTCATATTGGTTTTGAAGGACACTGGGAATCGTTTTACACTTGAGACAAGAACCAGTACTTGATGGAGACTTACACAAGCACTCGCCCCACGAGCTCCTCTCATCATCCTAATTAGGCAGCCATATTGTCTGAGCACCTGCACTTAGCAATCAGTGTCTGGTCAGGTTCAAGCGTTTATTAAAGATAGGTTTAAAGTGTGTGCGTCTGTATATGTAGATAAGAACACACGAGCAGATCATGCTGGCGTCACTTTTAGATTAATGTTTTTAAAATATACTTTTTATCTTCATAAAGTTCCTTCTTTCACTCAGTCTGAATTAAATGTATCTCTTATCAACTGTGAAAACAAAACAGCAGTACATTTAAACTCATTTCTCTGCCAAACGACTGGCGCCAAATTAGAGAACAAAGACAATGAAGGCAGCGCAGACGGAGCTCCACAGTCAGCTCATCTGATTTACACTAACGCTAACATCGCACCAGACACCAGGCACAAACACATCCGAGCAAAAAGCGAATAAATAACGCTGTGCAGAAGCCACAATAAAGGACGGATCGTTTGTTGCTGTTTTCGGGAGCTCCTGCAGCACTAAGGTGTCCTCTTTAGTGACAGCTTACAAAGACTGCGTTGACAACAATGAACCAGTTTAATGTGTTAAAAATGAGACTTTCGTAAACAACTGAAGCTCACTCAGTCAGCTGGGTGAAGCCACAAGCTGTGCTTTTGATTCAGTCTCTTCGTTATAGGAATATTCCACACACACACACACACACACACACACATATATACAATCTGTATCTTGTTCCCGTTTTGTTAGGCTATGAAAAATCAAACAGAGCCTCTGAATGAGTCTACGAGAGAGTGACTTATCATAAGTCTGGATATTTACAGATGGTGATTATAAATTATAAATTTCATTACATGCAGAGAGAAAGGCGACATCTGACTGTGCTGACATGCATCCAGTCACATCTGCTGTCGCAGCAGACAGTGCCTTTGGTGAGTGTGTGTGTGTGTGTGCGTTTGTGGTTTAGGGGGGATTTTTATTTTCTCAGCTTTCTGTTTGTCATGTCATTTATTTCTGGGGAACATCCACCAGCTTCGGGGAGTGAGTGACAGAACAAGAGCGGAAGATGGAAGAAGCACAACGGTGTGTGTGTGTGTGTGTGTGTGGGGGGGGGGGGGGGTGTCAAAAAGAGAGAGAAAGATCAAAAAGATAAAGATGGTTACTTGATTTTCACACTGTCCAAATCCCCGAAACCAGAACAACCACTGTGACACACTCACACCTCGACTCGTAACACAGCCGTCCTCTGACACCACACACACACACACACACCATTAAAATCTGGCACTGGGAGCAGAGAGCAGCTGCAGTGTGCACCACACTTACCACATGTACTCAGTGTGTTTGCTAACAGCCAAAATCGCTGCAAAGCATGGACCGGCTCACCCTCATTAATATCACTGGGGGATGCAACATAAAACAAGGCATCCAGTCATTTACACAAACAAACAACTATGAGGCAAACTACAATTGAACAAAGGGCTTTGGTTCTATTGAAACAAAAGAAATAAATAAACCAAATTAGGACTAAAAAATGTTTGCAGACGTGCTTCCCCACTGACAATAATGGCAACGTGCTATGGACTTGAAGTACTTGAATGGTGCTCCACAACAATCACTGTCACCAATTTAAGTCCTTAAAGTCAATCAAGTTATGCAATTCCTGTACATGATTTTATTTTTAAATATTTTAAATAACAGTACATTTCCAGATTTTTCATTTTTTACTAAAAGAAAAAAACAATAGTTTTTACAATGCCATTCCAGAGTATTTACTTTACTTTATTATTTTCTTTCCACTGTCATATTTGTTGAAAGCATTTGTTGCTGAAAGCATTGCACTTTACATATTTGCCTGGCCAAGACCTTCTGTCAGACGACAAACATCTCAGCTGTTTGTCCTCATTACAGAACAGCCTCTAACTGCCCACCTTTACCTCGCTGCACCCCTCCCTTTCCGCTCCTTTGCCCCCCATCGGCCTGAGACGTCTATTCCTTAAACTCAGCAAAGCAAGCAAACCTGCTAGCTTTAATTAAAACAGCCTCTTATGTTGTGCTTTCTCTTCCTCCATCCTCATGTCGCAGATGACATAATGGTGCTGGGAACTTGCCTCCACAGAGCTGACTCTGACTGACCCTTGCAAAATTTAGGTGTGTTGCATGTTTTTATGATGAGATAACGAGAAACAAGTCCCATCTCATCCTTTCTTCCCAGCGTCTGGCTTTAATCTGGATTCCTGAATTAGAGGATCATTCTGTGAATTACTGGAGGAGGTTCTACTAATAAGGAATGACTATATTAAATTATTTGAAATGTGCAGAAAATCAATGAGCAAAAAACTTGTGTGCTGGTTAATGGCGCATGGGGTACTTTTCAATTACAACAGGCTTCCCAGTGTGTGAAATAACAAGCAACGACCTTGTTCTGTTTGAAGGTCAACCTTTCTTAGGCAAATAACGATTTGTGAAGCTAAATCAATGAGGCTCATTCAAGCCGTTTTCCTCCAATATTGTTCAGGGACTAACTTTGGTGCCATTGATTAGCTGATTTATAGCTTGCATCTGCTGTGGGATAGCAGTGAATATAGAGCTGCTCATTACAGAAGAGAAGAGAAGAGAAGAGAAGAGAAGAGAAGAGAAGAGAAGAGAAGAGAAGAGAAGAGAAGAGAAGAGAAGAGAAGAGAAGAGAAATTTAAAAGTCTTAGATTAGCATTTTATCATATATCATATTGACCAAACACGCTGACAAAGCTTAACACAGCAATTTTTACTGTATGCAGAAACATCAATATGAGAAGAGCAAAAAATAAAAAAAATGAATGGGTTGCTGGAGAATTCTGGCACCAGAGTTCATACCTGGAACTGCAGCAAACATCACCCACACTGACTCAAAAACATACACACACACAAAAGCCCTTTCTCAGTGGACCCAAAAGTGTAAACACATGAGATATCCTGAGGTGTAGGTGCCTGGGAAAAAACACTGGGACACTGTGATAGATTTGTTATCAGCACTGTATCCAGTTATTTTCCTGCAGCCATAACTTAAACTGACAATGAAGTAGAACAAAAAATTAAATTTTACCAGATTCTTCAATCTATAAGTACCAGTTACACTGTCACATCTAGCCTTCTCCATTCTCCTTGAGCTCTGCTTTTCAATTTGTTCCCTTCTCTCGACTCATAAAACCGATACAACCTGCATTAATACTCCCTCTTCCCTCTCTCTTTTCTACTCCTTTTTATTTCCTCTCCCTTCTTATCTGCGCCCCTGAAGGGCTTGTCTGTCTACTCAACAGCTGAAGCAAGGCGTCCACTGGTCTCGGCCTGGCCCTTATTATCAGAGCATGACAAGGAGCAGCAGTGTTGACTTGTCAGCCTAATAAACATCCTTTATGGCACCCGCCTGGGTGTGTTTTGATGGGAGTCAGCCTGCGACCAGGCAGTGGACCACTGATTTCATGGATGGCACAGAGCGCTTATAAGACAGGCTACAATTGTTTTGCTATGCACAACCATACTTATGACAGCCACACTCCTAAATGCTCTCCAGTTATGAGGTGTGGTTATGAAGAAAAAGGCACATAGAAATAGAAAGAGGGAATTAAAAAGTCTCTTACACGGGTCAAGTATGGCAGCACCCTGGAGGGGAAGACATTTAATCACAACCTGCTTTTTCAGACCTTTACATAAGACATTTTTAAGTGTTGTTTTACAGGTCAAGGTCACTAAGGCACATTTTCACATTTTATCTCCAATTTTGTGAGGTGAGGTCTAATGCGGCAGTTGAACAATCCATTTACATAACTTGCAATAGCAAAAAAAAAACCATTTTATTACTCCCCTAGCACTTTATCTATCCTCAGCATTTGACAGCATTAAACGTGGACCACACTGAGAGGGACAAAAGGATGAGACAAAGAAAATAACTAGAGAGAAAGAGTGTGAGAGAAAATTCACTGCTCATGAGTGGAAGTGAATCACTGTTCAGCACCATGGACAGCAACATTTCTTGATTGCCAACAGAGGGGGGAAAAGAACAGACAAAATGTTCCTCTTTAACCTTTTGTCCACTAGCAGGATATAATCATTCATAACAGGTGGGCAGGAAGATATGTCATCTTAGCAAGCAAGCTGCCTGAAAGGCTCAGAGTTAAAGTTCATTAATATCGAATGCAGTTCTGGGAAATTATAAAATATTAATCAAATACTTCACATAGCATGAGGCAGATATGGGCTCTTTTGTTTTTCAAGCCATGAATAAGTCAGTGGATGTTACTAATGTTTGACCATTTGTAAAGCCCTTTTTTCTAAATCAAATGTTTCTGACAGTAAATAGACCTCTCAGCTAAAAGCATGATGCATTGTGAGGCCGGTGTCTGGTCTTATTAAACGTTTACTGAACTTGTTTATTGACCCACGACTACAGATTAACATGTCATCTTGATAATCAACGATATTGCAACCTGAATGACAAAGTTTAAAAAAGGAAACATTTCACTGATGCCTTCAAGACATTTTGAAAAATAAAACCCAAAGGGGAACGGCAGGATTGAAGCAAGCAGTGACCACATTCAGTCTAATCCAGCTTTGATTGTATTTGCTATCTTTTGACCTGGTCATCTGTCACAACACAATGCAATCAGCAATGGCAGAATGGCAGCATTACAGAGCTTTATAAAGCAACAGCAGTAAAGCAGGCAAACCTGCCAACTCATAAAACTGTCAGAGCGACCTTCACTTACCCTCAGTATTGATGGTCCAATCATAGAGATATGAATTAGTACCTTCAGGGATTTCTTAAAATGAGGCATAATTCTTGGATATGTCTAAGGAAAAAGGAATAAATCATGGTGTGACAACATGGCATCACCCAGAGAGCTGGAGAAGATGAATTTCAAAAGCATGTTTTTCCTCATTCCACCCAACCGTATTAAGTGTTGTGGTCCGGATAGTGATTAGAAGTTCAACTTGACCGACTGCAAACACTGAATACCTAGAAAGCCAATATATCTTAGGTGTAATTTTTCTTTTATTCCCTCTCTCTTGCTTTCAACTGCAGCAAACGCATAATTTGCATGGAAGGGAAATATCAGAATTTAAATTTTGCTGGTCAGCATCTCAAGCATCCATTATGTGCAGACAGGGCTCTGCTTAAAAGTATAAAAACGGCTTCTCGCAATGCTTTTCTCAGGGTCGTCTTTCTTCTTCTAAAGATGCATCACCTTGAAAATTAAGTTACAATCTGCAGTGAATTGGAAAAAAAATGGCGACTGCTTCATTCTCTCTGATTAAACATAAAATCTAAAGAAGAAACAAAAAATGAACAGTCATTTAAGATATTTTGTTGTAGATTTTCTGTCTGACACAAAATGAAAGCATTATGAAATCAGTGCCAATGGCTCTGTTCTCTTCATCTTTGTCCAGCTTTTATATTCACTGTATTTAGCCGTTCCCACTATAAATAGATGTCAGTGTCCATTACTGCTTCTGGAGTGCAGAAAGACCTTGTTGTACTTTCCGAGCTCTCTCTGCCCATCACCATTTCTGCTTTCAGATGCTAAATGTACTACAAACTCTATTATTTTATTAATACACTACTTTAAGTTTCCTGTGTAGAGTCGCCTCCACTAAAGCAACGTGTCTTCATCTGGAAAGTGGTGGTCACTATTACACAGTAAACAATTTGCATGTGCTGATTTTAAAGAGTATTGTGTTTCTTTCAGCTTTCTGTAAAAGTCAGTGGGGTTGAAAAGTAAATGTCAAAGAAAAAAAGGAAGTTTTCAAACCACATCCAACAGTTAGTGTTTATTTCGTTGAATTAATAACTATTGACTATTTTAAATTGCATTTCATATGCAGGTTTTTTTTTCTATAACCTGTTTCACAAAGAAGCAAGGTTGTTTTATGACTATTAAAATGTGATATGGTTTAAACTGCTTTATAAATACACCAAGAAAGTCAACAGAGAGTCAGAGCATTCTACCAGTTGATTTTTTTTTTCTTTTATTTATTTTTTGTGGTAGAACTAAGGCTGACTTATCTGTTACTAATTTCTATATTATTAAAGGGAGGCAATGAGCCTGCATGGCAGAAGCCCTTTTGATTCTTCTTTGTATATGACATGATTCACTTAATAAAATATTATATAATATACATACATATTGTAAGCTTTCATTCTTCATTATAAAAGCAATGATCAGGCCAAGCCAACAAAGGACTTACACTGCCGTGTTTGCTGTGACTGTGGCTGACATGGAAAATCGAAAATGCTCTTGTAAAGGTGCAGAGCACATTTCTCCTCCAATTGAACGACTGTGAATATGTGATGCATTATAAATGATAAAAAAGCGCATGGGCCGAATATAAAGTGGTAAATGAAACACGGATGTCAGAAACTAGATAAATGCATTGCTCATCACAGCACAAATACGGGAACAAGTGGGGAAAAATTATACACAAGTAAACACACGATGCGTACAGGTGCTAATGAAAAGCAAATGCATTGTGTGTGGCAAATGTCTATGTTGACAGTACTGTCAGCCTGTGCAGCTGAATGTGACAGTTTGGTAATCATAGTGACAGGGGCAGGTGATTTGGATTCAACTGAAATGCATAATAAATGCATCCTGTATCCAAACCACTAGCAACCCTACACCTGTCTTAAGCACATGTCTAACAGGAAACTACACATACACTCACAACCACTCACACACACACACTTTGATGTACATGCAATGCATACTTGTCCCACTGAGCCCACGTGTGCACAGAGGTGTTTGCTCGCTTATCAACTCAAAGATGAAACACAGCACTGCTGTCAGGAAAAAGCACAGCACAGTTGGTGGGGACCACGGCACAGCACCTGAGCACTGGACAGGTTTTTATCATTTCTGCCAGATATACAGAAGCAACTGAGAGGTTTGTTTATGTCTTTGGTTTAATTCTTTCTGTTTCTTTCCATGCCATGTTTTTAAGCCCTGATGTGTTTTTTTACTTGGTCTCCACTACTCCACTAGCTCTCCTTTCAATAAGAAACCCAAAACATGGTTAAAACACAAAAGTGACACTGACAGTGACTAATTATTTTCATTGCCCTACATTTTGTCATCGACAGACAGGCAATCTGTGAGGTGTATTTTTAGGAGATTTCTAGTGTTCCCTTTTGTAACGGTTGAGTCATCGCCAAGCAGCGATCTGTCATCCAGTCATCTGTCTGAAAGGAGTCCCACAAGTACATCTGCTTCAAATTAACAAAAGCCTGATGAATGGATCCTTTGACATTGTTTAACTACAGTTTCATCGATGTGACCTACTAATTTATTGATTGACAGGATGATTAATGAGCAAGGGGGTTCAATATGGATTCGTTTCAAGCCTTGATAAAGGAAATATGAGCTGTTGCATCATATGTGAAAATCCATACTGAATGTTGAACATTTCTGTCAGCTCTTTAAAGTTTTTCAAGGACAAATTAAAAAGTGGAACGTGTCACTTTAATCAAATGCTGGATATAACAGTTTTGAGCCACACGCATCACATCGCATTTCTTATGAAGGCCAAACAGTGAATCCTGAAACTGCTCCATTGACAGTGATCAGCAAATATTTTTGACTGATTTTTATTGACTGATTGTTCTCTAAAGGTCATTCCAGTCAATGGACCAGCCTCAGATTATTTATGTTGCATTTTTTTTCAAAAGCTCCAATAAATCACGTTCATGTATCTGGCTCAAACCCACCCCCCCAAAATAAAACAGACCAACATGGACTGCAGCCACATGTGGAACAAAAGATCAATGAGAGTACTTTTTTTAAAACAGCAGGTTTGTCCTCTAGCCAGAGACAGAAATGATCTATGTAGATCTCATTAGCCCCCCATGATGACAGACGTACGACCAAATGATTAATGACCAGCAGGAGAAACAGGAGAATTATTGACGTGACCTTTAGTGACGCCTCTGCTCAGGAGCGAACAGATCCCAGTCTTCCACTGAAATGATCCACTCTGACATTTCCATCTTTCCCACTTTTGCCCCTCTCTCTCTCTCTCTCTCTCTCTCTCTCTCTCTCTTTCTGTCTTTAAAGTCAGACCTGGTTAATTTTTGTATTTTAGAAAATTACCAATATGCAGACAAATTACTCTAACGTTTTGTAGGGGGATTGAAATTATTCTGTCAGCAGGATTCTATCCGACCAACAGTGTCCATAAAACTGTTAATTTCAACTTTAATGAAATTGCGGCTGAACAGTCATCTGCCAAACGCATTTCATGGACACATCTATTGTGGGGAGGGAAAAAGTGAAAGTCAATAACGGCAGATAGTGTCATCTCAGATGATGAGGTTTTAATGATGGGGAGCCGTCCAGTCACCTTTCCACAGCCCCAAGAGATAAAGGACCACCAATGGTGAGCAGAAATGCTGGAGGAATTAATTCAACATTATGTGTGTGTGTGTGTGTGTGTATGTGTGTGTGTGTGTGTGTGTGTGTGTGTGTGTGTGTGTGTGTGTGTGTGTGTGTGTGTGTGTGTGTTTGTGGAGGGGGGGTGTGTACAGAAAAGTGATGTTGATAAGAAATCAAAACAGAGGAGGAGGAGGCAGCTAAGGAGGAAGCAAAGGAAGACATACACTGAACAGTGAACTAGTATGTACTACTAGTAGTCTGCCATATATTTTCATTATATACAAGATGAGCTGATACACAAAGGGCTTGTAGCAGAAAGGTAGGGAGGGTATGGAGGAGAGGGGTGGGGGGGGCAATGAAAACAGACAGATGCAGGGGAAAATGGAAAGCCTGTTGGAGGAGGAGGACTGGTGGCAGGTAGAGTGGCTAAAAAAGCAGCAAAAAGGAAGATGAGAGAATATCGAAGAGCATTAATGAAGGAGGAGAGGAGGGTGGGGACCTTCAGCGATCGGCGCGTTCCAAGCCCTTGCGATTAATTGGTCTGAACTAACACAGATGTTTGCATTTTGCCTGAAGTCCATGCTTACCAATCCACTTTCTTGTCCTCCATCGGCAGTCCAGATCATTATCGATCGCGGCGAGCTGCAGCCTGATTCATCTAGTTTGCTCTCAACATCCTGACCTGTCAGCCTCAACTGGAGAGACTCGAAAGCGGCAGAGTCATTGATTTCGCTTGATGTGAGGAGGCTTTAACAGGTCCCCATATGTGTGCAAAACTCAGACACGCAGAAAAAAAGGCTTTTTGATTTTCACTTAAAAACGATTCAACGTTTACTGTGCATGTCGATTCCTAAAATAAATCAGCAACAACATTTGCATTGTCACAGCGGCAAAGTGGCCTGCATTTAATGTTTAAGATGCTGCTGTTTTTGCATCTCCACGTGTTCTGCTCTGAAGCCTTATTATATCTGCTTGCTCCAACTTTGATGCCCTACCAGTGATCACACAGCACCTTGAAACAAGAGCTGAATGCTGAATTAAAGTGCTTATTCTATATTTATATGTTTTTATGAATCACATGACAGTCCTTCAAAATAAAAGAATAACTTTAGAATAATAAAGAATGATGTTTACCGTACGGGTTTCTGCTTATCACGTGGCTAAGTAAGATATATATATTTACTTAACTGTAATTTCCCAGCTTGGGATCAATAAAGTAACTCTATCTATCTATCTATCTATCTATCTATCTATCTATCTATCTATATATCTATCTATCTATCTATCTATCTATGGCTATAAACTTTACTCAAAGTGTTTTTTTGTTGAGCTATTCTCTTGGCCAATCTCCAAGAGGCAATCGTTTTTATTGACAAGCGATACGGGAGCGATATGTCTTAACCTTCAATGTAATGGGAAACCTGGGACTCGCTGGTGTAGTGTGTCGCCTCGGACACGCTCCATAATATTTCTGGTGTCATGAAATTGAGTGCAGGTCCCAGCTGTGTCATATCAACAGCCCTGTCTTTCCATCCATCTTTTCTCCTTCTCTTTCATTCACCGTTAAACAGAGATGAAGCAGAACTACAAGAAAGCGTGAAGTGCTTGGCTTCATCTGCTCAGGCCCGGAGAGCACAGCCTCATACAGCAGGGGCTTTCAAGGCTGACATTTTCAAAATGGCTCTGAGAGCAAGTGTTACTGTAGCTACACAGACAGCCCTTTGAAAAGACTGAATATATACAGTATTCTCACACATGCTGGATAGTTGTGCATGAGTAGTCTGTAATCAAAGCCCCACTGTACGTCAATATCTCTTTGCAAACCTTGTTTCTGCTACAACTATTTTATCTTTTGCTTACATCTGTCATGACTCAGTTACACCACGTTGTCCCTGGAGGTTAAGAGCTTTGTAAGTCCTCCGATCGTTTCCAAAGACAAGGAGAGCAAATAATGAGAAATAAGGTCATAGATGGTTGAAAGCGTTTTAGAAAGATCCCTCCTCCACAAAATCCAATAACCAGGAAAAGTACTGCTGGAAAAACAACAACAACAAAAAACTAAGTCAAGGCCTGGAGATGAGCATAAATAGAGTTAATAGAGGAGGCTGTATAAACATACCCATTTGAAAAAATCCAAGAAATGGATACATTTAAAATTTAAAAAAGTAAAATATATGAATCAGATATTTATTTTCCTATGGCGTAATGTTTTAAAGTTTTTATGGTGGAAAAGTGATGTATTATAAGTTTTAAAAAAAAACATATATTCAGATTTTAAATTTGTCTTATTGAATCAATGCTCAAATTAGCGCACATCATTATGAAAACGTACAACGTATGATAATAAAGGAAAAGCGGTGCAAAAACCCTGAGTTGGCGCAAAATAAAACTACACAGACAGACAGACAAAAAACAAACATGTATGCACTGAATGACTACGGCTAAAAAACTGTCCTGAACAGTTAATTATTTTAAATTAAATTAGAATTCACACAATTGTATTATGTAAATAAATGTTATTATTAATGTCCATTCATTTCTCATACTTGCAATGACTAAGACCAGTTAAGAAGTGGACAATGGGTCGATGGAGCTGATAAATGGCTCATCTTGCTCCTGTGAAAGGTCGGAGCTCTCATTATTTACAACACTGAATCTTTGTCATGGCTCAGTGACACTGACCTTGCACAGACTCAATGTCCCTCTGTCAATAACTGTGAGTATATGGGTCATTTTCTCTATGCACTTACAGACTTGCAGGTTTACAGTATGCACATAAACGTATTGATCTATGCATGCAGATGCAAGCATACACACACAAACACAGGTTAAAAAACACGGAGTACGTCTCAAATGACCTTGGTCTAGATTAACAATGGTCCTGGAGGAGTAGACCTCATTTAGAAATCCTCTGAGAGACCTACTGTGTATTTTTGCTGCTCTTCGTGACCATACACAACTACACTGAAAATGACACCGAAATTGTAATCATTAGTAAACCTAACAGACAAGACCTAGACCCAGACCTCGACCTGACTAAATATTTATTTATTATTTATTTCAATACAAATATGTGATAATTAATGTTTTCAAATGGGCTACAGGCAACACTAACAACACAAGTGAAAAGAAAACCTCAAGATCCTAGGTCAAATGTGACAGCTACACTCACATCATGTAGTAAACACGCAACAACAAGTAATTCCTCCAAGCTCCAGTGTGCACTACCTATGTTAAAAACAGCTTGGCGATGTGTAACAGCAAATTTTTTGCGAGATGTTTTACAAAATCAGTAGACTAAATCGTATTAAGTTGCTGTGAGCTGTACATTTCCTGTAATTAAAGCGGCAGGATGATGCGAGGTAGCAGGAGGAGTTGACCCCAGAGAGTAGCTTTAAAACGAGAAGCACTCGATCTGCAGCTACTGAGGCCAGGAGCTGCACACTGCACTGCACACGGACTGACCAACACAAACTACCACTCGACTCTCACAAACCTCAGTGAACTGCAAGGTCTTTGGATAACGATTCAAAGTTTCAACATTCAGAGAGCAGCTTTGCAATTTATATGAACAGAGGCAAAAAGTCCAAAATAATCGAGTTCTCAGAAGCATTAAATTTGTTCTTGTACTTTTCTGCTAGTGAATTACTGTGCTTGCTCAAAAAAAAAAAAACAGCACAGTTTAAGAAATCATAACTGTGGCGACACAACCAACATGGAAGGTCAAAAAGAGGATAGAGAGTATTCCCTGGATGCCTGACGCCTGAGGTATATTTCAACCCAGCTAGAATGTCTCAGGAAAGGAGAATGGAGGGATGGTTGCAGTCTGTCAGATGACAGGCTTGCTGAAAATAATTCACCAATCAGTGAAGTACAAAAATACAAACAATTGTCAGTAAAGTTAAACGCCACATTTTGCGGTACACTTTCCTGATTATCCCTGACTGATGACTAATAATAACAGTAATATGGTGCCTTGCCTAGATTACTTTGGCTAGTTTATGAATAGAATGTATCAATCATCCCCCAGTTCCCATTTCATCTACTGCCACTGACTACGGCTGATGATTCACAATAATGATAATTTTGGGATTTGTCTAATGATACTGCTGAGACAAGCAATCTTGGCAGACTGATGCTGCACCCTGTCATTATGTACAAGGCCACCGCAGTTCACATCAGCTGAATCTTCAATGTCAAAGCCCTAGGTGTTGTTTTGATGTGGGACAAAACATGCCCTTGATGAGTTATGCCCCGCCGCGGCACCCTTTGTATTTATGGGTCCCATCCAGCTGCCTGCAACACTGGGAAAAAAAATGGCAAATCAGCATATAAATGACTGCGCTATTGCAAGTGCTAAGAAAAACATCAACCCACAAGTCCATTATATTAATTAGAGTCGCCCTCGCCACGGCAGGCAACGGCTCCAGTCGAACTAGGGTCGAGTTGTGATAAATGAAAGGCCGGAGTATGAATACAGCCTTGGCCAGTGATATAGCAGAACACGTGAACAACTGCTCCCTTTTGTTTATACTGACCTTGTAATTAATCAGACAGGGATAGTAAGGATGGTGTAAAAAATGTGTAGGAGGCAAGGCAGCGAAAAGAAGGCGTGGGATTTAAGCCCCCTAAGAATAGACTACACTGAGAAATACTAGGTAAATACCCTTGTTGTCCATAATGCTTCTAAAATGCTGCTGACATAATATCATGGACTATACCATGGATCAAGGGTTTAACATTTAACTTGGAATGCTATCCATCTTGGAAATTTAGCATGTATTTTTTTTTATTATGGAGCACAATGTTATTGGAGGTGGCTGTGCAATCAGATCCACTTGTGCTCTCACACAAACTCAAGACCCTTTGTAATTCAGGTGTACCATAACCAACGCCATTGGACTGGCTGCTTATAATCTGGACTCAACCTGAGTCACAGAACTGGTTTGGTGCACTCTGCACTTCCTTGTTTATGCATAAAGAGTGAGAGTCCTCTGCATTTGGCCCACATCTCAATAAAAGGAATGTATTATGATGAAGCTCCAGAGGTAACCTGCCTTGAAAAAAATAGCTCATATAGTACTCACTAAATTAGACTTAGTTGGGTAACTTGGAAACATTTGGATTTAATATACTGTGTGCAACTCTAACTTGGGCTAAATATTTAGGACTATTAAAAACATACATGAAAACCAGAGAAAATTAAACTCGTAATGTATGCAACAGAAACCCCAAGGCTTGTTTATTTTAAGTCTCCCACCCTTTTAAAAATTCATTAACAAGCAAGGTTAAACATTCAAGCTGTTGATCATTTGCATGTGAATTTATTTGATTTCGTTTGGTAATTATAAAAATGAATGGGAAGTTGCGCTGTGACCTCGAGAACCATGATCGGCCTCAGAAGAAATACAAGAAACAAATGGGAAATAAACAGGAAAAGAATGAAAATTACAAATGGACATGGTACTACTGCTTCTTATGCTTTACTAGTTTTATAACGGCTCTTGACCAGTTGCAAACATTATTCAAAAGGGCACATAACAGAGGGAGAGTTACATGTTTATTTAGCAAATACCAGAGTTTTATACCAGCTTCAGAAAAAAAAAAAGCATAAATATGGCACATATTTATGCAAGCGCTATAATTCAACCACTGGAAAATATAGCCATGAACAATCTGATGCATTACAAGAATTTATAATGAGTTGTGCAAGACCAGCTGTTGATAAATATGTAGCTCTCTGGCTGCTACAGCGTGTATTTAAACAGAGAGATTTAATAAAGAGTCCAGAGCGTATGAAGATGAGTTACTGTGCTAAGCAGTCAGGCAAGATGTCATCCACTGATTAACTTCAGTGCATTTGATGAATAAAGTTCCGACATCTATGAGACATAGAGCAGCATCTACTCACAAGGCAAATTATTACATTTTTCCTATACCCATGCTTCCATTTCTCACTGCACTTACTTCATCTGTTTGTTTGGGAGAATGCAAAACCCACTGCAAAGGATCATAATACATATATCAGGTGCGTCTATGTGAAGACAGACTTAAGTCTTAAGTCTATTTCCTATTTACATCCACTTTAATTAGCACTCTCCTGTATAGTATTGCAGTGTCTGGGTTACAGTACTAGAAGCTTCATAATTTGACAGTGAAAAACCAGGCAGTCTTTGTTTTTTAGACATAAACTCCTTATGCTGAAATATAGCACAATAATAACAGACCTCCATTGTCCTGAGGGTCAAAAGTTTTCTAATATATAGAACTATTTACAATAAAAACTTTATATATCGACAAACTTTCAAGCCTCTAGCAGTGATCACTCAAGTTACAGTTCACCGGTTCAGTGAATTGAACATCCAACATCTCACTGTCAAAACAAAACTGACTTTGTTTGTTACACAGCCTAAACGCAAGTCTTCCAGTTCTGCTAGTGCATGCTTTTATTTACAGCCTTACAGACCCCATACCTGTTTCAATCTACTAACTAGCTGCAGGTGTTTCAGCAGGTAACCACGTTAATTACACCAACACCTGTCATGAAGAAGAGTCCAGAACGGTTGGAGAGGAAGACAGTTCTCTCTAATAGATAGAGAGAACGATGAGAATGTGAGGCAGACAGAGATAAATATAAAGACAGTGACAACAAAATAAATAAAAGAAGAGAGAAAGGAGGAGGGAGAAGGAGAAGGCGTGTGTTGGGATTGTTTGTTTGCCCATACCTGCCTTTATCTCTTTGCCGTGTGCTTTGTTGATCACAACAACATGATCAACATTATTATGGTGGCAGCTTTGGCTGCGATTGAATAGACTGATCAGCTTGGCCTCTCCCTTCGATGTAGCCCTGCCCTGCTGCCCATGACTCCGCAAAACATTCAGCTGCTTGGCAGCAGAGAGGGGGCTGGCGGCCAGCGAAAGAAACTAATTGTGGCTTTGCAAAATGAAGACTGAGGCGCACTGAATGAGCTCATTTTCTGCCCCCTCACACCGTCTCATCTGCATTGGCACAATGACACAATGCGGCGCTCTGATGCGCAATCCAAGATGGAGACATCCAACATTTCAGCAAAACAAAATAGGCCCAACATCCCTTTATAATATTCATAACATCAATTCTAATTCACAATATTCAAAAGTTCAATTTTTCGAGGAGCAGATCCTTTAAAACTGGGAGAACTAAATAATCCTTCCAACGTTTTAAATGATGTAATTTCACCGCACAAGTCACCGCCGCATTTTTGGCGAGGGTGGACCCAATTGATGATGCAGAGCTAATCAAACCTGGATAGATAGGGAACATCCAGCTCATTTCTCATATCAAGAGTCCCGCGGCTGACAAAAATAGCCAGGTGGCACCATCAGTTTAATAGGCTTTACAGCCATTAAAATGGACCTCTTTGTTAAATGTTGCTTGCACATAAGAGTGATTCACTTCGCGTTTCCAAAGGGCCTCTTGAAAGCCAAACATGCACACTACCTCTTCTGCAACAAACCTCATCTGAACTCAGTGTCACAAAGCTAAAGGTTGAAAGATTTACGCTTGATCACCTATCAAAAAAAGATCTATACCATACAAACACACACATACATGCACACACACTTATTCTGTCTGCCTTCCTCACATCAAACACCCCCTCAGGCACAGTGGCAACACGGAGCTGCTCAGGTGAAGTGATTTACCTGTTGAACAGGAGGATACAGGTTTGAGAGCCACCATTTCTCACTGGGAGGTGACACCATCTCCCAAAAAGTCGTAAAGAGACATGGCAGCATCCAGATAGCAAGTATAGTTCACGTCTATGGCTGCATCCAGCTGTACTTTACAGTGTTCCTTTGAAGATTGCTGTATTAAAATGTATTTCATTAAATAATGTGCACTATTTGCTAAACACTGCCATAAACCAGATGGGGAGACAAAATAGATACCGTACTTAAATTACCCCTGGGAGCTATTGGGTTGTTGCATTTCCAACTTTAGTGAGGGTGAACACACTGAGTTGGCAAGTCTTGCCTTCCTGAGCTCTGCTCTTACACACTATACTGAGTGTGCCAGACATTGCTAAAAGGCCAGCTGTGCGCCTCTGTTTGCTAATTGACTCATGTGAGTTTTGTGTTGATTTTGACTTGGATAACCACACAAACTTTCAGTCAGTGCAGCAGAGCAGGCTAAACAGACTAGGAAAGTACACGGTTCAAAATATGCTGGCAAAGAAATTGAATACAGAAAAATAAAACATAATTGTATTTTTTACGCAACCAAATGTGTGTACCTTTACACAGCATATTAACCTTTAATTAATATGAAATTACAATTACAATTTTTGAGGAGAATTTCTTTGCAAATTATTTTTTTAAATTGGACGCCCGTAAAATTAATTTCATGGCTTGGGCTTTCATTAAGTTGAGATAAGAAGGTAAATATTTTTACTAGGGTTTTAGCAAAACAGTAGTTAATGAGCCGAATTTTTAATTCTCCAAAAATAAGAGGGCATTGATTTGAATAAGAGTTTAAGAAACAATTGCAAGACAAAACTACCACAAGGAAAAAATTAAATGAGGCTCATACATGTCTCTGTGTGTGTGTGCTTGAGTGTGTGCATGCATGTGTGTGGGTGCCTGAAATGAGTACAGTGATGAGTTTTATTATTTACCCAGTAGTGAAACCACTACCTTTATGAATTTTCTGAAAAATGTCTGGAATCAGCGCTTGTCTCTAAGTTCACGTCACAATTCTGTACAAATATGACTTTGTGCATCAGCATCAATGTGACTCCTGACTGTGATCATGGCAACTGCACTTCAACACTCTCGATACCTCACTGAGCATCAGCCATTACTTAATGCTTCCCTTTTTCTGTCTGGTTACTGACACCGGACAGCCTGGATTGTTTTTGCCTTTAATCCTGCAGGAACAGCACCAATAGGTGGTGGAGTTACAGCCTGAGAAATGCAGACTGAGAGTGTGTGTGTGTGTGTGTGTGTGTGTGCATGTGTGTGCGCGTGTGTGTGTGTGTATGTGTGTGTGTGTGTGTGTGTGTGTGTGTGTGTGTGTATGTGTGTGTGTGTGTGTGTCTGAGAGTGAGAGAGAGATCTGGGCTCAGTGTTGGTGTCACAGAGCTCAGCTTTAGGAAAGAGCCAGTTGGACTTGCTAATATGAATTGGCTGCCATGACTGCAACACTGCTTCATTTAAATTCATGTGTTGTTTTTTTTTATCCAGTTAAGTTCAGAGACTGGTTGCTTTTTACTCAGTCCATGGATTTTTGGGATGAAAGCTGCTTTCCTGGATACAGTTGTTGCCAGTTATTGTGGATATGTGATTTGGTAGTAGGGTTCTCTACAATTAAACTGTTGTTGCAAACCAAGTATCTCAGATACTTAGGAAATATGCTAATGAGAACATTTGAGTAAATTTATAAATATCAAATTTAATTCTTTAAAATGGCATCTGTCAAATGTCCTAATTAAACTGAATAAATTACTTAAAAAGTCAACCAGGACTTCACATGGGAGGAACGGTATAAAGACACATTTAAAATAAAATATTTTAAAATATTAAAGTACTATATATAAAATGTTAAAAACTATATATAATCATTTTAAAATATGATGCGCAGCTGTTGGTGCAGAGAGAAACTAAAGGAAGTCCAAAACCTGAGAGGATTCACTGCTAATGGCCTTGAGACACAGACATGAAACCATTTATGTTAATGTCACTATGGACAATAAGTCAGAAGTGTAGGTTTGTCATTCTGAGAGCAGGTGCTTCTGCTGTGCCCACTGACCTGAATGAGAAGTCGAATGAATGAAACAAAGTCAAGTGAGTGTATTGGTGCACAGTGACTGAAAAATGATTCTAGGTCAAGTGAACAAGGCTGCAGACTTATCACTTGTCACACTCACCAGCCACCGTTAAATAAAAACAGCTCCATCCACCCTTAGCTTTGCAGGAGAGCCATCTGCTCGGAAAGGTTCAAATCCTGCCTCCCTGTTACATCGCAAGTCAGGTCAAGTCCGTGAGTGGACTGCCACATCTCCGTGAAGCAAAACACATACGATGAAGTCTCTCTGATTTTTCCTCCCTAGTAGCTGGGAGTTCATCCAATTCTGGGTTTTGAGCACTTAACTCTGTTGTTCACACTGGTGAAGGCAAATGACCCGACTGAAAGACACTTCAACCACTTACACCCTCCACTCAAACACTCACACACACGCACACACACACACCAAAGACCCAATTTTCAACCTCCTGCACCCTCGTCTTGGCTCTGACGCCTGTTCCCATGGAAACACTATCAATTTGAGACTGTCCAGGGTCAGCAAGTCTGACTCTCACTCTCTCCCCCGCTGCCTCCCCATCCTCTTGCACCAGTCCTGACATTTGTAGTTCTGTCTCACTGTGTACATGTTCACCCATGATGTTTTTTTTTCTTGTTGGACATTTTCTCATTTTCATTGATTTCTCTTGTTTGTCTCCATGCGATTACTTCTGTCTTGAGTATACACACGTGGAAACTGCCTGCACACACAAACACAGGCGTACACACAGGTGCAGTGAATGAGCACATAACACAGTAAACACAGTAAACAGAGTTATTATCGTCTTTCTGACCTCTGGCTCTTTGGAGAGGTTGAGCGTCGAGTGTTAAAGGGGCGTGAGAAAGTGCAGTCCACTGTGCAAAACAGTGCGAATTCTAAAGCTTATGTTCGGCATAATTTTAAAAAAATAAATAGACACCACAGTGTCTAAAAGTGTTTATGGTCACAATCATCATAAATTAGAATGAGCTTTTTCTGAATGGTATTAATCAACACCCGTACATAATGAATTTACAAAACGTCAACGGAACCATAAGTAATAAATTAGAGGAACATTCAGGGATTTATTCAACTGGAACTCAATTTATGAAAGAGAAGAGTTGGTGGATTAGTTGAAATGTGCATAATTATGAAATGAATGAAACTGCATAATGGACTTCAGCATTTTTAACAATACAAAGCTCCTCGACTGTAGTCAAGGTGAAGAACTGGCCGCACCGTTTCTTTTTCTTTGTGGTTTTTAATTTTCACTTAACATTATAATTACAAAAGACTTATTTTTGGAGTACATTCAATTTTCCAAATAGCTGTGTCTGGTACGAACCGATGACTTTGAGTGTTTCTTAGATAGGATTATATAAACATTAATGTCATGGAAAGATGCAGATGGATAAAACCGTAGCTGGGGATGTTTGCCACAACATCAGGGTAAATCAATCCCAACTCATGTGATATGCAAAATGTGTGCTATTATTCTGGGGATGTTAGGGATGTGTCAATAACGGTGTCACGTTTTCTCAACAAAAAAATGGTGTTTTGGATTTAGTTGATCCAGTTTAATCCCACTCCGAGTGGTGCGGTGCTGATTGGATCCAGGTCATGCACTTTGTTGGGGAGAATGCCAGTGATAGTCAGACAGCCACCTGCCAATACATGTCTGCTGTGGGAATGGGCTGCCAGGCCAAAAACACTGATTAGGTTATTTCTAAATTTGTTTTTCCTTCCACTTCCACTTTTACTTTTCAAAAAGAAATAGGAGGGTACCAATTCCTAATCTCATTTCCCTCTCTGCCCTAATTTGTTTGGCTAAAGAAAACAGGGTCTATATTCCTATGTATTTCACTCGTAAGGAAAACTGGTTGTTTTTGTTTGGATAGGGAGGTTTGTTTTTTTCAATAGTTAGAATAGCTTTCTGTAAACCAAAAATGGTTTGAACTGAATATGAGTAATTAGAAAACGAATAAAAGCATCCATATCTGGATGCTGAATACAAACCCCTGGTTTAGAGGATTTTGGAGCATGGAACAATCTCATTTATTTTAATAAAGGAAAATAAAGTAACTTTTTTTTTTGGCTTTGTCTATTTTTGGTCACACAGCACACAACTTTCTTTTTTGTCATAATGAACAAAAAAAACTACTGTTTCTTTGAGTGTGCCATTCTAAATCCAGTTTCATTCCAGTTGAATACAGCTTTTCATAAAAGAGGAGTTGTAATTAATGATGCATCATGCCTTGCGGGCTATCACTGGAAAAACCAAGAAACCTGTCAACCCACTTCAGAGGGCTGCCATGTAATGTCATGCTATCTATCCAGCTTTCCACCACATTTTGATTATCTATCAGTGTGAAGACTCAGTTGTTTCAGTGACATGACTGCCCCGTTCCCTGATGTCTGCCAAAGGAAAACAGAACAGTGCCATCCCCAGAGGAGTTTAATGATCCACAAACACCCTCACACACAAACACAACTAAGCATGGAAATGCAGCGAGACACACACACACACACGCACACAAACCCACACGGAGACAGCAGCTTATTGATCTCTGTCACATCTGTCTATAGACTGGAAACAAGCCTGTAAGCAACACAGAAATTAGGACACTGACAATTTGTTAGTTAACACAGTCAGAGCTGACACCAACCCACACACACATTTACCACACTGTCCCACACTCGCACACAATGGGAGACAATCACCAATGCCCCCAAAACTGACTGAATCAAACACAAACACAAACACACAGGGTGAGAGGGAGAATTAAAGAGGGAGCCAGTAATTGACTGATACGGCGCGGTGAACAAGGAGTTCTTGTCTGGTTTTGAATTATGTCTGGCACCGGACTGTTCTGGCAAAAAGGACAGTGTGGGTGTCTGAGAGAGAAAGACGGAACACAAGGGAAAGGGAGAATTAAGCATGGCAACAAGAAAACATCCAGTGGAAGAGGAGCAAACCGTGTGAACTTTACAACACTCGCCCCAGGTCGCCATTGTGCTGCACCGGTTAGTCAGTGCCATAAAATATGAACACACAAGCGGTGAATGACAGTACTGGCCTCAGCCAAAGTGGAACCAAACAATTTCAGTTGTCTGGAGAAGGCATCTCCAGTGTTTGGACGGTGGTTAGATGGGCTTGCCGGCCTGTCTGGGCACAGAACTAACAATGACACTCAGTGTGAAAGAAGGTGCCAGCAAAGTGGAAAGAAAGACAGGAGGGAAGGAGTTAAAGATTCAATGAGAGAAAGAGTGCGCGAGGGAATAGTGGGAACAGATGCTGCCTCTGTGACTAACACCGGTTGTAACAAACAACCAAATGGCACAGGAGGAAGGAGGAAATTAGTCTCCGCATTTCGCTAACACTACCAGGTTGTTTCAGGTGTGTGTATCAGCGGAGTGTAACTAATTAAGAAAGACATGATACAAATGTGAAGCTACAAATTATCCCACTGTCCTTGCAGTTACTTGCCTCTGCCAAAAGTCTCAGTTTGCACCAATGTCCGCCCAGATCCATATAATATACAGTATGTACTCACGGAAGTGCATTTACTGTAAGTGAATACATTTTTGTAAATCACAGCATGCGCTATGCGCTCGCAATGACATTGACCTCTGACTAGCAAATCTCAAATCACCATCCTTAAGTCTAACATGTCTGTGCCGAAAGGAATTCTGGAGATATCATATTCATGAGGCTAACAGAAACCGTTTTGCAAGGTCCCACTGACCTTGAACTCAGACCACCTCATGAGGATCATTCAAACAGATGAAATCCAGTGAAGTGCGGCACTTGAGTCCTTTGCATGGGCTACAGGAAATCAAATGTCTCCTCCTCTTCCTCCCTGAAGAGGACGTCAAACACAATACTCCCCTGACAGGTGATTTGCAGTAAAGATGTTGTGCAAGCCTGTAAAAACGCACAGTGCACAACACACACTGACTTGTGCTGGTCACACACACACACACGCACGCACACACACACACACACACACACACACACACACACTTGCCTCCTAGATGTAATTTCATTTATCTCCATACAGCCGTGGCCTCTATGCCCCAGTAGATTCCAGTCCTCCCTGATTGCACCTTTGTGCCGTTTTATTGAAAATCATAGTCCATTTGGGCTGAAATCAGTGACCTTTGAATTAGTTTGTCACCAAGTGGAGCGAAAGGCAAAAGATGGAGAGACTATAACTGCATATCCCTCAGCAAGTACTCGTGTATGTTCGCGCATAAATGTATATAAATATGTGTAAACAACCTGGGCATACACACTAATCCCACTAAAAATAGGAGTTATATGCAAAGAGCCGAGTGTGAGACAATGGCAAAGACTCCACAGTCAACAAAAGGTGGATGCAGAATCTCCCATGTTCTGTTAATGTGTGATTTCACCCAATTTCAAGCATGGCTGCCTCAGTAAGATTCCTGCATCCCATTTAAACATTGCTCCAGAAATAACATTTATCCAATTTGTTTCATGGCTTCCCGCTTCCATGCTCTCGTCTTACACATGCCTGTGGCAGCCAGCTGGAGTAGGCTGAATTACCAAAGGCAAAGCCAGGATCTACAGACGGGGAATATTCTGGTCCACTTGAGGAAAACATATTTGTGGTGTAATCCAGCATGACATGCTGGGGTGATAAAGGAAATGTGATATTTGTGAAATGTTTAGATATGAAATTAAATGTTACGTAATACCAGTTGTGGGTTTTGCACGGCTTATGCCATGCGTGAAGAGACAGAGTGGGCAAGTTTTCCTTTAGGTGATATCATACGATTTCTCATATTCACCCTCCCATTTTATTTAAATCTCACTTGTTGACCATCCCTCACAGGGACTGCACTGTGCCAAAAACCTTTTTATTCAGCATTTTTCCAGTCATTACTTCTTTCTGAGTGACCACGGATGCATCCACTGGATGCAAAACCAGCACCATTTCCAGGCACGGGGCCTATCTCACCAGCAACACACGGCTAAACGGAGAATCCATCCAGCTTACAACAGCAGCCCTCCCTATTCTGCAACCTTCCCCGCACAGCTCATGTTGCTGGTCAGAAATGAGCTCAGTAATTAACTACCTTGTCTCATTGTTTGAGATGGCATATTTCTCTTTCCCACCATTCAGTGTTTTTGTTGGAACAATGACCTTTTTTTTTGTTTGATTTTGCGCACACCCCACACTCCTGCTCCAATTCTATTTCCCATCAGCTCAAACGAGCCGAAAACGTGGGACAGATGTGGGTGAGGCACAAAGGACGGGAAAAAATGGCCGAGCTTGTTGTCTGTGATGGTTTTCAGCCTTATCACAGAGCACAGCTCTCCCTTTTGACAGAACTACCTATCTGTGGTTACTGCAGCATTTTCACTTAGCACATTACAAAAGCCACGGAAAAACCTCATGTATCCCTGTACGTCCAAGACAGATCTGGTTGTCTCCACTGTAAAGTCCACTCTGCATTACTGGATGGCACGAATGCAGGCAAGTATTGAGGGAAAGCAATAACCATTACCTAACAAACTGTCTGAAAGCAACATGTTAAATTCAGTTTTTAAAGAAAAACATTTCTAGAATACAAATTGGGGATTTAAAACAACATTTAGGGACTTTTTACAAATGTCTGATTTGTTCCAATGATTAAATTTGATTTGATGCAAATTTAAAATACACATTTTTCAACTAAGGTTATTAAGTGTCTTATGAAAGCCTTTATTCTGCTGCAACACATCACCTCTGTTTACTGGTGAAATGACATGACTGTGCACTGTTAACCTTTTGGCACAGAACCAAAAAAAAAACAGTAGTCATACTTTAAAGCTCAACTGACAACACTGGAAAAACTACCCTCCTCAGTGGTTCACTGTGAAAAAGAGAAAATTATCTTTATAAAAAAAATGATGTCAAACTCCTAACTTGATCGGCTTTCAGAATTTTTCCAATGTTGAAGTGAGACAAAAATATTGTCTGACTCAATAGTGAGTGTTATTTAAAGCCGATCAAGTTATACACATACATATATACACATACATATATACATATTTAATTCTGACACACATATATATATGTATGTGTATATATGTGTGGGTGTGTGTGTGTGTGTGTGTGTGTGTGCGTGTGTGTGCGTGTGTGTGTGTGTGTGTGTGCGTGTGTGTTTCTGCATGTTTAATATTAGAGAACAAGTTTAACTTCTCAAAGCAATAGTACAGAAACAAAAAAAGTTAAACTGAAACTGTTAATTATGAAACGATCACTTCATAATTAGGTTAACGTTCAATTTTCTAATTTGCTGAAAAAAGTACTTCAGCTTTTCATTCAAACTGTAAGAAGCCAGTGGAAGATTTTACAATGAGCTGTTTTTATCTGTGTCAAACAAGCTTGATTTGAACAGTGTTCTTTGCCAGCCTGGGCCAGCAGAATAAAAGGCCTTGAAAAACTGACTGCACATTGTGACAAAGAGAAACATGAGGAAATGGGAGGAAGATTGCGTGTCCGACAGACAGACAGACAAAGTGAATAAAAAGAACTGTTCATTGTGTGCGCTCTCACTGGATAAATATTTGTGTGTAATGGGAGACATTAACCAAATTGGGTTTTCCTCCATTTTACACCATTGTATACTGTCTATGGAAGAATCCAGATCCTTTACTTCACTAAAAGTAACAAAATAAACTGGAAATCTGCTCGTACATACCCTGCAATCAGACCCGTTACTTAATCGTATGGAAATCAACTTGCTCTACAAAAATAAAGAGGACATGGAGCACACAGACTGAATATACAAGGAGAGAGAGAGAGATGAAAACAATAGCAAAACATTTTCCGCATATTGATTTTACAGTGGTTCTTTGCAGGAGAACTGGGTATGTCGTCACGTCTGCCAGCTGTGGCGGCTCTGTTAGCTAAAATCTGGTACCAATAGAATGGTGCCTGACAAGCAACGGTGCTAAAATTCAAAGTAAAACAGCTTGTTGCTTCATAGCAGAAAGGTGCCCACATAGATGTGAGGAGAACACCAGTAGATCTAGACAGACACCTACACAAGCAAGAATTATTACTGACTACAACTAACCTATAAACTTTTTTTCGGCTTAATAGCACACACACACACACACACACAAGCGCTCCAGTGCCTTAAATTGTCCGAGCAGTAAGTAATTGCTTAGTTTAAAATTTTTACAATCCACATTACACTCGCACACAATCGTTATCTAGGACACACGTTCTGGTTCCCTTCGATCGGTCTGTCAATTACACAGAGGAAGCCAGAGAGGAGGAAAATGACGGGGGTCAACAATGCATGCAACATCAATGTGTTGAACCGCCACTGTCTGTTTAAGTGGAATTGACTTCTGCTCATTTCCCAAATTACGCATATCTGACTGGCCCACCGCTGCAGGGGCTACAGGAAGCACGGGGAGAAGAGAGCGAGAGAGAGAGAGTCTCTGTCACACACTCTCTCTCCATTTCTCTGTGAGGAATCAATGATGTCTGCTTAATTATTGGGTGAATTTAATCAGTGGCACAGCAGTACTTACTGCCTTGTGACCCAGCAGCTGTCACCGAGTCATTTGCTTTCCAACAGTTAGTGCGCAAATACCAACGCAATAATTAAGAATACAACAATTAAACTGTTCCAGAGGTGTAACAGAAAAACTACCTTTGCATTGTGGCAATTGTGCTCGGCTCCACACCTCTGAATATTTGATTGCTGCCGCACATTGTAATTGCTTTTCTCAGTGAAATGTGCCGCAAAAGTCACAAATTCCCTGTGACCTAGACGGCCGCATACCGATTAATGATGCATAATCATAATGTCTAAATTAGAGTCACAAAAATGGTTAATTAACATGTCCAGCCTGCCAAATGGTGCTCTAAAATGCACCTTCAACATTCACATTTTGTTGGTAGTGAATAACAAGACTCAGTGAGTGTTTGAAATACTGCATGTGTCAGTCATATGTGGCCTCATAAGGACTATAGCTGTATAACAATAACAAAACATCATTTTTACGGTGTGGGGCAGTGGTTCTCTTTCCACAAAATCAGATGACGTTCTTAATGGTGATAGCTTTAGAGCCCCTAATTAAAAATCTAATTTTTTTAGCCAAGAGCTCGGGGACAAATCCCAACAAACAACCAAGCTTTGCACAGCTACCCATGAATCATATTTTTTTATCCTACATATTTCAGCAGTCTGAGTGAAGCCTCTGTGTCACAAATCTAATGAGAAAACTTGGGCAGTGGAAAGAATACCGCATCCAAATCATGTACACGGCACTTAACCATTGCAAAGCCTGCAGGGCACCTTGTTGGTTTTCAAACAATAGCTCTGACGTATGCTGTAAAACCCTATGAACGCAGGCTGAAAATGTCTCATCACTCTCCAAAGGGACGGATGTCGACTGGGAGAAATCAATGAATAGTCTGTAGCGTATGAGCAATTTTGTCTAGGTTTTGTGGTGCTGCAAAACAAAAACAACAAACAGAATATGTTTTTGTAAAAGTGGTACAGCATTGATTTTAGCATGTACTTTTTTATTCCCCTTGAGAGAACGTGAAATATTCTGATCTAAAAAACCATGCAGTGTTGCAGAGGCCATTCATGTACCATTAAATTCACAAGCCATCAGCTTGTTGCAAGTTGGTCTTTTATTATCCTAAATCTTATGGATATCTGTAGCCATGGCATCCTCTAATAAATATAAAATAATGGGTGTATAAAATTTAAACACTAATGGCATTTTTCCTTTTCCACAGCAATTTCTGGGATGCAATTTGAATTTGTTTATGTTTCAGAACACAATGTTTTAGTTACCAGCCTAATAAAAGAACAAAAGTAATAAAGCAGCACAGCCACTCTGTGATTTTCAAAATGAACTGGCATGAAATAACTGTGAAATGAAATGAAATGAAATTCTCACTCTGTCTGCATGGGTTCTCTCCACTCCAGCTCCTTCCCACAGTCCAAAGACAGGCGTGACTGGGGTAAGGTTAATTGGAGACTAAATTGATCGTAGCTGTGAATGGTTCTTTGTTTATATATACGTAGTATGATTGGCCTGTGATAGGCTGGCAAGCTCAAAAAGTTGTTTATTGTATGATGTTACTATTATCCTTTCTAATGCAAACAATGCAGATCGACTCGGGGTAAGCCATAAGATGACACGGGTGAGCATGTGACCAGACAAGAGAAAAACAACCTTTTGGAAATGTAACTCCTGATGTGTTCAGTTTAAACTGTTCAGCTGGAACAATAGATAGACAGAGATATTGGGAAAGACATTGGAATTGTCCCCTGTTGTATTAACCAAAAACAATTATTGGGTATATCTTCAGCAAACCAACCCACGACAGCTCTGTTTTGCATATTAAGTGGAAAAAATCTAATCTTTCAAAATGCATATTCAATGGAACTATGCAAATGGCACAACTGAAGCAGTTATAATTGCTCAGTGTGTGCTAGGAATCTGTATGAGCTAAAGACATGCTAAGTTAATGACACCATTTTCGTAAATGGCAGACAGATGGAAAGTTCACAAAAACAAAGTTCAGTCCTAGTTTGTAATCACATGTGCAATTAACTGGTGTGTGAAGGTCTTGATTTGATTGGCTTGTGATAGACGTTTCATATTAAAAAAAGAGTTTTTTTAGTCAAATTAGCCTTTATCGTGGCGTGAGCGCAAGCTGCAGGGAAATATTCTACTTTTATGACCAAAATCAATGTGGAACACAGAACAGCAACATGTTGTGTTGCCTATGAGGATGGAAATGAGAACAGCCTCCCACCTGAGAGTAAGAAAAACTGCAGAATGGATTAACTGGATAATACTGTTCATACACTAAACTTTTAATACTCATTGTACAATTCATTCAAAAACTCAATACTAAATATAATTTAATTTGCTCTCTGATCATCCTGCATCTTATCGTGTCCATGCTGAGATTTAATAATGAGGACAAGATGAGGCAAACACCTCGACTTTGTATTTTTGCTGTCAGAACAAGTAGATGACATTCACTTCTACTTCAAAAAGAGTTGCAGGACTTCTGAGTCAGACTCGAGTCTTTTAGTCTCCTGATACGAAGAATTTATCTGTATTGATCTTTATTGTTGAATATAATGCACACTCCGCATCCTACGCCATGTTTTTCAGTGTTTGAATTTTTCCTTTTTTTGTTTCGATCTCAAACCGGTGCCCTTCCTTTCAGATTCTCACTTAATTCCATGCCCTGGTGTGATGCACCTATGTCCAATCATCTCCCTCTCTCCTTGTATATTCAGTCTGTGTGCTCCATGTCCTCTGTGCCAGTTCATCCTTGAGCCCTGTGACAAGCATAACAGCATTTCCTCATCTGTTTTTGCCTTATTAGTTACTTGACCTTGGGTAAGATTGCCTTACCCTCTAGACTTGTTTGCCTGCGTACCAGTGAAAGCGTAAATTAGATTTGTTCTAAAATTCCCAAATGGCAGGTTTAAGCAGCCACATAGGCTACACAATTCAGACTCATATATCATATTTTTCAATAAGTTAGACACATTTGAACCTGAAACTTCGGGAAAGTTCATGTATTGGGGACACGTTTCTGGGATCAGTTTTTCCCACAGTGCGACTCCCCCTCCAAAATAAAGGTTACATAAAAGCACAAAATGATACAAGGGGCCAAATTCTGATAATCCCCAGTAGGTCTGGTATCAAACAAAGTCTGCCTCTCATCACAGCAAAGTTGTATAAACAGAGCCGGAGCATATTTACCCTTCAGCTAAAGGTGTCTCTTGAGCCGGCGCGTTTGTATATCTGAAAATCCTTCACAGGATGCCCGGGAGGGGCTGCACGCCTGAACTTTAAGCTTTTTACTTCACAGCGGGGAAGAAAAAAAAAACAACTTGGATCAGAGGTCATCTGGCGCACTTCCTCCTCACAGGACATACAAACAGCAATGTGCACATTTGTGATCACACACACACACACACCCATTCAAACACACAGGCAAACAACAGCACCTAGGGACTGGCACTGCACAGTAAATATATAAATATAAAAATATCACATATATATATATATATATATATATATATATATATATAGCGGCTGAAAGAGATGGAAGACCCTTCCGTGGTATTTCCCCGAGCAGACACAGGTAGGAGGAGGAGAGAGCAAGAAACAGGGAGACAAAGAAGGAGGGGGAAAATTGATGGTGGTTGCAGGGGAAGGTGGATGCGAAAAGAAAATTGGGAGGCAGAGAGCAAGAAAGACAGACGAGGAAGGGAGAAGAACACCAAATGTGATGCAGCAGTTGAAATGGAAGGATTCCAGTTTGGATTCAAGCTCCTTGGCTAATGAAGATCATTAACATGGCGTGCCCAGCTTCTCTAAATGCTGGGGAGGAGTGGAAGATGGGGGATAAAAATAAAGCGGCTCTCAAGCATATCCCCGCAAGATTCATAAGGCGGGCGTTTGTCGAAAAAAAAAAAAGGATAAAACACATGCTGGTTACGGAAGGTATTTCTTAATTCAACACCACATGCCGTGGATCTTGGAAATAGAGATACTTACCACTTAGCTGAACTCTGAACTCAATTGATTCTGTTTGAAGCACAGAGGCAAAAGAACCAATTCTAGATGTCTAAGATTTCACGGGATGAAATAAAAAATGAGGAGAGTATGTCTCGACATCGCTCACGTTATTAGATGAGTCGGTTTTCGATGAGTTCAGCTTTCTTGTCCCATGAGGAAATTTAACTCACAGGTGGAGAGGATGGAGAGGGGAAGAAAAAAAGAGCTGTGCTCCACTCAAATAGCCGTAAAGCTCCTGGATCTCGCGTACATTAGTTCAAGTGGGCAGCTCTCATTTCTCTCCACATTTTACGATCTTATCGCCGTCGCCGCTTTCCTCCATCTCACTTACTGTTTATCGTGGTAAAACAAAGAATGCTACCAGGAGACTTAAGAGCCGATCCAAACTCCAGTCCTGCCTCTGCAAACTGTCTGTGATATACAGAGCACGTCCTTCTTAAGCACCTCTAACCACTTTTACAGCAGGATCAATCGAGTGGTTACATCAGACAGCATCAAAACAGGTTCCAAATACAAATGTCCTTCGTCAGTGGTCAGAAATAATGCAGACATTTGCGTTCTTGGACATCCCGCTATCGATTCCTGTTTTCCCTGTTGTCAGCACTGTCACTCTAAACCAGTAACGCGGGGCTACGTATGTGAAATTCACAACATCTCATCAGACCGGGCTTTTCCCAACAGCAAATACTGGTACCCTGCTGTTGCTTTTATGCGTCTGTAATTATTTGAGAGGAAAAAGAGAGGCTTTCACACGGCGCTGTGTGAGACCAGAGGCAGTCAGACAGACAAGTGTCTTGATAAGATCAACATAATTGGCACATTTATCTGCCTATGTTAATGAAGTGCTTTGTGGTTGAGAGATCAACAGTGATGAGCTGCGATGTTTTTTTTTGTGGGTGTAGTGGGTGTTTGGGGTTTATTACATTAAAAAAAAATAGAAAAAGAACTCCCAACAAATAGCCTGTTGTGGTTTCAAGTCAATCTCATCAATTCCTAAATATGTGTGAAAACCTGGGTAGATGTTAGTCCGATTCAAACTGCCTTAAATTCGATTAAAGTTGAATAGTATATATTTTAGTACTGTTAGCACGAGACTCGTGCAGAATCTAATACAATTTAGAAAACTTGGTTCAGACATTTGTTAAGATGAACGCGCATGTCTGGTTCCTCTGCCTTGAAATCGTAAATCAGAACAGTCTCGTCAGGATTCATCACAGAGTAAGGGGACACAGCAGGGGGCATTTAAGTTGCCCCCTGAAAAATGAGCCATGGGTAGAAGGACAGGGAACGACCCAAGTGAGATTTATGTACACTGCACTAAGCATGTGTGGAATATAATGTTAAATAAGATACAAGTTGAAGAGAACAAGTTCCACGCAGACCCCTTTGAGAATCTGTCTCGTGTTAAGACAAACTGCAGAAATATCATGTGGATGAGTACCTGGAGCATAACGGCATCAAATCTAATTAGCAATAAGCAACAGGGGAAAGAGATTGTAATGAACATGAGCATTTGAGAGACAACTAAAAGCAGAGCAAACAGTTTAACATTTCCTTCCTCTCTGGTACCGTGTTTAAATATGGGCGCAGTATCTGATGGATGATGCAGTTGCTAATGAGAACTGGATATGTCCACATTTAACTGTCTTCCTAACGATAAGTAATGATGGGAGCTTGGCTAACACAATTAACACAGGCACGGAGGAAAATAAAAATCCCCCCGAATGAAGTATTATGTAAATAATTAATTACCACAGAGACGATTGCAATCTTGTTCAGCTGCCCACTGGCACTCAAATAAATGTGAAAGACTCGAACGCGGGGGAAAGGAAAATACTGAAGATAATCCTGACATCGTGTGAGAGAAATTAACAAATGCCACCTGCTCCTTAGGCAGCTCATAGAAACAATTTGCAATTTGCAATTTAACCAGCAAACGCGAAACTCTTATCCGGACCGACAACAAAAAACATGTACAACGAGTGTACGCATTTGAATAATTTTGCATTCGTTATAAGATGGTGCAGCATTGCATTTCTATACATACGGGTGCGTGTACAGTTTACACAGTAATGAGTCTCACTGACAAAGTTGCCTTGAAAGGACAGTTATGTCTTTCTCCACTATTACAGATGGAATAAAATGTAATATTGGAGCTGCTGTATTTAACTTTTATCTCATTCCATGTACACCGCCGTTTAGGGATGCAGGTTTTATGAGCATCGGTTTCCATAAACACAGTTCCACTTGTATGGACGTCTCCTTCTAGTGAGGGTGGTTCTGCGTAAGGAGGAAAGACAGAGTGAGTAATGACCAGATAAAGAGCAAGTGAGCGGGAAAGACAAAGACAGAGAGAGAGAGGGAGAGAGAGAGAGAGAGAGCGTCTGATGTATCCAGGAGGAGAAAAAGGTATGGAAAGAGAAAGTAATCGCTCAGATGTGGCGTCTCAGCTTAATGACACTGGACCCACATGGGAGACAGGGGAGACGCTCTGTGCAAGATATGATGAATCCAAAGACACACACAAACACACACACACACAAACACACACAGTCATGAAAAAAAATCGCAGAAATGAACTGCTCAGGTCCTATGTTCACTAGGAAACTGAATAGTTGGCTTTTTTCCTGCTAGGGCTGCTGATGCTTCTCTCTTTCCCTGCCTCCGCCGTTTTCTGCCCGTCTGTCATTTTCTCCATCTTCCCATGTCACAATACTTCATGCCACTGCTTTAAATATATAAGTGTTAATGTCCAACATAGAATCCACCCCCCCACCCCCACCCCCCCGACCTGTTCCATGTATCCATGGACAATAAAACAATATGTCTGGCTGACTTTGACAAATTAAACCAACTCGATATATGGCAATAACCTTCACGGGATGACATGCAGGGAAAAGAGGGAAGCAGTGAGCGGGGGTGGGGACGTGGGGGGGGGTTGAAAGGGAGAGGAGAGTGAAAAAGAAACAGAGACATATACAGATGGATGGTGGGACATATCGACCACGGCATGGTATTTCCAAACCAGGTGCAGCAGAGAATACAAGGAGAGAAGACCGACTTTCTAAATGTCACCATGCTTTATAATAGGAATCAGGCTGAATTATCTATACAGGGAAAGCAGTTAATTAGACTTACAACGCAGTGCTCCTTTTAATGAGTGTTACAGCTGCCAAAAAAACATTCAATTCATATGAAAATATATAGATGGAAAAGCTAAATTGTCTTCATTTATGCATATGTTGATATATTAGATAGGGGTAACTTCAAAAAACTACAATATTGTAACTGTTTCTGGTGACCACAGCTTCGTTCTGCCACAGTTGGAAATCCAAGCGCGCTAAATAAAACTGGTCAGGAGTTTTGTTCTTAACAACCAGAGTCTGCTCCTGTTGCGTGAGTCTGCCACTGGCAATCAACCACTTCATTTCATTATCTCAAAGCAAGCCCCGTTAATGCCTCAGGCAATTCTGTCTCCACTCACCGGTTACAACAAACATCCTTTGCAAGCTACACTAAAGAAACACATGCAAACAAACACATACACACAAAAAAGATGCAAAAAAATTGGGAGGAGGGGTCATTAAGCAGCTATTGTTGTGCTCCTCTCTGCACAGCATGATAACAGCTTGATTGATGCTGAGGTTCCCCAATTAATCACCTGGCATGATGACTAGAAATTCACACCACCATAGGAAGTGATGCACAAACTAAAAGAGGCGAGTACAGAGGGGGAACGAAACAGCAAAAACACAAAGGCAAATAAATGGAAAATATAACACGAGTGAAGAAACCGGACTTGCACCCACACATGCACTCTTATTCCAGGCTGAATGCACCATGGCTAAAAACCCCATCCCCACTCCACACGGGCACAAGTTAACTCACCTGCTCAGAGCGAACAGCTGAAAGCTTTCAAACTGGCCTTGGCTAATCTTCTTCCTTTTCACTCCTACTGTCCCCCTTGGCTTCCCCTGCTCTCTCTGCGTGGCAGTGCACGGGCCGCTCACCCTTCCTGTGTGGCTCGGCACAAGTGCATGGATCTCTCAGCCAAGTGGTGGCGCGATCCTGCTGCTTCCACGGGATTCGGATGTGCTCCCTCCTCTCCGCCGCTCACTCTGCCTCACACAGCTGCAGAGGGAAATATGAGGATGGGCAACGTGTTATAGTGCTGCTCCACTCTGCCTTTCTCTCTCTCTCTCTCTCCCTCTCTCTCTCTCTCCCTCTCTCTCTAGTGAACTGAGATGCTCTCTCCCAGGTTGTCAGCCGGTAACGTACAACGCTCACTCCTATCGCTTCACTCTGTCACTCCTCAGCTGCACTGCACGTTATCTCACCATGTCTGTTTTGTCTTTTTGCAGGCTCTCCACAGACTTCACAGGCTTTCTCTGTCTCTCTTTATTGATCTATGCATCTGTCTTCGCTAGTGCAGCCTCTAGTGGTTGTTTTTTTTTTTTCTATAGAGGCAGTTTTTTCTATATGTCGCTGAGAGAGTCACAGTCAAATCCTGGACATAACATGAAACTGCACTGTGCATTTGCGTCAGGTTTGGATTAGGCACTGAGATTTTTTTAAAAAAAACTCTTTACTATTTATTAAAATATATGCAACAAAATACACAGTGATTCAAACACCATCTCACAATTAGTTTCAGACAAGATTAATTTGCTTTGATTCATTTACTAATTGTTGATTTCCAAACAACACAAGGTGACCTATTATCATGACAGCTTTTGTCTGACTTATAACAAAGAAGCAACAGCAACAAGAGTGAACTCTGATGCATTTTGTACTGAATTCTTTGATTTACAAAATTAATACAACCAAGGCATTTTTATTAAACCCTTTAAGAAGGCCAGCATTCCGTATTTCAGAGGTAAGCACATCTGAAAAACAACATACTAAGATAAATATTAAATTGATATTAATATTCCCACTATATACTGTTATAAATAACACTTGACAAAGCATCAGAGTTGCCCTGACAACTAGCCATTAGCTTACGTTAGCCACAATTAAGCCAAAGGAGCTAACGCTGACACAGGCTGTGGTGGTGACTCAGTATATACGTATATACAGCTGACATGAATTAACGCACATCACGGAAGTTCACGTGAAACTTACCTGAGCAGAAGCGAACATTTAAGCGACGTTTCCGGGGAGTGACTGACAAACAAAAACACTTTATTGATAAACAGTTGTGGTGGTACTCCGACCTTCTCGGTCTCACTGCTGCCACTAGTGGCTGGAAGCAGTACTGTAATAACCTGGACCGTACTAATTCTGGATAAGGTAGCTGTCAAACAGATGTAAGCTCGTATCCTTTCTATGAATTAATCAAATGCAGATATTTCAGGAAGCAACACAGGAGACATTAAACATTTAATATATAAGTATGTACAGTGATCTCTGCATTGCTTAATGCATTTAAATGCACACCTCAGACCAGGCGTTTCAAGAGGAAGGGTCATAGGTCTTGGCGCTGGTGTGGATGATCCCTGCACAGCTACAGAAAATGAGTGAGACGCCGTCGTGTAGCATTGTCCTCTTCACCGATGCAGCAGTGTTTTGTTAGAGAGCTGCAAACAATGACTCCAGCAACAGTCGTGTTATTGCCGTTATAGAAGACACATCGTCAGATAAATCCACAACAGACAGATAAGACAAATGTATCAAGTGATCAACTGCTGGACTGCAATGGAACAACTATTCCGAGTGTGTGGAAAGTAAAGAGCCCATGATACTTTGTAGGAGTGAAGGATGTTTGCAGGCAACAGTGAGCGCAGTGCAGAGAGATCTATCTTTTATTCTTGCTTATTTGTTTGTTCATTTGTTTGTCAGGTTATGATATGAGTGATGATTTATTCTTAGCAAGTCTCACACACACACACACACACACACACACACACACACACACACACACACACATATTTTCATGCACATACCTCAAGTTGTGCTCACAATCATCAAAACAACGAAACAAAGTCAAAGAGCATCCTCACCACAGGAGATGAACCAAAAATACCTCAGGCTTTCCAGCAAACACACTCAATGATAATTGTGAGTTTGAGCAGGGAGTGAATAATGTGTTGGCAGAATGGTAAGATGCTGGCCTAGTTAGAGATCCACAGGGTGCCATTATCCAGGTATACAATGAAAACCTAGCGCTGGCTGTCACAGCTGATGAACAGACATTGGAGGAGATCAGTCATTTGCTTACATGGGGATTATCATGGTGAGCTAATGAGAACTGCGTGATAAGAAAACCCTGTGAAGAGATAACAAACAACACAACACCCGACATCAAATTGTGAAAGTCAAAAGAGTGTTTCCCTTGTTTGAACAATGGTCACAGGTGTTTTTCACATTCAGAGAGACACATTTTAAATAAAAACATCTTTATCCAAGAGAAAAAATGTATTACAAATAAACAGAAATAGTAAATCAGGATAAAGATGACAGTAACAATGACAAGCATAGAAATCTTAATTTTCTTTTTGTTACAGTATCTATCATACTTTCCTGAACTGTAATCCATGCAATGCTTACAGGCACCTAATAGAAATAATCAAACAAAACAAATACTGTGAGCTACAACACACATACTTATTTGTGTAAAATTACATTCATTGTGCAGACACCTTTGCTCAAAGGTGACACTCATTATTTTAATTGCTCCAAAATCATGGGAAATTAAGGGTTTATTGTCTTGCTCACAAACTCAAGAGGTCAGTGAGATCAGCTCACAATGACGTGACATGTAGTTGTCACAACAATAATTAATGCAGGTCTATTGTGGTCGTTTCTCCCACACACTTAGACTTGTGTGATGAGATCATCGTTGAGAACATCGTTGTTTGCATTGCGCAGGGTCAGCAGATATTCAGCATCCATTTTTTCAGAATGTCATATGAACGTTACCTACAAAGTTTTCCACAGCTCCGACACTCCCAAGCCATTCCCACACATGAATTCTGATGAGATGAAAAGGTGAAAAGGACTGTCAGACAGAAATCCAGCCCCAATATCAGCCTTTTATGCTGCATAACCAGCATGTCACGGCAAGAAATGTGTGGTAGTTCAGAGCCACACAAACATTTGACATTCTGCCGATGACTCAAACTGTTTTATTTATATATGCAGGTATGCCTCTAGTTGATGTGGGCAAATATCTGTATTGATTTGAATTTAAATGGCTGGTGTACAATGTGGATGTGTATCGGGAGCCTAATGATGTTTGCCAGGATACAGTCACAGCACAGTAGCCTACTCTCAGCTGATTACTTTAGTTTTCGCTAATGTCATTTTAATGTCTTTGGTGGTGTTTTTGGAGCCTTGAAGCTCAGAAATATTATTATTAACGCTTTTTGGGGAGATTTGCACAGGCAGACACACATTTACACACAAAGACTCACCTAATGGGTGCAAAACGATCTGACGATAATACTTGCTGCAATACCGTTAAACAAATGAACACTGTAATATAATGCGTAATATATATTCTTCCCACACTGCCAATGATGAGCATGATTTCTGAAACAGCAACAGCAATGTTGATGATTTCGAACGGCCATTTCCGTGCAGAATGCAATAAAACAAGCTGTGCTGTGCAGAACACAGCACTCACTGCTGCTTCAGTGGCTTTCCAATTTATTTACCTCTTGCAAGAAGCAGTTATGCAGGAATAAATGCGATGCCAATGACATTTTCCATATTCTATGGCCATTCGTTGCATCATTGTCGTTTATGGGCCCGAGAAAGTGGACTATTCCATGAAAATTTGATGGTAAGAAATGATTGCAGAGAGATTGAAGTCACGTGTAGATAACCTTAGTGTGCTTGTACACTTCCTTCCTATTCGCTTGTGACTATGTCATAAAACAAGGCTAAACAAGTCTTATTCTTTATTTAAGCCACAGCATATCATCCAGAGCAACGCCCCAGGCAGTGCTGCCCCTGTATTGAGATTGAATGTGATGGCCAACTAAATAAGGCCTTTAATCCCTTTTTATAACAATAACTTGGTTATCCTTAACACTGTAAGCCCCATTTTGCTTTGCTGTAGAAAGGTAGCTGTTGAGGGAAACAAACGTCAGCATGCAGCCTGTATGGTGAATAAAGAGCAGCACAAAGCTATAGTCTGGGAAGTTAATTCCATTTCAGAACCACAATAGGATTCTAGACAGAGCCATTCTTCCAGCCATAAGCCCCAAATGCTGAATGAAGACCTTGGTTTATCATAAACCAGAGACAAGGACATCACAAAAGAAATAGTAATTCAGGAACACCCCACTCAGTTCACATAGCTACTGTGTATATGTGTGTGTGTGTGTGTGTGTGTGTGTTTCTGGGGCCCAGGGCTGGTGACTGGCTATAAAACCTGCCACCATTTAATCAATGAACCTTTCCCAGTGTTTCTCATTAGCCAATAATGCAATTAAAGCATGCACATATCCTACTAGTGGAAAAAAGTTACTCGAGAGAGAGAAAGAAAAGAGATAAAGAAAAAAAAAAGAAAGCATAGTGGCATGCTAACACTTAAAAAGCAGCGCTCAATACAGAGTGCTAAATAGGTTGCTGATGTACTTATACACATGATGCTGCTAAATTGTAAACCTCTGTAGACATTATGAATTAGAAAAGGGTCTTTTGTTGTAGCCAACTGTGTGATACATCCTCTGGATTTATGAAGGGGCAACGAGGTGAAGATTTGACTGAAGTTGAGGAGACATTTTGTCTTGAATGAGTCACACACTTTGGACGACCTCCAGCAGCAGGGAGACAAATGATCGGGACTGTCAGATGGGTGCGCATCAGTTAATGTCAAAACACAGAGGGCTGGGGATTAAAGTGCCCACCAGAAGAAAATTTAGAAACAGGAACATGGTCACATCTGTAACAGGAGATGAATTGGCGATGGAATACGTCCAGCTTTTTAAATGAAAGAGGAAGCATTCATTCTTTTACTTAATTAAACATGAAAATGTTCTTTCTTTCTTCTAATTACGGATCTACTGAGCTGGCCAACTGAAGTAATCTCAGGTGTCTAACCGGCTCTCTACACTTCATTTCACTCCTTTAGCACCACAGCAGCATCAGGAGAGGCTCTGTCACTGACAATTTGTCAACACAACACAAGCAGGGAGATAGCTTATCCAGGGCGTTCTGTTGTTCGCACTATTAGCCTAGAAAACAGAGGCAGCCATGAAAATGTAAAGTAAACAGACCAAAACAAACTCATCATCTGTTTGCTGATTTGTTATGCAGAGTGAAGGACATGTTCAAATAGGTCAATACATGTCAATGTCAAATTTAATAAACATGATTATAATAAGAGAAAAATATAATGAATATAATATGTAGGTATAATGACTATGTGACCAACATTATTATGAGACTATATGCTTTTTTGTAATGTTATTTTTTGCAGAGGAGGATGTTAATGCAAGCACAGTGTTACCAACAGGGAAAAAAAACATATGAGTATGTCAGGAATTGCAGGTGCATGGTGTGACTGGAATATACTGTGTACTGTAAAAGGGTAAATCAGGCAGAATACATATGTAAATATAATGACACTAATCATGTGAATGCAATTCAAAGGTTACGGTAGCATAATGTTTAAATTAATTTGCATGTTAAATGGATTCAGGGGAAAGAAACCTCAGGAACATTAATTCTGCATTGACAAATATTCTGTTTCTGAGGCTCTCTGTGACCTCATCTTTACATATATACATAATTCCTCTATTGCTGTATGAACTTGCCTTGGTCATATTCAATGTGTAAGATGGTCAGCTAACTGTGATCACATGTTCTAGCCAGTATACTGCAAAGTGGGATAAGACCATTCTTCCATATGAAAACATATGTTCATGGAGATGGACAACACACATTATCTGATTCTCCCTGCACAATAATAGAATATCTCCGAAACAGGTGCGACATCATTTGGATCATAAGTCTGCATAGCAGTGGACTTATTGTGTCTATTATGGAATTGCGACACACTGACAGTTAATAATAATATGGATCAACTCGTGAGCAGCAAACACACACAAAGGACTTGCAAGTAGACAGGTGATAAATTATCGGGTCAAAGTGGAGACAGGGGATAAGACCTCAGCGTGTGTGTGTGTGTGTGTGTGTGTGTGTGCGTGCATGTCTGTTTGTGCGTGCATGTCTGTGTGTGTGTGCGTGTGAGAGAAAGTGTGTGTCTCTATCAAAGGTCTCCTGCTTACAACACTTACAAAACATGGAGAAACACCGTTCTTTCATTTCGGTGTTAATTAATTCCACTTTCAGAAGATGCCATATTGAACCACAGAAAAAAATATTACAAATACAAAGCAAAGCACAATAGGTCACCCCTCTGGAGTCAGTTATTTTAGAGGATTAGATCCAAACCTTTGCTACTACTGACCAACCAGATCTCAGATCACTGAAAAAACAATGTTCATGCAGGGTCCTGGTTTGGACAAAAGAGTTTTGGGTGAAGTGACATAAAGATCAATAGCCTTCACTGGCCTGGTGACCCGTTGACCTGGATGGATGATTTACTGTGACAAGATGCGACCAGTGTTAGAAATAATTGTGTCATTCACACAGGGGTGTAAGTTCAGGCTTTTTTGATGAAGTTAACGGCAGCAGTCCAGTGAACAACATAACGGAGGCACAGAAGTGCACATAAATGTGCATCAGAAAGAACATATATCAAGAATACTAACAGATCAGGAGAAGCAGCTCCAGGAACTGGACTATGTGTAGGTGTTCCCATTTGTTTACAGTGCATTTGTCTTGGGTGAATTGGTTTGGAACTGTTCAGGTTGACAGGGCGCTGCTTCGTGATCAGGGAGTGTGAAGTGAGTCAAACATGCACTAACCAGGTACAGATTGATTTCTCTCCCACACACACTGAGCCAGAGGATGTAAGTCTTTACGTGAGCGTTGTATACAATGAGTGGTTTGGAGGGCGTACAGCTTCATCTTAATTCTTCTTCTATGATTATAATATTGTTCAATACACAGCATGTAATGTAGTGACAGATGAAATGTTGTCAATCTATCCTTTATTCTCTTCCATAAGTTCCATATTTGAAATAGCACTTAAAGTGTGAATTCTTCTTCTTCTGTTGTTTAATGGCGGCTGGCAAACAACCAGATGCATTACCGCCAGATCACATTACATTACATTACCTTTCGCACCATTTGTCGCTTCTTACGACCAGCGAGGGGGTGCTGGAGACCTATTCTACCCTGGCTCCCCACGGGGGAAGAAATATGAATTACTGATATGATTCTCACAAACTCAGACGCACACTAATATATATGATCACATAGTAACCGCACTGTGTGCGTTTTCAAAATAAAAATTATTGGTGTCATTAATATTTTTTCTAAACGAGATTTTTTTAATCATGTACTCCCATTGAGAAGGCTGTTACGTGACACATTATGATGTATTGATTACAGGCACTAGTGGCTCAGAAGCTGTAGGGCATACAAATAGGCGCTGCAATCTTCAGGAGTCCCAGTTGAAGGCACGACGGCATCTACACAAAAAGCTGCACAATCAGCAACTCTGACATTATATTTACTTTTTTATCTGTCTGCTTTTACGTGATTCATTTTCTTGTCATTTCCTGTGATGCTTACACAGCTTTTTATTCATATTACTATGAGTATCTATCATGCTCATTTCCTCCCTGGTAAAGCACCGTGTAACGGTGCTTTGAGATGGGCTATCTAAATAAAAATAAATAAATAAGTTGAACTGTGATGAGGTCGAGGAGCAGAATGGAACTGGATCAGTTCCTCCGCCTGAGAGGACAGCGCACTGGTTTTCAGCTGTAACTCTCTGCAGCAACTGTCAGTGACTGTCAGACAACACAGCCCACGACTGAAGGTTTTCTTCTTCCTCTCTCAGTGTGTTATATCTGGAGGCGCAGTATGCATGTCATTGCTTTTTGTGATTGCGGATCCATATCTCCACGTATGCATCTCAGCATACTTGAGACTGCAATTTACAATCAGGATGATATAAACTACATTCAAAGCTGTTGTTCTGATCTTCCAATCCTCAACCTGTGCATTGGTGTCGTGAGTTTAGAGATAAATGCGGCTGGAATAGTCGCGGCAGTGGCTCAGAAATAAAAACAGTCAAACAATCAAAAGTTTGTTGAAATAATATGTTATAATCAGATAAGATGAAAATTGGTGTATATAGTGACAGTGTTCGGTGTGTGTGTATGTGTTTGCTTTAATGTACTATGTGTGTGTGTATACTGTGTGTGTTTTAACAGGTTCCTATGCAATTTGAAAATCTCTGACTGTGTCCAATTAAAGTGCCTCTTCCTCTCTTCCTGCGCTACTGTTGTGTTTCTCTTGAAGTGCGCGACGTTGACAGCAGCAGCAGTGGAAGTGGAAGTGCTTCCTCTTACAATGCCTCTCACAGTTTGCTGGAAGACACGTTTGAAGTATTCTCTTTTGTCTATCCGGCAACTTCTCAGCTCTGACGTATATGTAGACAACCAACCGCAAACACACAAATGGATACAGGCCTATGCACACTCTTCCAGGCTGAATCAGTGAAGTGAAGACACTAAGGAAGAGTGAGACAAACTAGAGAAAGCAGGTGAAATGACAGAGAAGCTGTCATGTTTTCCCAGCCAGATCAGATCAGAGGAGGGAAATTCAAAAAGGTCTGAAGTCATACCAGATACAGTGAACTTTGACCCCAGGGCATGAAAGATTTGTCCTGTGTAAATCATGTTACACTGTTTATCATACTGATTTTAATTTATAAAATTCACAAATCTGCTGCAAATATCTCAGACCCAAACTAGATGTATAATGCAAACACTGGACAGTAAATGGAAGACTGGTAGCTATTTCACTAGAGCGATACACTATTTTGTGATATACACAAAATTGACATTAATGCACAAAATAAACACTGAATATTGCCTTTGCCTCAGTTGTAACTCCCTGGTTTGGCATTTCAGGCTCCTCCTGCAGGCGGTGCACACCCTCACATTTTTAACCTCACATTACTTTTTCAGTGGCAGATACGTCTTCTTTTGTCGTAAAAAAAAAGAAATGTGAATATCATCGTGAGACCATGAAACATTTAATTCCCTGTAGCATCTCTGGAGATCAATATGAGCCTTTACATTTCAGAAGCAGGGTAGGCGTGCAGAGTGATCTGTCGACATTCAGCTGTTTGCTCGGAGCTCAGGCCACTGTGCAGGGGAGGCAGAAAAAAGTTAATATTTCAGCTGCAAAAATTACAACATTGAATAAATTAATATAATGAGAACAAAGTGGATAAATTGATAGTTTTCACCTGTCACCTGGGACTGACTCCAGCCCCCATCATCCCCCAAAAAGGAGAAGCAGTAGATAATGGATGGATGGATGGATGGATGGATGGATGGATGGATGGATGGATGGATGGATGGCTCTCTACCCAACAGTGACGTGTTTCAATAGTGTCTAATTTTCCCTGCTTCTAGTAAGTATTTACTTTGGGATTCTTGGTTAGGCTGTCGTCTATTATCTAGTGTCCTCATATTTCTGTTCTAAAGTTTTGGAGATGCAGTTCCTGTTTGCAGCTGCAGGAGCAGAGCTTCTGGCAGCTTGTTGATGCTCTGTATTCTCTGCAGTGACCTGCCTTCCTGGGGAAGTCTGCACTGGGGCCCAGTAATCAGTGAAAACACAACAGCCTCAAAGTTCTGTGCTTGAATTTCCACTACACTGACATTGTCAATACAATGCAATGTCATCCATCTCAATGTAAATGTTTTATAGGCATTAACAGGAGACTTAATAAATCCCACTGACGAAAATAGCCATTTTCTTCAAGAGACTATTTTCCAGCGCACAGCTGAAGAGAAATCGCTAGGTTGAGTTACAGAACATAATGTGGCCATCCAGGGACGCTCACATTTTTACAGTCTATTAATCTATGAATAATTAAAGGCTCTCTGTATACCCAGAGGAGATTACCACACTTTGTCTTTCAATACAGTAACTTGTTCAGCTGTGCCCCTGTACACCACACTGCAGTCTTTATTTTTAGGAGGCTTGATATAACGAGCACCTGCACTGAATCTTACAAACAGCTCAACAGAATCAGTCAAAAAGTTGATGCAATAGGGTTAGAGATAGACACAGTGAATGGACTCTGTTTCAATTGGAAGAGACAGAATAATCCAAGTTTCTTTTGTGTTGTTTTTTAATCATACAGAGACAAAAAAGTAAATAAATCATCCCATGCCCCTTACTGGAAAAGATATCTTCATTATGTTTACAAAGAAAAATATTAAAATCATTTATCATTATTCTGTCACAGTCATATTGCAGCAGGATTGATGAAAAGCGTTTGTTTTTTTTTCCCAGTTTTTCTCTGCAGTGAAGAGATGTCCATATGACAGCTGTTACCGCTGCGTTGCTTGCTTTGAGATTTCAAATCCTGGCTTGCAGCAGTGTTGACAGTAAACAACTGCCACTGCGTGCATGAGTAAAAATCAAACAGTTTCCCAAAACTATATGCCAAAAAAAACTATTTTTTAGACTCATCATATGTATGACTGTGCAGGGAGAGTTACTTTTAAAAAGTATATTTTTCCCTACAGACTGCAGTACATGTCCTTAAATTATCTGAAGTGGCCTTCACCATGGTGTCGTTCTGACGTAATGCTCAGTCTGGCAAATTGGAAGAAAACCCAATTTTTCCTTGACGCTTTATTTTCCACAACATTGTCTGGAGTGAAAACCAGTTAACATGACAAAAATCAATACGTATATCCATCCATTATTTACCACTTATCCTTAGCGGGTCCCTGAACGTGCCGGAGCCAATCCCAGCTGACTTTGTGGAAGAGGCAGGACATACCCTGGACAGGTTGCCAGTCTATTGCAAGTGGACACAGACAAACAACCATTCACCATTCATATACACAGCTATGGTCAATGTAGAGTCTCCAATTAACCCAACCTCCAGTATGCATGTATCTGGACTGGTAGTCTGAGAGTTTACACAACACAACACAATAATTAAGAGATTAATTGTTATGATTGTGGCTGTGCCAAGTAATGTCTACAAACCTTGTTGGTTTACTGATATAGAGAAGAGGTGTTTGGATAAATGTAGCTAAAATAAAGTCACAGGGGAACAAGATGTGCACACCCTCAAAATCCCAGCTACCCATTAGTGTGTCTGTGATGGTGGTTGGTTGAGCAGAGGAGGATATCCATGAGCCCTGGATGAAGGACCAGCACTACCCAACTATGAACTAATGAGAAGAACAACAGCAAACGCACATGTTATGTGGTTACTTTTCTATGTCCCCCAACACCGCCCCCTACTGTTCAAAGTGCAGTATGCTTTTCGCACGATGTTTCCAGTGCTGATTCAAAAGTGAAGCTTAAAGCATTGTCCGCCATTTCAATTTGAAGACTAATTGCTGAGTCATTTGAGGGACGTTTGGGGGTAATACATTAGTGACTGCTTAGACGTGACGTGTTTTCTTACAACTGCCAGAACGAATTTTGGTAAATATTCTTATCACCCATAACTAAGATTATTAAGCTACTATCAAAGTGTTTTTTTTTGATACGGTAATTTTCAGAGTGCATTTTATACTTTGTTTTGATCTTGTTTTTCTTATTTGCTTTTTAGCCAAAAGGTAGAAGATTCCTCTTTCATGTCAGTGTGCTGCGCAGTTTATGAGGCTATTAAACCCTGGCTCCCAATGTTACCTGATGGGGCCAAATTATACAGTCAGATTACATGGTAAATAAATAATGTCCTTTGATGATGATTCATCATTTCTTCACAAAAGGCAGAAAATCATATTTCCTGATATGTTTTTTTTTTTTGTCTGACGATAATAGGGAATGGAAAAACAACGTTTTAGCTCACCTGATAATCAGATCTACAGAAGCATGTTTTGAGCAGAGGCTTCATTTCCAAGCAGCTTGGAGATGAATGGTTCAATTTAAACTTGAGCACAGTTTCGACCGCACGCACTCACACACGCAGACACACACACACACACGCACGCACATCAAGTATTGCCCCCTTTTAACGACTGCTAAATGACAACACTGTTGATAGTGTGCAAACTCTGGAGAAATCAGTGCACTCGTCACAGCAGAACTGAGCCTACTTGATGTGATTTGCATTTCTGCAGAAGAGAATGGAGATTCGTCTCCTGAGAATGCAGTCATTTGTCTGCATCTGTAATTAGCTGTGATACACATAAGGTTGTGAAAACCTGATAGGAAACCTGATTTCTGTTGCTTGTTACAGAAATCAGATAAGCAAGTAGGAGTCAACATAAGTGGCTGTAACAGATGGTCAGCATTAATATAAAACTTCCCACATGCAAATGGGCGTCTTTTCTGGCGCGAGCATGCTGGGATAATCTTACACACTAAATATTTATACAGTATATCTATACATATGAAATATACAGTAATAATAATAATAAATGGAAGAAAGATCTTTCTCTAGTTTCCTGAGTTATTCTCAGAGAGACTGAACTGAAAGCGAGATCTAAAAGTCATTCTGATTCCAGCGCTGTTGTGTTGCCTCTCAGTGTTCAAGTGAACAGCGGGGATTTCAGCAGCCATTGTGTAAGGCCGCAGGGCTGTTTCCACTCAGCAGCGGCTGACCGTGTGGATATATGAGCTCTGTTTGTCCTCATGTCCACTTCTCAATGTAACAAAGTCCACAGGACAAACCTTTCGGAACCGGACAAGCTCAACTGGACTGACATCCTGACAGGAGCTACATTTGAGACAGTGAAGGGTCTCGAACAAACGTTTGCCATAAATAAACGTCATATTTGGAAAAACGTAATAAAAGAGTTGCTGCATATTTGATTCTGCTCGACTCTCTACATCCATTACACATCTATAAAGGAGAGGAGAGATTTACTATTCCCTTCCACGACAACACAGTAAAAACCACACAATCATCTAAAAATGACTACAAACTAAATTCAGAAAAACCACCAGCGTCTGTCTGCACCCACTGTTTTTCAGTGTGAGAACCTGTGTCATCATTGTCCCAATGGCAGGTTGACAGAATGGAGTAACAGACTGAACGAGAGTATTCACAATAAACACCTCAACATAATGAGGCAAAAAGGTGAGTGTTTGTGCATCTGATCAGAGGCGACACACTAACACTGGGAGAGGCTGTCATTTTAATCTAACAGCAGATGATGTAGTAGAGATTAAAAGTGTGTGGAAGTGAAACGAGAGCCAGGGGAGGAAGAGGAGAGGATCAGCTGAGTGGAGGGGAGGAGCAACAGTCAAGGCCTGTGCCAGCCACTCTGTTCTCACATGGGATGACTGTAATTAATTTGGACCCTTGGCTGCTGGGTGGCATCAGCAATAATGTGTGTGTGTGTGTGTGTGTGTGCGGGTGTGTGTGCGGGTGTGTGTGTGTGTGCGGGTGCTTGTACTTGCATTGGCGTTTTTTTATCAGTGATGACATATCCATGCCCTCCTACTGCATTTTGCCCTTGAGGTGGCTATTGCATTATTCTCTGAACATTGCATATGTGCTAGCTGATGGACACACACACACACAGAAAGAGAGAGAGAGAGAGAGAGAGAGAGAGAGAGAGACACTACTGTAACGAGGCACTGGTCAGTGTTAAATAAAATAGTTTTATTTTTTGCTTTAAAGTCTGGTGAAGTTGCCATTAATCCTCACATCCGTCCATCAACCCATCCATTTATCTATGCCATTTATCCTTTAGGGTCGCGGGAGGAGCTGAATGCAGTATGAACTGACACTGGGTAGGTCGGCTGTGCAGCAGGTCGGCTGCACACTTGGACGAGACACCAGTCTATCGCAGGGCCAACAATCAGACACAAAGAACTGCACACGCTCACACTTACACCTACAGGCAATGTAGTGTTCCAATTAACCTAACCCCACCATTCATGCCTTTGGACTGAGGGAGGACTCCTGAGAAAATCCATGGAGACAAACCTTCAGACTCCACAGAGAAACCTCCCAGCTGGAGCAGACTCCACTGAAATCCAACCCTTCTTGCTGCGAGGCACCAGTGCTAACAACAGCACCACAAATCAAAACACGCTTATTAAAAATGCATTTATGACTTTTCAGGGGCCGCAGGGAGCTTTTGGGCTGCAGCCGATGCCAGAGTGTGACAGTGGGTGAGAACCAAAAAAAAATGTATATCACCAGTCCGTCACAGAGCTGTGACAAATACACAATCGCTCACTTGGAGCGAGTTTTCTAACTATGTAGGTTGTTATCTTTGGATAACAAGACTGTCGTCATAGTAACAACATTGGACCTGGAGTTAAGTTATCGGAAAGAACAATGTTGATTTGTTTCATAGGGTGTATGTACAGCAGCCGCCTGTGTGTGAGTCTTGTGTGTTGTCAACTCAGTGCTGAGGGGGATGAAGGGGTTCACATGATAATGTAGTGATAGTTCACTTAGTCCCGCCTCAGAGAACTCACTGACGATGACGGCAACATGGACTTACACATCTAGGTTATTTAGACCATTAGTCATGATGCAGCCCTGTTTACAGCCACTCAAAACGTAACTGAAATGAAAGCGTTCACTCAATTAGACTGTCAATTAGTCCGTTCTCCACACAGGCGCATTGGCATGACTAATGTTAGAATAAAATAATGTTCCATCACTCTGATGCACAGACTCTACTAATTGATGCATTGGACTCGAGTCAAACTTTCAATTTTCACCTAAACTACCAAACAGCAAGTAACAGGCCAGGCTCTGGCCATGGCCTGCAGGATTTATTATAAATATTGAGGGTGCCCTCTAATGGTCCAGCCTGGGATTATGACAACCCTGTACTCATGAGTACAATTGTATACAGGAAATAAAAAAAAAAAATTAGGTAGCGAGTGAGAGGTAGAAGGGGAAAAAGGATATGTGTATGTGTCACAGTCCTAATTATTCAACCTTGGGCCAAGTGATGAAGGACAAACCATCGACGGGGGCAGTAATCTGCCTGGAGGCAGGCAGGGAGGGGAACACACACACACACACACACACACACACACACACACACACACACACACACACACACAGCTTTAATTAAATTTACAGATGCCACAGCTCAGATCACGAAAGCAAATCCCCCTGCCCCCCCGTCATTCATCCGTCCATCTATCCATGCTCTTATTCCTCTTTCCCACCCACCCCGAGCCACGACGACAGATCTGAGTGGTGTGACAGCTGAAGTCCTGCCGTTCAAACCGAAACCCTCTCTCTCTCTCGAACACACAGACACAGACACATTATTGATCTGTCATGCAGCTGATAGGACAGTAATGGACTTCCTGTAGAACAAATGACAGCCTGTAGAAAGAGAGGTCTGCTACAAAATGTCCCTGACACATCTAAGATTTCTGACTGATGTTTTGATGGAAAGTTTTTTTATAGTTTACACTGACTTTTGCTTTTTTTCATTTTGAGAGTGGACACGATACAAGACAGGACAGGATTGGAAGAAATGTATTTTGATATTTTTTTAGGTGTAACCTATTATCTTATTTGCTACAAAACTACAAATTCAATCCATGCAACCGTTGCCAAAACATTTTGAATAGGAAACATCGAAAGAGCAAATAGCATCTGCTTCAAACCACTGCTTGCTGCTGTTTAATAAAACTGCAATTCGACTGCAATGTGTAATTTCAAATGAGTTACTTCTGAAAAAGAACTGTAAACCAATGTAGTTCTGTAAACGTGTTCTGGAACCATTCGCTACATAAACCATGAGACCATGCTTGCAGTGGTCCCTAACAATTGTAACTGACATCGCTTTAGAGTAGGACAATGATTACTCGATTGCAGTTAACAAACTCGCCATTAGACTCACAGACAGTGAGGGAAATCTATAGGCTGCAGCAGACTGAGTGCGCACACTGGACGAAGCCCACGCCGACTGTCTCGTTTGCGCCATGTACAACCTGTCAGGCACTTACATGGATGACCGGACGCGCTGACAGGCTCCATTACACTCTCTAAAGGAAACCAAATGATCATGAAATTACATGTCCGTCACTGACTTTACTGCAAAGTAGACCTCTACGTCTACGTCCCACTCTAAACCGGCTTTCGAATCACCATCAAGAAAATGGCGCCGCAAAGGCGAAGCGTGGGTGTGTGGATGCAACAGAGATACAGGGTAAGTGTGTGTGCCCTAAACGCCCCTGGCATCTCCCTTGAATTTTGAAATGAGCCCATCAATCTTGGTGTCCGGCTGCCTATCCAGTGGCACTGACAACACAGTACGGGTGTCTGTATCAGTGTGTGAGTAAGTGTGTGTGTGTGTTGTGATGGGACCTTCTGCCAAGGGGAAGATAATAGGATGTAATGGAGATGAGGCCCATACCCCTTTTTTTATTCTCTCTCATTCCCTGTATCTGTCCCTCCTTCACTCTTCCTTTCAGACACTTACTTCACCTTCTCCCTCTACAGAAAAGCCTGTTTTCTCTGACAGCCAACACTATATAGTTAATACCTCTTCACCTTGGGCAGCAGCTGAACATCAATCTTTGATGTTCCTGGAGGACAGGCTTCAATCGGATGGCTTTTGAAACCGAGCGAGCGAGAATGCACCTTATCTTCCAGCTCGACTTCACGAGAGATCCGAATCTGAGCAGTATCATCAAATGTGTTCATTCTGCCCGCATGCTCCGTCTTCGGTCACGATAACAAGCTCCTAATCCACTTAACGTTTCTCTTTTTTTCAAAAAAGTTAAAAAACCCCAGATGTTATTTTAAACTTGTCGGGGATCATGCACTTGCCCACAAACAGCGTGCATAATCTAAAATTAGGAAAAAGAAGTCATTTTATGTAAAATGACTAACCCTCTGGTGATTGCGTGGCGAGATGAAAACTCAGAGGCTTGGATTTTAAAGTCCTTAACAACAAGCCTGGCTGTATCATAAACCTGCTCATACATATACACACTTAATATGCAAACAAGCACCTCCATCAGCATGACTTACTCTCACGCACACAGCGGGTTTCATGCACGACTCTAGAGGCTGGTTTAACAGACAGGGATTTACCTTTAGGATTTATTGTAAGAGCCTGTGGTGATAAGAGACGGGGTGGGGTGGGTTGGGGGCTGTGGGGGGTAACAAACAGTCAACTCAGCTCCAGGCGATGTGTTGGGAAGTAGCGCTGAATTATAATTTCAAACACAGTTTCCTTTTCTCCCTCCCTGTCAGTTATTCTTAAGGATGGTTCCTCCTCCTCTGCTCTCACCCCTCCAGCCTGATCCACATGTGTGTCATGGTACTGCAAAGAGGAGATCTGACGCTGGTTGATGCAACACTTGTATGCCAGAAGCAACAGCATCTATCTATCTATCTATCTATCTATCTATCTATCTATCTATCTATCTATCTATCTATCTATCTATCTATCTATCTATCTATCTATCTATCTATCTATCCATCTATCCATCTATCCATCTATCCATCCATCCAATATACTATTTGATGGCAAACACCGAGCACCTCATGACCCTCAAAATGAAGAGCCATGCGTGCAGGGTCCATTATATCTGCACAGGCATAACAAGTTGAGCAACTGAATGCATCATGTTCAAAGTGAGTTGCAATGCGTTACAGCACTCCTCGTTGTATTCATGTCACACAATTCTACATCAGGTAAAACAGATTACGGCGAGTTCAAGTGTTTATATATTTATATCATTAGTAAAGAGGTGTGAATGCAGCTAGCTCTAAAATGCCCACCCCACTTGACAGGGAGTCGAAGGCAATGCCAGCAGCTCTGTGCTTTGAGATAAATGCTAACAACAGTATGCTAATGTGCTGAGAATTTGTTGACAGCTACCATGAAGAGCTGCTGCAGCGGTGTCAGCCCCGCACCATCACGCAATCGATCAACAATAGTAATAATAACGATCCATTGTATATATATTTATATATAAATTGTTTTGTATTTGTTAATCAGATGTGACCAGCGTAACGTTCATCAATACTGGGGGTCTAAGGTTATAACAAACTTGTACTTAGTCTTATTTTATAAGCCAATGAAAAATTAAATCACTGTAAAGCTAGTGTAGATTCACAGATCTAGATGTGCATGCAACACAATCAATCGAATCATTGCCTCCCACAGTGAAAGAGACAGAACCAGGAGGATTTAACAGGGATGTTTACAATATCCAATTCATGCTGTAGATACAAAGTGTGCAGTATAGTGTTAGTGTATTCTCTTCATAACACATCAAACTTGTTTTCAATTGGGTAACTTGACATTATAAAAAATATTTACATCCATAGTTCATTCTCACTCACTTTTAAGTGCATTAAATGGCAGTGCATCAAAAGCCATGTATCCCAACACAGTTGGGTAGGTCCACTGATAATCATTTTAGAGAGCTTATTGAACACCATTTGACACACCATATATTCTTTTATATGATCTGTGAATGGACTTCACTGAGCAGGGCGTCCAATTTGTCCTTGGTTTAATGGCGCTGGAAGTTGATAGAATCATTGCTACTGACACTATAATGTGCCTGCCGCGTCATATTCATCTCTGCATTACTTCACTGGGGGCTCGTTGCAAAGAAACGACCCATGAACCTTGAAGTGGTGCCATTCCAGAGTCAATAACATTCAAGTCATATTGCTCGCAACTTCTACAAACCTTCAAAACGTAAGAGGACAACGGAGATGGATGAACTTTTACCAGCTCAGAGTATTTTCTCAAAACCTCTGTGCTGTGAATTGCCCATAATATTATTCCAGACAAGGTCTTATACAACCAAAATCAAATACAAACTGAAGGTTGAATCAAACATTGTTAAGGCCATTTGCTCTCCATTCTTAGAGAGTAGTAATATCAGTAGCAGAAAAACAACAGTGGTCGATTTTCAATATTTTTGTAATTCAGCGTAGACATTGTGTATGAACTCAGCTGCAATGAGATGGAACGATAACCCTGCCACTTTCTTCATTGTGATCTGCACTCAGCGTGGTACTTAGCCTGACAACCCCTTTTTTGAAAGCAAATGATTCCTGCAATGCATATTCATGATTCCCATGGTGTGTCCTTCTCATGACTTCTCTAAATCACTGTTCGATCTGCACCATCGCAGTGCACCACAGCCAACAAGCCGACATATTTTTTCCTTCAGTCAAATCCAATTACTTAATGTTGGGCTGGTATGGTGTACCATGAGACAGGACATGAAACTAGGAAGGATAGGGGTGTAGAAGAGAACTGGGAATATGCAAAAGCAGGTACAATAAAACCAAAAGGACACTGAGGCAACTGTGCAACGAGAGAGGGAGTGAACAAAAGGGTTGATGTAGAAAGTAAGAGGGGGAGTAATGCAAGTGGAATGAGGGTAGATCAAAACAGAAAGCAGAGTCAGGAACAATAAAATTACACTTGATTTCGGTGCTGCGATGTGGCATCCAAACAATAATCAAATGCAATTTGTAGCCACCAATGAAGTGAAATAAAATAAAAAATAAAGCATCATAGGAGTAGAATTGACAGAGAACGTCAGGGTTGTATCAATATGCCATATATATGTGTGTGTGTGTGTGTATTTTTTTTTAAGTGCTGTATATTTTTTATTTCTCAGTACTTTTTATAAATGCTGGTGGCCGAGGGTTTGATCCCTGCTGAGGACAGCAACAGGCAGAGGAATGCTAAATGAATACAAAATGCAGGAGCTCCTATATGTTGATATTAACTGTCAGGTATCATCTTTTCAACTGGAAACCCGCAGCCAAAGCAGCGACGACTGTTCAGCCATTCATGCGAAGTGAAAATATGCAGTTTAAATATGCCTGCTGCCTCAGTGTGGATACTCAAAACTGGATAAATCTCCCAACCACAGGCACAACATTTGAAATTTCAGTGACGTGGATAGATTAGACAAGGCATGAAATTAGAAACAGACAGCAACAAACATTTGTTCAACTGTTGCTGGCTGTCAGTACGACTTGCTAAGCCGTCGTGTTCAGTCGGTTTGCTCTTTGGAGTGATTGTTTTACGGAGGAGTTTGTATTTTTTCTGCAAATAAAAGATGTTCCTTCAGGTTCAACTTTTGTTTTTCTCAAAACAGTTCATTCGAAGCCGAATATGAGCATGTACTATATTTTTATAGAAGATGCTGTGCACAAGGGAGACGACTATTTGACAAGCACAGATGCTATGAAAAGTTCTGACAACAGTATGGATTTTTTTTTTACCCCACCCATCAAATTTATGCTCATCTCTTACTAAGATCTAGCACTTAACACAACTCAGGGAGAAAACTTGCTGACATCCTTGACATACCACTCAGTCCCTGCTGTTCTGGATTGACGATGCTGCACTGTGACAGAGGGAGAAAACTAACACTTGCCACTCAACGTGGCTGGATAGGAGGAGGGAAGTGATTGCACTGTTGATGGGGGTAATTCTGCTCACACAGGGGTCGGAAAGAGGATGGGGGTTACATTAAATAACGGAATACAAATGCTGTGTGATTGATAAACACCGCATGACACCTCTGTGAGAGGAGGGGGAGCTTTTCTAAATCAGTGAATGGAAATGAAAGCTACTGCAGTGAAGCTTTCCATACGTGGATATACACAGATAAATATCTTTTCTGAAACCTGTACAGAACCATGTTTTTTTCTGTCAAGTTAAAAGAGTTAATGTGGATAATTCGTCCATTTAATGAATAGTTTACAATGTTTGGGAAGTGTGTTCATTTGCTCTCTTGCCATTTATATTAACATATTGAAAAAACGTTAGTATCACATCCATTAGCTCCTCCTCAGCATATTTATATTATATCAAGAGCCTAATAAAATTTTTAATCGGTGTATGACACATAGGCATTTGAGTGCCCATATAAAATAACCTTTTCAACTCTGATTTCTCAAACAAATACAGAAGCCATAAAAGTAAAGTAGTGCTGCACGTTTGACTGCTTATTTATATACGCTCTACTTTCTAATCTCAGCTAAATTTATTTTATCACATTTCCCTCCCATAATGTTGTGGGGATGGTCTATATTACTTGTACTGATTAGGAAAAGGATCTCTGGGTGAATATATAGTGCCAAATAAATACTATCCTCACACTGATGGCAGCAGTTTGTGCAAGAACAGCTATTTTCTCCGTGATGCACTGTCCATGTCGAGCCTGCCTAAAAGCATCAGTCTAATTTCCCTTCAATGGAAGAAGCAGCTAAGATTATTTATCTGACATCTTAAAAAGATCATAACACAGAGAGAGGGAGAGTCATGCCAATGCACAAAAAGCTCCAGAATAAAGATAAGGAAAAAATTAACAGTCGATACCTTAAAAAAAAAAAACAGAAACTGTTACATCATATCCTTTTTTTCCCCAAAATCCTTGCTATTTGAGCGGTGGCTTTCGGAGATCTGCGAGACAGACCAAAGGAGTGGTACAGATAACATGCAAAGAAAGTGTGTTGCCTCAGGAGAACACGCTGGATCCCAGGGAAGAGGACAGGAGGAAAAGATGATAAGTGAAACCACTCAACAGGCAGGTTCAGTCATTAGGAAGGAAATGTGCCACAGTAACAGACTGTTCGGTGGAGGAATGGCTGCCATGCCACTGCATGTTTCATGGAACATGTCAGTATTTCTGGCCTAATGAGGACATCTAGTGGCTTTATTTTGACTGTAAAGACAGTGCCAGCAAACTACTAGGACTGACAGAGAGGGCATTTTCAGGCAACTAATGCTTGATAGGCCATACAAACAAATCCAATTAACTCGTTACATTCATCTGTCATCGGTATGAACTTGAGGTCAAGAAATGCAAATGTTTACACTCGCTGTTGTGTTTACTGGTTTAAACTGAATGATTTACTGCATGTATAGTTCACTCACTGATATTCAAACACATTAACTGGTCTCACAGGAAATCAAGCTGCTGCATCACTACCAGGAATCAGAGGGGTTTCACAGGCGCTATTTAAACAGAGCTGTTCGAAACATTTTTTTTTCATCTTTCTTCTATTATAACAGCTTTAGAAAATAGTTACCACAAATCCTTGCTCAGTGGTGCATTCAGAGAAACTCTGAGATTTGAAATATGGGCTGACAAAACAACCAAAGCATCCACTGACCTCTGTCAAAAACTGTGACCCGGTGCCAACATCAGAAAAGCATACCACAGGGTTTGCCCTTTGCGGCATTAAAATGTTGCTGTACAACAGCACAATGCGAACTCACAAATGTCAGAATGTCCTTGAATCGTCCAAGAGGGTGAGGTTACACACAGTACCCCCCCTCTACTGATGTCTTATTTTCACACCGCAACACAACAACGGCCTGCCTAACTGTGATGGATAACCTGCTGCACCCGCAGCTAGTTCCAAATCCAGCTGATGTGTATACTGACGATAGCTGAAAACAACAGTCCTGAAAAACAGCTGATTGACCCAAAAAACAGCAGAACCCAGCACCACTCTGGGCCCTTGAGCAAGGCCCTTAACTCCAACTACTCCCCGGGCACTTGAGCAGCTCACGTGTGTGATGGGTCAAAAGCAAAGATCACATTTTGTTGTATAGTGTACCGTATGTGTACTGTAACAATGACCAATAAAACTGAATTCATTTCATTTTCATATTGAAGCGCTAGTGTTTGAATGTCGGTCTTTGAACGCTAGTCTTTGTCTTGCCCAAACAGAACAGAGGAATCAGCTGTAGTGCTCTTAGGCCTTCCTCTGGGTCGACCTGTGCTCCTCATTTTTCTTTTGGGCAAATCTATTGTCTCCTGTACATCCTCTTTTTTGTCTTGTTCTTCTTTTCCACTGTTCGACTGAGAGTCTGAGTGAGTGTCTCTCTTAGGCTGGTCATCCTCAGCACATCCAGAGTCGCTTGCTCTTTCATTGGTCTTACGCTTCTTACGTTCATGCCCAGCACTCGATATGTGGTAACGCTGGTCGTGACTCTTCAAGCTCACGTTGTGACTGAAGCTTTTGTCACAGTGCCGACACTTGAAAGGCCTCTCCCCTGTGTGCAGACGCATGTGAGATTTGAGGTGGCTCGCCTGGTTGAAGCCACGGTTGCAATCTGAACATCTGTACGGCTTCAGACCCGTGTGCACAACAGAGTGTCTCCGAAGATGATGTGCATCCTTAAATTCAATCCCACAAACGCCGCATTTGAACTCGTTTTGCGCTCTGTGTCTTGACAAATGGATGTTGCGCTCTTTACCGGTAGCAAAAGACTCTGGACAGTCGGGACATTTGTACGGATCTTTTCTATCCTTGTGGATCTGCTCATGCTTATGTTTGTCCACCCTTGTTTTGAATGTACTGTAACAGTATTTGCATGGATACTCATAAGTTTCATTGTGGATTTTGTTGTGATTTTTTAACGAAATTTCCGTCGCACATCTTTTACCACAAATGTTGCAAGAATATGGCTTGAGTTTGTGCTCACACGTGTGAGACTTCCGAACATTGAAAAAGCCCACACACAGATAAACCTGCCTTTTGGGTCTCTGGAGTAACTTCTTCAGGTGCTGGGACACTGGCATTGATCTGGCTTTTCCACTGGTTTCTGTACTCACACTGACAACACTGCTGGTTCACGATGACCAATAACCCAGTGGTAACCTTCTCCATGTGAAGTTCACAACCACATAGTGGACATGTCTGGCGAAACAGCTGAAGCAGACAGCTTTCGCTCACGAGGTATTTTCCTTCCATCCTGGTAAGTGTGGCTCTAAAAAGAAACAGTTGAAATCAGGTATTGTGGGATGCATATAGAGAAAGTGCAGGTGACATGAAATAAAGGCACCGTTCGACTTACCTTTCCTTGTTCAAATCAGTGTTTGTGACATTTTGTTCAATTTTCACATCTGAAACAGCAGATAAACACAACACTTAGACACCAACAATGTACCCACAAAAATTCTGCAAGAAGGTTTCTTACCATCTAAAGTACGTTTTGATCTGTCAGGAGAGGAAGATGGACTGCTGCACGTTTCAGTGTCATCATCCTGAAAAGTGACCTCTGTGGTTTCAACAGGCACCTGCACAAAATCCCAAAAGTACCATGAATACATGTATTGACCATTAAACGGCTGTGACTGGAGTCATTAGTCTGTCAATCTGAGGGGGGGTCAGATGTGACCACAGACTCACCACACGCTTTGTGATCTCCTGTTCCTCTGCCTCTCGCTTGACACACAGTGTTGGCAAAGCACTGGGCTTCAGCTGGACCGTGCCAGTCGGATCCGTGTTTTCAAAGCAGTCGCTTGTGAAGTGTTCTCTGCAAATCGCGATGTCAGTCCAGGAAGACTCTTTGATTTGATTTCCGTTTACTTCTAAAACAAACTGCACCCAAACCAGCCTCTGCTCCGCATCCTCCGGTAACTTGAACCGCTGCGCACTGCGACGCCACGAATCACATCTGACGACCGAGCACATCCCGGATACACACTCTGTCCTCTCCGGGGTTACGGTTGGATGAAACAACTCCTGAAATACACTGAGACAGACGGCGGTGGTGGTCAGTCAATGAAAGGATATGAAGCCGCATGGGGAGTCATTATCTAAATTCCGTTACACACAGGTGAACTTTACTTTTCCTAATCATAAGTTGGGGGGTTGTGTAGTTACAACGCGCGTAAAGATAAACGGATATCAACAACCTTGATTTTATGGGCAGATGCAAACCGGAACCTATACTGACTTCGGCGTAATAAACAAGGAAATGTTCATCTTATAGAGTTCCCGGATGTAGACATTACGGTCAAAATGATGTTTATCCTAACCAGACTGAGCTGCAATCTATGCAGTGCAATCTATGCAGTGTGACTACTTTAGTCTAACCTCGCCCCCCATGTGTCTCTAACTGGCATGAACGCGCATTGAAATGGAAAGTGGATTTGTGCTAAGCTAACGTTGCTAAGGTGACTGAGCTAAAGCTCGGTGAGTAAATTAATAATACAATCTTTATGCATGTATTTACAACAACCAATTTTGACTTGACCTACCTGTCCAGTAAGAACTTAGCCACCTCTGCATCAGACTGGAAGCCCTTCTGTCGGCGGAGTTCTCGCCACCTTTGTATCGATTCTCCAATGTAAATCCGAGTCTTCGTTCGCTCCTTCTCAATTTCTCTTCTTCTCGCCTTATACTCCTCCGAGCGTTTTTTCTTTGGTCGTGCCTCAGCCATTTCCCAAAAATGATCGGCGCCGTCCAGCTACCCAGCAGCTACTCTCATGTTATCCACGCAACTCAATCAACTCTACTCACTGTCCCCCATATGTGAACGCGCACTAGCCCCCACCCCCTCCCAACCATCTTGTCGGTGATTGGCTGGAACGTGGTTTGTTATTGTTAAGGTTATGCCCCCCCGGATATCAAAACACATAGAAATCAAGCAGGGGTAAATTACCTGTCAAGCAGAAACGTGGCCAACTCGGAATCGGTTTTAAACCCTTTCAGGTCACGTAGCGCCCTCCACCTCTGAAAAGCTACTCCGATATTTATCCTTGTTTTATCTCGGGCTCGGTCGAGTTCTTTCTTTTTTGTTTGTTTGTCTTCCCGGGTCATCTTCTTTTTTGTTGTCATAACCGCATGTACTATTCTTGGTATGGGCAGTTTCGGATTTGCTGGTGTCTGTTTCACCGCCATAGCTTTCACTCGTTGTTTGCGTAGAATAAAAGGGACAGAAGGTGTGAAGCTTATCTGTAGTGTATATTGCATTGAGAACTGCCGCCAGACACACTGCAGTACTTCCTGTTTCCTGTTGGGCTGTACCATTCTACATGTAAACACAATGGGGGAAAAGCTGACCTTATTGAACAGTCCCATAACACTGGGACTGCTAGTAGCGCGTGTGCACATATATATATAATTACAGTCAGAACTGATGAAGCCTCTTGGATGAGATCGTCCTCTTCAACTCGGAAATCAGGTATTGTGGGATGCATATAGAGAAAGTGCAGGTGACATGAAATAAAGGCACCGTTCGACTTACCTTTCCTTGTTCAAATCAGTGTTTGTGACGTTTTGTTCAATTTTCACATCTGAAACAGCAGATAAACACAACACTTAGACACCAACGATGTACCCACAAAAATTCTGCAAGAAGGTTTCTTACCATCTAAAGTACGTTTTGATCTGTCAGGAGAGGAAGATGGACTGCTGCACGTTTCAGTGTCATCATCCTGAAAAGTGACCTCTGTGGTTTCAACAGGCACCTGCACAAAATCCCAAAAGTACCATGAATACATGTATTGACCATTAAACGGCCGTGACTGGAGTCATTAGTCTGTCAATCTGAGGGGGGGGTCAAATGTGACCACAGACTCACCACACACTTTGTGATCTCCTGTTCCTCTGCCTCTCGCTTGACACACAGTGTTGGCAAAGCACTGGGCTTCAGCTGGACCGTGCCAGTCGGATCCGTGTTTTGAAAGCAGTCGCTTGTGAAGTGTTCTCTGCAAATCGCGATGTCAGTCCAGGAAGACTCTTTGATTTGATTTCCGTTTACTTCTAAAACAAACTGCACCCAAACCAGCCTCTGCTCCGCATCCTCCGGTAACTTGAACCGCTGCGCACTGCGACGCCACGAATCACATCTGACGACTGAGCACATCCCGGACACACACTCTGTCCTCTCCGGGGTTACGGTTGGATGAAACAACTCCTGAAATACACTGAGACAGACGGCGGTGGTGGTCAGTCAATGAAAGGATATGAAGCCGTATTGGGAGTCATTATCTAAATTCCGTTACACACAGGTGAACTTTACTTTTCCTATTCATAAGTTGGGGGTTTGTGTCGTAAACGGATATCAACAACCTTGATTTTTGGGGAGGTGGTGGCGAAGAGGTCAAAATGATGTTTATCCTAACCAGACTGAGCTGCAATCTATGCAGTGCAATCTATGCAGTGTGACTACTTTAGTCTAACCTCGCCCCCCATGTGTCTCTAACTGGCATGAACGCGCACTGAAATGGAAAGTGGATTTGTGCTAAGCTAACGTTGCTAAGGTGACTGAGCTAAAGCTCGGTGAGTAAATTAATAATACAATCTTTATGCATGTATTTACAACAACCAATTTTGACTTGACCTATGTTAGGATTTTATTTTTTAAAGATTTTGTATTTTGGGTTTGAAAGTGG